>CM035591.1:64228818-64828818 GCA_020423425.1 Chrysopa pallens | reverse complement strand
AAGTAATAAACTTGTTCACATATCAATTTGAGCCTATATCAATCTAGAGACGTACCATGGAATGAAAAGAACTGAAATGATAAGATTTATTAATTACATACATTCAAGGAGTTTTGTGTACATCCCTGGTGAAAATATTTTCTAATAAAAAATTATTTAAACCTTTTTTTTTAAAGTATTATAAAGTGTTATTATTTCAGAAACAATTTGCTTTCAATACAATCAATTTTTTGACTAAAAATTAAATAACCCCTAGTTTAAATTTCATTAAAAATTAGGAATCTATTTATAAATTATATTTGTTATGTAAAATAAGTTAATAATCCGTTCAATGTTTATTTTTTTATGAATTGTTATGGAACAATTGTATTAAATTGAATTGAGTAACTTACTCTAATAGAGTCTCGATCGTTAACTAATTTGATAGATAGTTAAATTAACAAACTTGTAAAAAAATTTTTTCTTCTCGAAAGTCCTATGCAAGTATATAAGGCAGCGAAAAAGCCATTGTAGTTCAGTTTTTAAAATCAGTATATAGTGATGATAGTAGTCATATTAAAGAATATAGTAACTAATGTAACAGAATTATTAGTTTTAAACATTATTACTTGGAATTTTAACAAATTATTTTTGAAGAGAATATTTAATAATTAAAAACATAAAGAAAAATTCGTAAGTCGAAATTTAAGTAATATATCAGCCAGTAAGCTAATAAAATTGGGTCATTATTTTAATTTTCCTATTTAAATAAATTGTGTGTAATGTTTCAAGTGAAATAAAATCTTTTTGAACTTTCAATAATATATTGGGTTTTTTTGTGTGTTGGATATTGCGACTCTGTTACAGGATTTATCAGAACTCGACCAATTCAGCTAATAATATTTACTCACTTTTTATAATAACAGTTTAACAGCAAACTCTGATGCAGACTTTTGCAAACAAGAAAAAAATACACTTTATAATTAAAAAAAAATTATAAAAACTTAAAGATGATTGCAGAAATAATATTTCCACCAGGACTCTGCACCTTTAATTTCTGCCTTTCTATTCAAAAACTGTCGAATAGAAATGTTTATTGTAATTTCGAATCAAAAAACAAACTTCAGATTTCGACCTAATAGTGTATTTGGGAAGTACATGCGTACCTATGCATCTAATTCTTTCAACTTACTACAGTAAAAATAACCAGATAATATTTACTTTGGATAAATAAAATATATTTACTACTGGAACTTATACGATTACTTATACGATTATCTACCCACATACAACGGATAACCTTTCATCGACAAATTTGCAAGCTATTCTCAAATGTTGTCAAATTTTTCTTTAAACTATTTTTTTCAATAGATGTAGCGGTGGTCAAATACCAATGCCAGCTCAGATGTTAATCTTATTAACTATATTTTTAACAATGGTGATTTATCATGCACGACTAGTTGAAGTAACCTCACGTTTAGATTTTTTATGGAAACAACAAGCTGAAAAAGAACTGGCTGATATGATTGAAACAAGGCATAATAATCGTCAATTATTAAAAAATATATTACCTGATCATGTAGCGAACCATTTTTTAACAGCCAATAGACAACCGGATGTAAGCATAAATGAATCAGTAAGAGTAAGAATAACGTTACATCACTATAATTTACTACAAATTTTTTTAGGAATTGTACTCTCAATGGCGTGATGAAGTTGGTGTTATGTTTGCGAGCATACCAAATTTTACAGAATTCTATTCAGAAGATATTAACAAAGGAATGGAATGTATTCGCCTTTTAAATGAAATTATTGGTAATTAATTAATTTGTTTATTTCATCTTTTTATAATGTCTTTGTCGATTATTATCTTTCATATTTTAATCATAAAATTTGACTTATCGAAGTAATTAGCCCCACATTGTTATAGCCTCTTTTTGTATCGCTAATACTACTTGTACGATTCTTGCAAATAGATTCGGTTCTGTTGGATGAAATGTACATAAGGAAATTATAGAAATATTCGTTACATACTATTCCTCATCAACTCATTAAGAGGAATACCATCCAAAAAAATACATATACATAAAATAAATATGAATATTATCAAAACAGGATTTATCGAATAAATTTCGACTTTTGCCCTTTTTCCTAAATCAAAATTTTATTGTATTTTATTAATACGTAATTCGACTACAAAGTATGTCATCACCAGTATTAATTAGTCGATTGTAATTTTTCTCCAAGTTGTTAATTTGTTTTAGTTTTAGTTTGATAATTTTTTACTGTCTTCATAAAATAATACAGTTCGTCTTACAATCTATAGCACCTAGCCTAAGCTTTATCTATATTACATCATCTTATATATTATTTACATCGAAATTATAATTTTTCATTACATCGTTTGAATAAAATGGAAAATTAAAAAAAAAAAACCATTTGAAAATACTTAACCTATGTGGATGGATAGGCCATCCCTATAACTAACTTAACAAATAAATATGTGGCTTAAATTAAAAGAAACTATATACAATTAAGATAGAATTAAGATTACACCGGAATTAGGTGCAATCGACATCGTGTGGCATGGGAAATCTTTTCCTAAAAAGCAGCTCTTTTGGGTCAAATTGGCCCAGTCCGCTGATTTCCGGGAAAGGATTGTTACGGGAAGATTGGAAAAAGCATTTTGAGGTAGAAAGGATAAAATTGGGAATAGTTGGGTGTCAAGTTTCGCGGTGGAGAGCTTCGGACGGAAATCTTATGGGTTTTTTCGAGATGACTCGAACGCAACGATTTTGGAATTGCTGCATCTTCGTGATGAGCGAAGATGCAACGTTAGTCCAAATAAGGGCTGCGTACGTGAGTACAGGGCGGATACATGACTTGTAGAGTCGATGCTTTTAACGTTCGTCCAGTTTACTCTTGGGGCTGAGTAGTGGGTACAATCCTGCAAAGGATGCGTTTCCCAGGGCCAGGCGTCTTTTGGCGTTCTGTTTCCAGTTTAACTGCTTTTGGAGGATTACTCCCAGATAGACAACACTTTGAGTTTGCTGGATTTGCGTGTCAAACATCTTCAATCCAAGTGCATATGCTGAAAATTTATTCTTTCGAGTGAAGAGAATAGATTGGGTCTTGGAGGGGTTAATTTTGACTTTCCATAACTTGAAATAGCTTTCAAGGATGGACAATCGGGATTGGAGGCAAGTCGAAACTTGTTTCGGTTGCCATGAAGAGCAATAGATGGCCGTATCGTCGGCGAAGAGAGCTGTTTCGGTAGCTCGTTCCCTCGGGATATCGTTGAAATAATATAAAAAGAGGCGGGGTCCAAGCAAGGAGCCTTGTGGTACACCAGCTTTGGCACTGTATTGGTTCGATGTACTTTGTTGGATGTGTATTTGGGATTTTCGGTTGGACAAATAGGAAATTAGGAATTTTAGGATGTATTTTGGAATATTGAATTTGGAAAGATTGTGGATTAGTCCATCGTGCCAGACCGGTTCGAAAGCCGGTTCCAAAAGGACCATGCCTATGGATTTGTTCCAATTAAATCCGGCAGCAATATGGTCAGTTAGTCGGTGAAGCTGGCTTACTGTGGAGTGGTTTGATCTGAACCCAAACTGTTGGGGGATGAGCTGTCTATGGATATCTTCATGCGACTGCAGCCGATTCAAAACTACTTTATCCATGATGTTGCTGAGAGATGGCAGCAAGCTTATGGGTCGGTAACTCGAAGGCGACTTAGGTAACCTTCCCGGCTTCGGAAACGCTAAAACCTTAGCGGATTTCCAAAGGTCGGGAAAATAACCAAGTCTCAAGCATGCAGTATAGATATAACTGAGCTGAACAACCGTCTTCCGAGGAAGATAGCGGAGCACAACGTTAGTTATTCCATCATCACCCGGAGCTTCCCTGCATTTAAGTTTCCTTAAAATGCTGGATACCTCCTGCGGTGATACGCTGTCGACATCAGTGGGGTTTATGGCGGAAGAGCGAATATTTTCCAAAGATTCGGACACCAAATGGGTCGTTTGTTCATCGTGATATTCGTCGCCGTCTGTTAAGCTGTCCACCTTAGAGAAGGTGTCAGCTAAAAGTTGGGCATTGTCAGTGTCCGAGTAAAGGTACCCGTTTTCTGACAAAAGGGGAGGCAGTCTTTTAGAACGGTTACGCAAACTTTTAGCAATTTTCCATACATTGTTGTCACGAGTGGTCAGATCCGAAATTCTCTCGTTCCACATGTCTCTGGTTGTTAATTTGTTGACGGTCTGCACATTTTATACTTTCCAAGTAAGTATCAATTTGCTTCGTCAACAAACAGCATCGATCACATGTTTAGTCTTTGACCAATGATATTCATGTATTGGACCACGTGATTTTAACAGTTAAAAATATCTCATAGGATACGGTTATAGATTGAAAGATAATAAGATTATAGATAGAAAGATCGTAAGTATGCTTGGTATTCAACTGAAGATATTATGTTATATGTGCCATATCTTCAATCTTTACTTTGTATGTTTATATTTATTTTGTATGTTTGTATCAAACATGATTCTTGAGTGTATTCTCGGTTATTATTATAACTATAAATACAAGCTAATTGTTTTCATTTTGTATGTGTTTGGCAGTCTCTACAACTAAGATAATTTTATGAACAGTTGATATCTCCTTTTAGTTCGTATTCCATTCAATAAGATAACAATTGGTAGGTTTAATGAAATAAAACAAATGTACCAAACAAAAGCTGTTAAAATGAGAGGAGATATCTTTTAAATACTCTGCGTTTGAGTTTGGCTCCCCAAACCCTTTCAAAATTATAAAAGTCTTAACAATTTTTGTTTGAAACATTTTTATATAATACATGGACTGAAAAGTCCCGGGCCTAACAGATAGATGGTGCTAGTCAATGAAGTCACCTTTTTATTGCAGTCACCTTTTTTTCAGTTAGTACTAACCTTCAAAAGACAGCTGTTAAAATTTCATGATATTCTATTCATTAGTTTGTGAGTTATTGTGCTAAGAGTGCCGCTACTTTTGTTATTTTCAAAACAATGGATCAAAAACAATTTCGTGTTTTAATTTTACACTGCTTCTTCATGGGAAAAAATACCGTTCAATCGAAGCAATGGCTTGAAAACTGTTATGGGGACTCCGCTCCATCAGAAACAACAATAAAACGTGGGTTTGCTGACTTCAAACGTGGTCGTAGATACACCGATGATGCAGAACGCAGTAGATTGGAATGATTACGTTGATGAATAAAGCTAATTTTGAACCAAAAAAACTGTGTTTCTTTGCTAGGCCCGGGACTTTTCAGTCCATGTGTTGTCACTTACACTAATAGATATGTCATTAAATTCTGTCCAAAAGCTTGGCTTGAAGTAAATCAGCTCTTTGACTGTCGTCAATTCCTATATTAGATTGAAAAAACTTATTGTATTTCAAAGGATTAGTGTACATTATACTGTATCTTTTTGGGCTTAATCAATTCAATGACCGTTTTAACAATTCAAGAAGTAGATTGGTGTCTTGACGTGTTAATTTGCTAATTCAATCAAAAAACATTATCATTTATTAACCCCGTAAATTTTTCACCCAGTAGCTCTATGGTTGCATAGTAGTATTCTCTGATTCAAAACAAGTATAAATAATTTATACGAATTACATAGTAATGAAATTACGCAATAGTTCTGATAATCAATCTTACGTCCCTCTTAAAAATTCTTTGTAATATTTATATTTATAAAGAAGTTTTAATAGGAGCTCTACGATGGATTATCGATGGATGAACTATGGCGCAATTTTAATACTATGTTATCTGTATATAATATTCACACTTATTTTGAAGCAGAGAATACAAATATAAAACTAATGAGTTTAAAGAAAATCGACCTGGACATATACATATTATTTTAAATTTATAAATGTAATGGCGAGAGACTTACAGTTTCTTAGCCATCTCCTTTATTTATTCTACTTTACGTACTTACGTACTACTCAAATGATGTCTTTTTATTTTTTAGTTGATTTTGATGAGCTTTTGGATGAAGAACGTTTCGATTCCATCGAAAAAATAAAAACGGTTGGATCAACATACATGGCTGCTTCTGGTTTAAATCCTAGTAAAAAAGTAATTTTTTTAACTCCAAAATCAAGAAAATAAAATTTTAATCTAATATTTCATTTTTATAGCAAAGAAAACATGCCGATCATTTAGATCATTTATGTGCATTGGTGGATTTCGCATTCGCAATGAAAACTCGTTTGGACAATGTAAACACTCATTCATTTAATTCATTTGGATTACGCGTAGGTATTTCATGTGGACCACTTGTTGGGGGTGTCATTGGGGCACGTAAACCAGTTTTTGATATATGGGGAAATACTGTAAATGAAGCTTCGCGTATGGACTCCACTGGTGTCATGGGTCATATTCAAGTGCCAAAAGCCACGGCCGAATTATTAGCAGCGCGTGGTTACCAAATACAATTACGTGGAATTATCGATGTAAAAGGAAAAGGTAAAATGGAAACATATTTTATATTAGGTTTATGTCCATCGCGAGTGAAAGGATGTAACCGCCAACCAAGTCAATGTAAAAGTTTAGCAGCAGTGGTTTATGCTATGGCACAAGCTCGTCGCAAATTGAATACAAGTAAGTGGATATTTTTAGAAAATATTTATGATAGTTTCTAAGCAGAATTTTCTAAACATTTTGAATGTAATACACTAGCATATTATGTCTAAAGTACACCCGAATCCATATCAATAGTTTCGTTTACACTTTACAAATTATCTTGTATTTTTTAATTAAAAATACCGCGCTTTCGTATCTCTAAAGTTCGTACATTTTATTGGCCTCATCAGTCTAGCTTCCTTTAACACATTTGTTTCAAAATTATTTCTGGTTCTTTAACAATCTATATCAAACTATCGCCGGTTCTTAAATCCTATGTAAAACATCAACGAAACACAATTAAGTGTTACATATTTCATGAAAAGTATTGAGATTTTAGCTCACAGGCCTAAATTTACTTTAAACTACAATACCTTCACAAAGTGGTTCGTACGCGAAAGGCATATTGCCCTTCATTTTTAATTTTAAGACATATCCCACTGCATTTTTACTTAACTCTATTTTGTGTTTATGAGTAATTTTTCTTTCTTTGTTACACTTTACAACGATTGTATATTTATTATTTTATATTCTATATTTATTATTTTTAAATCTGCTTCGCTATACTTTATGAATCATGAAAAATAATGCTCTAAGATCCCAAGTACGATCGACCTTCACTCATCCGCATACCAAATGAAAATTATTAATTTTATAAAAAAAGAAATACGTTTCTGAACGTATACCAATAGGGCTACCATAAAAAATATGGACATGACTATGATAAATAATAAAAATTATTATAAATAATTTATTTTAATAATTTCACTACCAAATGAACGAAATTCCAAAAGAAAGCGTACAACAAACAGAATATGCAGCAGCTAGGTTGTCTACCGTTTTCTGATTCTATTACCTGGTTGCCCTGTATATGAGTAATTGCACTCATATGATTACCACTTGAAAAAAAACAAAATGAGGGCAATTTTATAACAAATACAGAAGTATAGGGTTGCTTTACAAAATTCGTTTATAAATAACAGTTGTCAAGGTTTTAAATTTAAAAATCGCACCAAGCAACGATGTATGGCAGAGAAGCATTGCGCGTAGTATTTGATACGATAAAGGAAGACACAGAGTGCGCATACTGTCTACTCATATTATAGAAAAGGATAGAATTAATATGTTATAGTGAAGCGTTTTAGAGTAAATAGTTGCTAGCTACGATTTTTAAATTTAAAAGACTGGAAACTGTTGTTTAAGAACGAATTTTACAAAGCAACCCTATACTACTGTATTTGTTATAACGTAACCTTCATTTTGATGTATTTTTCAAGTGGTAAGCATATGAGTACAATTACTTATTTCAACTTACCTGTTTGTACACGTCAACCAGGTAATAGGGACCAGAAAAAGGTTGGTAACTTAGCTGTTACACATTCTGTATATTGTATATACTTTATTGGTACATGTTCAGAAACGTATTTTGTTTTAATAAAATATAATTTCATTTGGTAAGCCGATAAGTGAATGCCGATCTTACTTGATATATATCGAAAACTGGCGTTTAATAATGACATCTAATGATTAAGAAACTCGTAAGTTAAATAATACAGTTTTTAGGGTATGCAGAGTGCCACTGACAGGCTATTTTAAAAAACTAGTCCCACTTTTTTTTTTATACTGCTATGCGTTTGATTTCTTAGGAGCGAATACAAAAAGTACAAATTCAATTTTAACTTTATCAGGATATTCAATGATATCACGACCTCGTTCACAAATCAAAAATGAAGGTGATAAAACTCACAAATTAAATAACTACAGTTCAATGCGCCATCCACATCGGACACCAACAAATCCAGTGCGCCGTAATACAACGCGTGCACAAAACAGATGCGCACACGCCAAGTAAATAATTATTTTTTATACTTTTAGAAACATTTGCATGTAATTCTTGATTCCAAATAGTTCCTTTGATTACATTCTGTTAGTCCTTTGTTTCGAATCACTATAATTCAACACAAAATCAAATTAATCTAGGTATTAACGAAACCATTCCTAATTCAAAAATTTCAATTGCTTGTTTTCTACTTATCATTCATAGACGCTTACATTTTAGCTTTTAGCACACTTATATCGCTACTTAGACAGTAGAATTTGCATTCATTTTTTTTTTTTTATTAATCCATTATTTGTTGTAACACAAACGATTTTGTTTCATTTTTTATACGATTGATTATACGATTAATACAACAAACTTGAATATTTTTGGAACGAGGTTCCTTATCGCACGTTACGATGACAAGGGTTTAGTCATCAAAAACTGTGCATAATAAGAATGCTTTAGTCGGAATCTCTTTTACTTTACTTATACTGCCTGTCGGAAAAAGAATCGACAAAGTAACCCGACTATACGCACAGCATATTTATTATTAAAAAACTCGAAAACAGCGCATCGAAGATGATGCAATTCAATTTTTAGAAAATTTTCCAAAGAATCGATTAAGACTAGTTTCACCGCTCTACGTTAAAAAGTTTTCAAGTTATTAATTTTTTATTAAAAATTGCGAGAAAATATGTACAATGTTATTTCTACATAAACAAAGTTGTTATGATACAAAGCAAGTTGGTGTAAAGGATAACGTCAATGCATATTATTCCAAAGAAACTCGGTTCGGATCCTATAGAGATTATAATATCTATTTTTGAAATTAAATTTTAAAGAATAAAGTTTAATTATAAACAAACTTTTTTTTTCTTAAGTTTAATCCCCAGTTTTTCTAAGCTTTTTCATTTTGTAAAAAATAAATCTACAAAACATAAGCTAGCTAATAAATTTTGCAATTGATGGATGGATAAATCACATTATACACTTCTCCACTTTCATCTATTCATATGTTGTTTATACATTGTCTATTGCATACAAACATAATGTGCTGTAACTCATTGCCCAATAGACCCGCAATCTTAAAGCACCGGAATATATGTAAAGTTTTCACTTTTATTATTTCAAGTATTTTTGAGGTACAAAGCTTTCTACATCTGTACTTCTAACATTCAAACTCTGAGAGATAATAAATTTGGTACTGAATTATTTTGCCTGAATTTTTTTTTCCAATTTTAATTTCAAATGTCTTTTATTAAATATATTACATTAAATATAAATATATTAGGTATCATTTCACTAAATATAAAAATATATTTTCTGGTGACAGTTCATTAAAATGTAATTTAGTATAGCCGTAGTTTTTAAATTAACCGTTCTTAATTTAAAAAGAAACCGTTCTTAATTTCTTAGTTAAGCGAATCAATCGATTTTTATTTTAGGTCACAGCCAAATATGCGACAGATAGGTTCAACGTCATCATCTTCAACCAACACAGAAACAAAAATAATGGATGACTGTACAAATGTTAATAAATTGAATACAAATAATTTTCTTATATCTGTAACTCAATCAGCACCACACACACCAACTGGTGGTGGAGGTGTATCATCGCAATTAGAAGAATTAAGTACGTCGCAAATAAATTATGTTCCAAGACTTCTATCTGAACCAATAGTTACAACAAAGACATTAAGTTTATCGCCAGTATTTAACAATAACAGTATTACATCATCGAATGAAGAAGCAATTCATATGACACCATCAACGGATAAATCACATTCACGTAATTCTAGCAATAATACAATCCATACACAAGCAACAACATCTGTATCCTTGTATTCATCACCTAAATCAATAACAAAGGAATCGCGGTTTAGTTTACGGTCGCCGTTATTCAGGAAAAACACATCAGATCAGCGAAATTTAACCACATAATTAATATATATGTGTCCAAGAATTTTAATGTCAATAGGAATTTACTAGTCGACAAATTGAAAACATGTTTGCAAGTCCAAGACGTGAACGGTAGGTGGGAAGCATGTTCAGAAAACCTTCAAACATTTTTTGCAAAAACCATGTAAACGATCTCTACAAATTTAAAAACAAAATTTAGAATTAATCTTAAAATCTATATACTCTATCAAAAAAATTTATCAAACAGCAGCTACTTAAACCAAGATAATTCCCTCTTAGGCACATCGCACATGAGGTGATTTGGGTGAAATCGGCGAAATCGCCGATATCGGCGATATCACCGATATCAGCGATATCATAGCATTTTAGTCGCACACGGAGCAACAGAAGTTGCTCCGACTTTGTAACGTTTTTTGAAGAAGGGGTACTACGTAGTTTGTTTACTAATAACAAAATATTTATATACAGTGTCTTAAAGGATGAAATACATCAAGTAATAAATAATATAGATTATAATAGATTATACTTTAAGCCATTTGAAATTCTCATTTCGTCTTACAAAAACGACAAGAGATAGCTAGTTGAACTTTTGGTGTCATATTCTGGATCTTAAAAGTGACTCTAAGTTCGTAAATGACAAAATCGGTATAATGGGCTAATTAGATCTATGATCCAATTTAACCATAAAAAAAGATTCAAAACAAACACAAAAAACTTGTATGAACATTTTTCGGATATAATAAGAATCTGTTATTTAGCTTAAAATGTGGCGAATATAAACATTCCGAAAAATGATCATACATTTTTTTTTTTTAATCAAATAATTAATGTTTTGAATCTTTTTTTATGGTTAAGTTGGGTCATGGATCTAATTATCCCATTATACCGATTTTACTCACTTACGAACTTAGACTCACTTTTAAAATCCAGAATATGACACCAAAAGTTCAACTACCTGTCTCTTGTCGTTTTTCAGTTATCTTGATGACGAACGGGAGACTGAGATGGGTTAATACTAATATACTCTGACTTAACCATATATATATATATATATATATATATATATATATATATATATATATATATATATATATATATATATATATATATATATATATATATATATATTTATAACTGTATATATTAAAGTGTTTTTTGAATGCTAATGATTAAAGTAGTTCAAACATTGATGCTCAATCTTATATCGAAAATATTATCGAATATCTAAAAAATTTACTCTGTTAAACCTTAACTTGTTTTATTTGTTTAATGTGATTAGAATAGATACAGATTATAGCCACTGTACAATTACTGTATTTCTACAGTTCATTTTGTAAACATATTAAATAATAAAAGAATCAATAAATATAATATTTTTCAGTAATAGTATAAGATGTATTGGCTTAATTTTATAAAATAAGTCTAAGTTCATTTCTGTTTATTTACTCTGTTATTGAAATGAATGAAATTAATATTGACGCTTGAAAAGTGTTATAAATAAGTTTATAAACTCTTGCAGAACGTCATTACGGCCAAAATGAAGAAATGTTGTATCTATTGCAACGTTGCTACAACAATTAAGAGACGTATACCTAGAAAAAGAGGTTTTTCCCTTTTTGCTATCCACAAATAATAAATATGTCTAAAAATTTTTTAGGTTGAGCATTTAACTGAGTAATACTATAGGTGAAAGCTCTTATGTATTTGACAATGTTGCTTACGAATGTAAAATTACATACGATTGTTGTCGCATCATGATGGAATTCTTACGATTTCGGTATTTGATTATACATATCTTACACAGTGCAATTTCGTACATGTAATTTTCTTATGGAAAGTAATCTCTATCCGTATACGACACAACAGTTGCAACAATACCATATATGTGATAAAAGTATAGCATGTATTCAGAGATATAAATATTGCAGGATAATATAAGCATTTACTTAATACTCGCTACTCTTCGTTCCTTTTCTTTAAAGCATATGTATGTATATAAAAAAATTTATGATCTGTTTTATAAGATGCGCCTATTAAGCCTGTTCTATATGGTTCAGGACATCAATCTAACCTTTTTTTATGTGTATAAACAAGCATTGACAAGTTTTTATTTTTAAATATTTAATATAACATTATTTAACTCTCTATCTTTGTCATAAACATTGATTTATATGACTGTATAAACAAGAATAAAAAAAAGTTGCCCATATGATTTTAAAAACGAAGCATTTTTACAACGATTTTTTTATCACATGTATGATTTCAAATCACCAAAATCACGTCGTGTGCGACTATACATTGGTTTCCATAAGCAAATCATATGTATGATATCGCCGATTTCACGCAAATCACCTCATGTGCGATGTGCCTTACAAATATTTTATGTAATTTTATGTAGATTACAGAATACCTTATAGTCACGATGGTAAACTATATACATATAGATGAGATTAGGAAGAAAAAATTATATGATTATTTTATGTTAGTTCGACCAATGTTTGGTCGTATGGAAACAACCAAAAATTTTTAAAGAAATAAAAAAACTTTTATTTTAACTTAACCACAATTTAAATTAATTTAATTTAATTTTTTATGCTTTCAACCAACACGGGTAACTTCAGAAATACTAAAAATTTACAAAATACTTATTTATATACAAAAAAAGTTATATAATTGTCAAGAGATTAAAAGAATAAAAATTACCATCAACTGAATTGTATAATAAATAAATTGTCTTGTCACGTTAAAAACAAAATGAAATTAATATAAATATAATTATTTACACGTAAAAATCTTTGGTCATTCATAAAAATAATTAAAATTCCTTGAATAAAACTTCATTTAACTTAATTTTATTGACTAAAAAGGGGGATACAAATTTTAGAAAAATTTTGATAGTAGAGAAAATAAAGTCAACTATCCCTTCCTAGTTCTACCTAAAATCTTTTTTTTTTAATTTTTAATTTTGAGGGTAAACTCAAAATATAAATAGTTTCTGTTTTTATTTTTTTTTTAACAAAAGATTGTATTGTAGCAAAGCAATATGCAAATAACTATCAATTTATTGAAAATGGTTTAAAAAGTTGAAATTATTAAAAAAAAAAATTCCAAACAAAATTTTAATATAAAACCGCTTTACGTTTATATATTACTAATAAGACAAAATATTTTAAAATTAAAAATTTAGTAAATTTAGTTGTTCGTGGGCATTAATATTGATAAAAAATTTTCTTTTGTCCATATACGACATAACATGGTCTTCTTAACACCATGCTAAGCATATCTATATGACGTAAAATATGTATGGATATTACATGTTCATCGTATTGTTATTAATAATTGTGTAAGCATTCTCTATCAAGTCAAGCATTGTCATTAAAACTAATGCGGCATCTAGCAGTCTGTCGGCTGAACTAACAAAAAATTATCACAAAAAGCTGACATTGAGTAGATAGGTCCTAATGTTATTTGGAAAAACATTCTTATGGTTTTTATTTTTTAATCATAACTGGAAAATCAATGATCTGATCAAAGTTTGGTATATAGCGATTTTACTTCTTATAAAATATAAGGAGGGCTTTTTGTTAGAATAATAAATAATAATTGTCCTCTTATTTTTTATCAACTTCACAGACAGGCAAACTTAATAGAACAAGAAAAGCTTTAATTTTAGAATTTTTCATTTCAAAAGGAATTTCAATCACTTCGAATCATATTATAAAACAAGTTTCGATAATAGAGAAACAGAAAAGGGTTACATGTAATATTTTTAAATGCATGAAACATTTTAGAACATTTATAAAGAAATAAATTTTTTTGGTATCGAGTGTCTAGTTAAAGCACAAAATTCTTGGTCCATATAATAAAGACAAAAATATTTTTATTTTCTAGTCGAATATAATTTTATAAGAACTATTTATTGTTTAATATTAAATAAAAGTTTATATATTACTTGTCATGTAATTATTTAAAAAAATATTTATTGTATATGTACATTTATATTAAAAAGTATTAAAAATTTTATGAGTTTTACTTATAACTAGCAAAACCCGACCACGGTCTTATACGTAGGTCTTGATAGCTTAAATGAACAACTTTTGACCAATTTTATAAAAAATATAGCGGAACATAAAACCTGTGTATAAAAATATGATTGTATTAATACGTGTGCATCAGTAGTAGTCCATTTGGTTTCGCCAAAATCCTGTGTATGACCGTCTATCAATAGTATCGCTTGCCCAATCAGTATCTTCAAATCCTTCTATCTCTGTTTTTCCTTTGGAATATTTCAAGCTATAATATTTTGTCTTCCATAAATATTTTAAGACCATTTTAGTATAATTCCAGTGAATAGTCGAATAAAATTTTTTGAATTGGCTTAGAGAACTGACGATGCCTGGTCGAGTCAAAACAGCCAAATATATCAAGCTACATATAATTTTTGATAAGGTAATCTGTTTTCACAAATATTAGACATTTCAACATTTAGTTTGCACTCTATAGGAGTTTCGGCCAAATTACAATTAGACATATCAAACTTCTTTAATAGTTGTTAAATATAATGCTCCTGATATATTATTTCATTTGAATTTTTATCAATATTAATTCTCATGTCCAAACAACAGTTGTTTTGATCCAGATTTTTAATTAAAAATTTCTGACTCAATGCTTCTATAAGAGAAACAGTTTCTGACCTATAATTTGAAAATATAATAAAATCATCAACATGAACCCCTTTTATGGTTTTCCTATTGTTACTATGATTTATTATAAAATCATAAGTTACTCTTAATTTATACTAAATCATACTCCACCCTTTGATATCAAGCAAGTGATGATTAATATCAAGCAAATACATAAAAATGTTTTCTTTTAAGCTGCTGTTGTCTCGTCAATATGAGTAATGTCCATGTTTAACTGCCCGCTCAAAGCAAATAATAATCGCAAAGTCGAATGTCTAATTACTGGCGAGAAAGTTTCGTGATAATCGACACCGGCTTTTTTTATTTATGGCTTTCTCCGTAAACCCTTTGGCCATTAACCAAGCACGATAACGTATTTTGTAGTTATAATCGAATTTTTCATTAAATACCCATTTATATTGTACACTCGCGTTCGACGTAGCATCGACAATCTCCCTAACCTGGTTGTTTTCAAATGAGCTCTTCTACCATCGCCTGCAACCATTGTTTTCAGGACTAATGAAAGCCTCTGTGTATGTCATCTAATCTTCTATGGAGGTGGTACACATGTACATTTGGAATATTCCATATTTTTCCATATTTTTTTTCCTTTTTTTATTTACCTCATGGACCATAAATGGTGAACTATTATCTCCAGCCTCTGCGAGGTATGCGATTTCCTCTAGTAACTGTAAACTATCTTGAGATCTCAGGAGACAGTTAATAACATCATCTATCTGTATTCTTTTATTCTCAACCTGATCAAAACATTTATTTATCACAGATTCCTCTAGTGACTCCCCCACTGAATCTGTGCTCTCTAGAAAGAATTCAACTGTGTCTCGTTTTTTATCTAGTATTTACAATATCTCTACTAGTTGTAATAATGTTTTTTCTCGTAGATTATATATCCTTTAACATTTTCCCACAAACCCACAATTATATGTTTCTTTGATTTTTTTGTCCCATTTTGTCCTTTTCTCATTCGGTACATGCACCATCACTGGACTTTCAAAAATATTAATGTTGTATCTGGGTTTTTATTAGTTCATATTTCACATAGAGTCTTTTTGATGTCTGAATCTATGGACCAGTTTTTTTTTATATACAGCTACCGCCCAAAATTACTTTTCCAAGTCTGCTTCAAATAATAACCATCTTGCACTCTCTGCAATGGTTCGGTTGGACCTTTCACTGAGTCCATTCTGTTCTGGTGTATAGCTGTTGGTTTTTTGATTCACAATGCATTCACACTTCAAAAAATCCTAATCATTACCACAGTACTCACCACCATTGTCAGTTCTCAAGATTAAAATTTTCCTTATGATTTTCTACAAGTGACTAACTCTTTGAAGTAGCCTAATGCTTCACTTCTTTCTTTTAAAAAATATATGAATACCATTCTGCTGAAGTCGTTAATGAGCAGTAGAAAATAGCGGGCACCACCAATTGATTTAACTTCCATTGGACCACAAATGCCTGAATGGACAATCTGAAATATCTCTGTAGGTCATATGTCTATATATAAGGGTAATTGTGGCTGTTTGCCTTCTCAGCATACATAAAATTACGCACATATAAAACATTTTTCATGGTTATCTCATAATCGTGACTTGTAGTAATTTCTACGTCGCCCGAACATACAACAGGAATTTCCGGTAAACTCTTTCCGGTAATTTCCGGTAAACTCTTTCAAATTCCAGTGGGAATATAGAATTTTTCACGAATTTTCATACGATGTTATGTGCATACTGGCTCCTTAATCATGTACTAGTCACTTTAACCGAACTTTTCGCTGAGGAAAACAAGAGTAAAAGCGGTAGAATGTTTCTTCTCCGATTTTCCGTTAAAAAGCGTTAGGTTGACGGATAATAGCTAAATTTTATTTTAAATTATTTATAGAATCATAAAGAAATAAATAGTATATGGACACTTAATTTTGAAATCAATTTTAACATTTTCCAGATTTTCAGGTCTCACATTGACTTTTTTCGGACAGTTTTTTAAATATGAGTTTTTATAATTCGTTTCATTTCTTAATTCATTTTCAGCATGCATGATAATTAAATTTGAGTTTTTATTTAAATAGTATTAACTGCTTTTTTTATTATCAGTACAGAACATAAACTTTATTTAATCTTTACTTAGTAACAACCATACTAATATATATAACTGCTTTATATATTCACAACAAAGGTGTCGCATGTACAAATTTACTACCAACTTAACACGCTTTAAATTCACATCGCGATTCAATCACATATTGTAAATAATTTATAAAATACACAGTCCTTCCCTGAATTTTTCGACTTTAACAATTCCTAAGGATTTGAAGAGAATATCAACATTATCTTCTGAATTGATTTTAACAACATCAGTATTTTTGTTCATATAATATTCATTCGCAAAATAATATTGAGTTTTAATATACTTAAAATTTTTCGTAAAGTTTCCATGTTTCGCAATGCTTATCGCACCTAAATTATATTCATTAACTTTTTTAGGTACTGAAACCTTAATATCCAAATCTGACAATATATCTTTTACAGTTTTTAATTCACTCAGACACTCTGATAACGGTACATACTCAGCAGTTGTAGACGATTTTGTTACACTATTCTGTTTCTTGATTTCCAAAATATTACATACATTTTTATCACGTAGCCAGTTATAGATTTTCTATCAGTCACATCGCCTGTCCAATCGACATCTACATAACAGTTTAGAATATCAGATTTAACATTTTTATAATAAATCAACTTTAAATCTTTGGTCAACAATAAATATTTAAGAACTCTTAACGCATATTTGTAATGAGCATTGTTATAGCAGTTCTGGAACCTGCTAAGATAGTTTACACTAAAACTTATGTCAGGTCTTGTATCTGAACCAATGGAAAATAATCTAGAGTTGCCATCTTCCGTTCTTTGATAGTAACCTAGCTGCCAACCGCCGCCACGACTATGTTGACTCGAGCCCCGACAGCCTCGACCGTTTCCACGATACTCCCAATTTTGTTGGCGCCCTCCTGCTTGCTGATATATGCCACCTTTGGGTTTCCATGACTTAACGCCCGGCTTTGTATTCGGGCATTGAGCTTTAAAATGTCAATATTTTCCACACTTTTATCTTATTTTTCATTATTTCAGTCTTGAATACACTTGCAGCATTCTTGCCATTGTCTTCGTTTTCCTTTTTTTCAACTATTTTTATTTTGCTTTTCACATACTCGACTGTTTGATCGCTCTCTTTCGGAATATCAACGAGGCCCCTCACATAGCTCAACGAAATTGGGAGCATTTTAATCATGTAACTTAATTTTTCTTTTTCCAAAACTGTAGCACCAGTACTTTTTAAGTTTTCAAATTCAGTAAAAAATATAGCTGTATCCTCAAAATATTTCAATCTAAGTCTTTCTAATTTGTTTCTCGCACATATTTGAAAAGCAGTCGATTATTTCAAACACATCTCATCAAATTTCCTCATAATGTCGTAGGCCGTTTCTTTGTTTTTAACAAATTGTAGTTGATCATTCAAAATTCCAGTGTATAGTATATTTATTGCTTTCACATTCATTTCATTCCATTCTTCTTTTCTGTCTGCCGCTATACGTCTTCTATTTACTACACATTTCTTCATTTTCAGGATCATTGTAATTCTTTTCTGCCAGCACTCATAGTCTTTTCCATCAAAAATAGTTTTTGTCTGATATGTTTGTTTGCTCGCAAAACTAGTAATTTTTTTAAGAAGGTTTTGAGGAAATTACGATATCCATGGCGCCTCGATTTTTTATGAATTTTGGCAAAACAACTCAAAATAAGACGAAAAGGAAGAATACCAATTTTCGAGTTTTCACCTATTTTTCGAGTTATCGACACACTTTTTTAGAAATTATCATGTTGTATCTGCAGTGTTACGACACATAAAAAACGCAATTTAAAACATTTCACAAGATTTAATTACTATTTGTTATTAAATCAACAAAATTTAAGCACAAATAACCGAAATTTCTATTTGTTTAAAAAAAATCAACATTTTTATATTTATCACATTTACTACGCCATTTTTCCAAAATGTCTGATGTTTCAAAAAAAAATAACATGAAACTAGATTCTTTTGACATTACTATGACTAACATAAAAAAAATACTAAATATATATTTAGCATTGCAAATATACAATCATAGTAAATGTACATGTATTTTCAAAAATTAACAGTAACTTGTATGAATAAAAAATAGACAACCTACTTTAAAAAATTATAATTTCGTTATAATTATTTTTTATGGCATTTTTATTACTATAAATATTAACATTTATAGTACGTACGTTCAACCTGTTATTAAACACCCATGGAGATGTGGGATGTAGTTTACACGGGTCGGGTAGGTTTTTGGCCCCTACGTTCAACCTGTGATTAAACACCCATGGAATTGTGGGGTGTAGTTTGCACGGGTCAGTTTAGATTTTGACTAATTATTATATATTGATTGATTGTAATAAAAGCGATAAATGTAAAAGTGTTGATTTCTTTTAAACAAATAGAAATTTCGGTTATTTGTCCTTAAATTTTGTTGATTTAACAACAAATAGTAATTAAATATTGTGAAATGAATTTTAAACTGAAAAATTTATTCCGCGAATTCCTATTTCACAAAATGGACACTTCAACCGTCACCCCTCCTTCTTTTACCTTTTTGTCTCTCTTCACTTAACTGAACAACCAAATTATTCACTCAATTCTCGCTTTCATTTAATTATGCTCTGCTACCATGTTAATTAAATTTGTGTTAGTATTTAAATAATATTAACTCCTTCTCCTTTTAATATCAATACAGAACATAAACTTTATTAAATCTTTCTTTGGCAACAGCCATACTTCAACTGCTAAATACATTTTTGTTGTGTCATGGTATATTTTAAGTTACCTATGGAATGGATTCATTTCGTTAGAGACCATGAAGGCGTCTTGTCATAAGTTGGCTATGGAACGAGTTGACATTTTTATCCAGGAAAAATTTATATTTTGAGTTTATATACAGCTTCCACATGTAACGTTTAAAATAAATAAAAGGAATATATTTTTATAGTATTTTTGTGTGCAATTAAATTACAATTTTTATTCACAACACAGGTGTCGCGCGATACAAATTTACTACCAACTTAACAACAATAATTAACAATTTGTGCCAAATTGATCAATAAAACTAAAATTAACAAATGTCATAAAATAATTTTTATTTTTTTATTTTTCCGCAGCAAACTAATTTCGACCGCATACGAATTTTTATGTAAAAAAATCCGAAAATTTTATATCAATTTTGCGAACTAAAATTATAAATATTTATTTTTATATCTGGTATATAAAAGTATTATATAAAGGTATATTCAATTTATAGTCTATTAAATTTATAGTTAAGTATATGGTTATTAACAACTATTTCCTCTTCGAAAATTCTAAAAAGTACGCCGTTTTCTATTTTCGACCCCTTAAAATGTTCAATTGCGTCCAAAAGCTAAAGTAAATTTGATTCAATAGTTTTTTAAGTATTATTCGTAGATATATTGGAAACTTAACAATGTTGCTGTTTTAATTCAAAATATAAGAGTACCTACCCTAAATTCAAGAATATTTGGATTACCAGTTCACAGAAAATTACTTATAACAAATTGAGACTTTTTTACAATTTAAGAAATAATATTTTTCAATGTTTTAGAATATTTTAACGATGGTCATTTTCCGTTAAAAAAATCTACTTTATGCTCAAATAATAACTATTTAAAATACGTAATAACCAGCACCATTAACTTTTCTAACATCAAATGAAATACAATAATAGAATAGAAACGTTCCGTATGATATGAATCAATTAAGCTACCGTTCCAAAACTCACAACGATGTGATACCATTACGATATGCCACGTCATCAAAATTGTATATTTGCACTGCTAAATATATATTTTGAAGACATCATACATATCGTTTTGGGCAACAAAACTTTGTGTTTGAAACGCACTTACAAAGTATTAAACTTACCAGCATTAATTATTTTAGCAAAAAAGAAAGTTAAATAAATTAAACAACTAATAAATAGAAAATGATTTTTATTTAAATAGCACGAACATTTTTTATAAATTTTGCTTTTGGTAATAAATTATTTTTTCTCATGCTATCATATTGTTGCGCTTTTATATACAAAAATACACCAGTAATTACAAAAACAGTACCTAGCCCACTTAATAAAGTAATTGTATTACCAAATAATAGAACTGATAATGTTATAAGGAATGCACGTTTTGCAGTATTTGCCACACTGAAAAGTAAAAAAATAATTACTACCATATTATAAATTAAATTAAAATTGGGTTAATTGGACATTCATTGACATATAAAAAGTATTGAGTCCTTTTAAAAGTAAAATAAGCGCATATCCAATTCTTAATGTTGCTACTTGTTTATTGAAATTTTACATAATTTAAGGATTCACAAGCTTTAGTTTTTATGAAAATTTTTTCATCGTCGATTTTACTATTCTGTTAATAGAATATTTCTATGAATCATTAAAGCGAAATAAATCCGGTAAATTAATTCACATTACAACATGGATGCTATATTTCCATATATGACCAGGACTATGAATCTCAAATTAACACACATACATACTTAAGGATACACATATTATATTAATAGGAAATTACAATAATAAATCGAAGTATAGTTTTCAAGACATTAAACTCACAGTATACTTAAGAACAAAATTATAAGAACAGAAAAAATAATAATGTTCCGTGTATAATTATAATATTCAGATAGCATCATCATTAAATAGTATTTATTAGTGCTTAAAATATTCAAAAATATAATAAAGCTTGTAAATACTTAAGATATGTTGGAAATCATTGTGAAATATTGCAATATATTTACCTATGTGTGACTGGACTAATATAGTCCATAAGAACATAGGCCGTAATACTTTGAAAATGGAAAAATACACCATTTAAAATAAATAATATCAATAATTGTTTATTATTTAAAATAAAATTAATATCCCATACATCAACAAGTATTAATGTTGCAGGTATTTGAACAATTATACTTGCTAAACTTGTATAAAATTGAAGTTCTGCTGGACTGTGAAAAAACGAAAATCATTAATCATTAAGGTGTTACCCATGTCGTGTTTAGTCACACAATATGAATAATTTTTCATTCACTTCAAAAATTGTTGTCTGAAAAATAAAAACCTTTTTAACAAAAAAAATTGACTGTTACATTTCAATCCATTTCTAAAATATCAAAACGACAGATAAATCTCCATTTTAGTTGTATGTTTTGAGATGAATTCTAGGTAAAATTGAACCGTTTTTGTACATTTGCGTGTGTGTGTGTGTGTGTGTAAATATGTGGAAAAATTTTGGCTCCATTTTCGCGGAGCCTAATTACGCAATAGGATTGATTTTAGTGTGGATCGATGGGTATAGACTCAAATTACCCTATTAATCCTCAGCGAAATCCCCCTAAAATTTTGTAATTAACACAAAATAGAAAGCCACGATGTTGTTGGTTTTGGTGCCAATCGAAGTGTATTGATATGACTAAAAAAATAACCATAAAAAGAGCAAAAGTGATAGAGCAATTGTTTAGTTTTTAAGAGTAATAAAAAAACGTTTTTAACTACCCAGAAATTACAACTTCTAGACAGAAAAACGTTATTAAATTATCGCCGATAATTATTATACGATTATCACTAAATTTATTTATTATTTATTATATTTAATTGCAATAAATAGTGAAATTTTTCACAACCAAATCCAATTAAATAAAAATTTCACTATGTTTTGTAATAATAAATAAATGAAATTTTTAATATACTTAGTCGCGTCCATTAGGGTTTGTTTCTATTTGCTTTGGGATTAAATGAATTTTTTAATTTTTACTATACATAAATATACTGAATCTTGGTTATTGCGTATATACAATACAATCGTAAATGTATACGTTTTTAAACACACGCCCCTCATTGAAAACAATCAAAATACATTCCTGATGGAACTTAAGTTTAATTTAGATTTACCACAAGCCTCCAAGTACGTGCCAATCAATATTGCTAACCAAGTACACCAACCTAATTTAACACACATTTTAATTATTGTTGAGCATTCTTTCGACTCAAAAATATAAAAACTATTCTCGCAATCGTGTGACTATACACAATAGTTTTTTTTTTTGTAAAATATAAAAATACTAACGTATATTTAAATTGTTCACCCGATATGAGCATTTTTGAATACACATTTTGTAAACATTCTGTTAAATTTGTTGCCATTGCAGCAATGAAACCGTATATTTGAAAACTCAATTCATTAACTGAACATAATGCTAAGCCAGACATTACAGGTATCAAACTTAAATTTACTAACAGACCTGTATGTTCTCCTAATAAACATCTTGAAAATATTACAGTAAATAATGGTGCTGAACTTTTTATTGTTTCTGTAAAACTTACTGCAACATAATTCAATGATACTAAACCCAATAACACCGTTAAAAACCTGAAATATTAAAAATCATTTTTAATATATTATACTTAAAGTAAATATATATATATATATATATATATATATATATATATATATATATATATATATATATATATATATATATATATATATATACGCAGAAAATAATTAATTTCGTACGCAAGCGTGTTTAAAAAATAATTATTAACTTTTAAAATTATTAATTTCGAAATTTGCCCCAATTTCCTAGATCAAATTATTTTGTATTTTATAAATACGTATTTCGACTACAAAGCAGTCATTATCAATATGAATTAGCTAGTTTTAATGATAGAGCTAAAATTATATTCATTATATTTTTGATAATGTCTACTAAAGTCTACAGCGCAGTACAAAACTGTCCGTATAGCAATGCCTAAGATTAAAAATTTTTAAACTCGCAGACGAAAAGTCCCACATTTGTACCAATTTTTATCAAATTCAAATTTTATACATAAGAAAATAGCAAAGTTAAAGAAAATAAATAAATAGAAACTGAAATATCATAACAGAATAACAATGTTATTCTGTTATGTTATTTCACATAACTAAATAACAATATATAAAGTTGCAATGTTGACTTGAACACATCAATTAAGAACATAATAAATTATGGAGTAAGGTAAAATATGATTTCAAAGATGATAAAATGTGCAGATGTGTGAGTCTTAAAAGCGGCAGTAAGCTTTTTAGACTTATTGCATAATTTACTTTTCTTGTTCACCTTACAATAATGACTCAAAGAATTAAAGTATTTGTCAAAATTTATTAACTTTTTCAGGGATTTCTAAAAATGATTCAATATTGATATAATATACATATGTAATCTTCAGGATGAGCACCTAAATGTGTTCACTGTAAACAATTTTTGGAAGTGAAAAAAAATTAAAATTTTCACCCAAAGATGTACAACTTGGTGTTAACAATAACACTGAGCAAAGTTCAGATATTCGATTTTACGCACTTTTTATATCTGGGTATGAAAATTACAGTTAACGCATATGTTATTTCCTAATTAAAATATCGTTATGAAACTAAGGCATGTTTTCAAAATTTGTGTGCAAGTACGTTCAAAAATGGAAAGGATCTCAAAAGATGATTTTACTATAAGGATTAAGCTCAAGGTATTTAAGTTGGATAATATACTATATAGATTGTATACGTGCAAAACAAAATCTTCATTCATGAATAGATTCTTTAGCTGAATATGTTTTTAATTATTTTGTGAATTTGTATTATTGAAATAAATAATAACATTCCAAAAAAACATGCTTTAAAAACTTTATACAGGAACATTCACAAATATTAGAGAAATCACAAGTAAATGTATTGAAAGCTGTGTTTGATTAAAAACAGTAGTTAGGATTGGTAACATCATCGGGTGTGATTGAAAATCACCAAGAGGTCGTAGAAAAGAAGAAGCTTGGACTATTATTGTTAAATAATTTTATATATTAATGATTTATCAGTCAAAACATGTCAATATACATTATTTGAGGCATTGGAAAGTTGCAACGAAACAACTAAAGAGATACATATAGTCCCGGATGGCATAAGCATATATCATTTAAAAATATTCATCTGTAAATTTTTATATGACTTAATTATCATTAGTGTTACAACTTTTTCTTTTACACAAATTTTTAAAATATGACAGTTTTCTTTTTCGAAGTTCATAAAATTTTCTAAAGTCTCCACCCTTCAAATTGATGAATATATTAATTATTGTTATTGTATTAGAAAAATCATTCAATAACAAATGTAAAAACTACTTTCGTGTGCTACGTAATTTATACTCACTGTATCATAGAAATTTGAAATTAAATTACCTCGTACATCCCACCAAAATCATGTGTTTATAAAATCCAGGAGGTTGAACGAGCCTCTTAATACTTTTATACATTCCACAGGGATAATACAATTGAATAAAACCACATATTGTAGTAGTTAACATTTGACATGCACCTGTAATAAAATATGACCAAATTAAAGTTAATTAGTTTTAATTAATATTTATAATTAAAAAATATACCTAATATTGTTGGATTACCATCCAAGTAGGTTAATATATATTTATTCAAAAATAATGTGCACCCACTGAAAAAGTACCATAATAATAAAAATACTAAAGCACGAAATGTGAAAAAGTTTCTTGTACGATTTACATAAACAGTATCATTTTTATTTGAATTTTGTGTTTTATTACTATATTCTATTTGATTAATGACACTCCCGGTCATTTTTATTATAATCAATCACAACATTTATGTTTTATAATTAATGTGATTGAGGAATTTAGTAATGTTTCTTCTTTTGCATTTGACCACTTTAATGTCACTTTTCATTAATGTCAACGTGGGCAATAATCCAAACACAAATTTACAATCCACATGATACAATTTGACAAGTGAAAAGTCAGGTATAGTACAGATTTACATGTACTGTAGTGTCTTGTCTTAAATATAGGTACTTTCTTCTACGGTTGTAATGGTGGAGATATAAATTTGCCCTGAAGTTGACGCTATGCGTTGACGCATAGATATTATAGTGTGATATCAAATGTACAAAAGCTCATGGCGTGTAGGTTTGATTTCTGCCTGTGGTCTCCGTATTTCGAAAAATTCAGGGGTCTCACTGGAACAATTACTAGCTCACAGAAAGACCAAAAAGAGATATGTATAATAAAAACACTATATTCGCACACAAATTACAAAAATAATAACTGCCCAACAAAATTTCATTACATTTGGATATTTATTTTTTGTGTTACAAATAAAATCTCTATAGCTTGAGAAATTTTATAAAAAACAAGTGAAGATAACAACTAACATAGTTTGAATATCAATGTTTGAAACAATTTTAGTCATTAGTACTCATAAACTATTCAGTCTATACTTTTATACAAATACATATAATATAATATATATTATAATTATGTGTTTATTAGTTAAATTTAAGCTGAAATTATGTTTCAAAAAAAGTTGTTTTTTTAATTTATTTTTAAATTTTGGTTCATTTTTTAAGGTTTAAAACTTGCACCATTGGACCCAATGCACCAATTTTGTTCATTCACGAAGAACTTATTATTCTACATAAGTGTGATATTGTATTACAACAATATGTGTTGACGTATGGAATTATGAATATATATTGTTAGCTTGACCAGATATTAATCCACAGATATAGAATATATTAATCGGTTTAAACTGCATCCAAAGCACTAAAGGTTTAATCATGCCACGAGAGATTAGCATAGTGATCTGTATTTATGATTGTACTACACACAAATTTCTTTTTTCTGAAATGTTCCACCATGCTTTATTACAAAACGAGTCAAAAGTCTAAAGGCTGTTCATATACGGTGTACTGATTTATATAAGATTGTAATATAAACAGTACTTTATAAAACATAGACGTAATATATTTTGCTCAATGATCTAAAAAATACAGGTCCTGATTCAGACCAATTTCCGTTTGAAAACTATAATATTTTCTTAACAGTCTAGGTACGACCCGCAAGGTACACACGATAAAATTTCAAGTAAAGAGAAAAAAAACAATAATTAATTTATTATTCCGAATACGCATATTTTTTGTTTAGTTTTTTATCCTCTATACAAAAACCAAAACGGTTAAACTGATTATGCAGCAAGTCATTCAGTTTTAAGCCACGTAAATACATACGTAACTTACACGTACTGTATTTATTGAAAATAGTTTGTATATCAGTAACCGTGTACTTTTGGATAAAACTCTTGATTATTATTACTACAGACTATTAATTTTTTTTTTTTTTTAGAATATAATTTTCTTCATAAAACTTATAATGAACTTTTTCTTATCTACTGCGTGACTCTCTTTCGTATCTACATTTTAATTGTAAAATCTATTGTTTCTCTTCAACTCCATGAATGAAGTTGATGAATTGTTGAGAATAACCTCTGAAATAAAATTATCTTATATTCAAATTTTTCAAAACAATATTTCAAACAATATGCAAATGAAAAATCACCGGGCAATTTTATTCAAAAAATTCAGTTTAACAAAGCTTTTGAGCACTTTGCTCTTGGGTATGCTCTATAAAATTCGCACAAGATTCTTGTTTTTACACATACTATTGTATGCTATATATTTGAAAATATTCACTTTTATAAACAATAACTTCAAAACTTTGCTATTTAAACACTTTAATAAAAAGTAAACGTTTACATGTGGGTTTTCTATACAAAATTACAATCTTATTAAAATAATACGTTGTCAAATAATGGCAGGTGATGCAAAGATAGATGAATCCCTCGGCTACCAATTTCATTGATTCAAGATTTAAAATTACTATAAATAAATCTTACTGCGTACGGTCCTGGCTTAACCTACAAAGATTAAAATTAATATAACTAATTAATGATTGTAATAATTATGGTGTAAATAATACATACATGTATTTGATCATACAATCATGTTGGAATTAAATAATATTTTATAATATTCGTTTCAAATAATCAAAACTATTGAAATAACAAAACTTTCAAACAATTCTATCTACATGTTAAATATTTGTTCTACAAAATCTATCAAAACAAAGATGTGGTATATTATTAACATAAAACACTGAAATAATTTTTCCTGAAAATGATGGAAAATAAAAATTATTTAATGTATCCTTTTTTTTATTTTATCTTATATTTGAAGCTTTTTTTGATAAATTTACCGATAAATTTTTTTCTTAATAATTTTATTATCAGTGAGGTTAGTTTACCATTCCCAAATCCACGTTTAGCTCAAATTGCTTTCGATGTTTTAAGAGTTGATCTTGAACCAAAAAGAAGTACCGCCCATAAAGAATTTCTTATTGAAACAAATAATTTAAGACTGTAAGTATTTTACATCATTTATTCATCAGTTCATTAATCCTCAAAAAAGTTTAAAATAGAAAGTAAATATGGATAATTTAGTTTTGTGTTGTAAAAGATGTCAACCTGTAATTTTTTCGTATTTTTAAAAAATTTGTTATTGTTAAATGACCGAAAAAACACTTTTAAATATTAAATTTTCAAAGATTAATTATTTGAATAAAAAATTATTCCATCAGCACATACATATTTGTAAATATGTATGTGCTGATTTGTAAATATAAATATGAATAAGGGGAGCCATGAATAAAGTAAAATATGTTGTAAAATTTTAGTACTTTTATAGCAGTTAACTTGGGAGAGTAATAAAACTTAAAGAAAACGGAAAGCCGTATAACATAAACAAACGCACAATTATTTTGATTAAATTCCTTAAATTTCTTTCTTTCTAACAGACTCTATATACTCTCAATGAAATAACAAAATTGTAATACATATAACAAGTAATATTTTCAATTTCATTTGATGTCTAGTTTTCCTTGATTATTGCCTATGCACAAACTTGCTTACAAATACTTGTTGTAATAATATATAGAAAATACAACATGAAGAAAATACCGCCGTAATAGGTCTATAAAATACTCCATATCTTACAGATCAATATTTCATAAATAGGATAGATCAAAGTATATTAGTTTTAGATGTACAAAATTTTGGTATAGGTGCGCATTGAATGATCTAATTACGATTTCTGTCTGTCATCGAGGTCATTCAATAACGGAGAGATAGCAGACTGGAATTTTGGTGATGTAGTTTGGACTTAAAAAAATTAGTTTAAATTATAGAATGAGCAAAATCGGTCCATTGAGGGTCCAAAGGATCCAGGACCCAACTTTTAAAACATAAAAGATAGAAAAAAGATTTTAAAAAAAAGAAACTTTTGTTTGAAACATGTTTTCGTAAATTGTTAAGTTTTGCCAAAATTTCAGCACACATTTAGTCACGGTGGTAGACTGTACTTATCAAAAATATGCCGTTTGTGTTATTTTTTGTAATTCGTAGTTCCAAAACAGATAAAATATTCTACTTGCCTACTTTATTTATAACCACAAACACGTCTACATTCAAATAAATGTTTTTATTTTAACAAGAAACACAAATTATTATAACGAAAAATATTTTTATCAATATACACAAATTATAATAACTACAAATAAATGTTTAGCGATAAACACCTAGTCAAAAATAACTGAAATTATTATAATATAATTTTTTCATTTCAATTTTTCATATTTACCACTCAATTGTTTTTTATGGAAGTAAAATTTTTTAATACATAGTGATTAAAAAATAAAGCATTAGATAGCGCAAAGGTGAAATTAGGAAGAATTTCAATTATGTGATTATTTTATGTTAGTTCGGCCGATAGAGTCGCCTTAAGTAAAGACGTTCGGCGTAGATGCTAGCGTGTTTTTGCAGCCTATACTAGAGAATAGAGGACAATCCTATGAACTGTAAAAAGTTGAAATGATTCACTTTACATTTTTCAATCAAAAATTTTCATTTAGAGTTGATTGGGTAGCAGTAAATATTGTTGTATTGTTAGCTATGATACAAAATTATGAATAATTCATATAATTGTAATTGTTGTTTACACACCTTATTTTACACGTTGTGTTTTATTACCTTTGTATTAATAGTTTTAATCTGAAAAATACACTTTGATAAGATATAAATAAATGGTAAAATATAAAATTGAGTTTTGGACACAAATTACTTTAATTTTTGACATACTTCAAAGTCATAATCAAAACTATGAATTGCTTTTCTTTATGGAGAACTTAATATTGTACATCTCTATTATAGGCAGCAAAAACTACGCTTTGTCGTCGTTACTTAAGCCTTTATAGCTTACCAAAATTTTTTTATTTTGCTAATTAGTTGTTCATGGGTATTATATGAGTAATAAAAAATTATCTTATGTTTAGTTTTGATAATGAAATATTGCCTCCATGAATTGTTTGGCGTGAGTTTGGATACAAGTATTTATTCTATACATTGAGTAGTTAGGTCCTAAAGACATCTATATTATTATATTTTACCTACGTGCATTTAGCTAATAAACATGGAATTATAAGTCATATTATGTATTTACAACTGTATGTGCTATATATTCAGTGTATTTTAATAATGCTAATGATAAAAGGACAAACATTGATATCCAAACATATATACGACCAGTATCTAAACGATGAGTACTGTTAGTTGTTATCTTCACTTCTTAATAATATTTTTTGTTTTTATATTTTAATTATAAATTGTAATCTAAAAATGTGGCACATATTATGAAAAATAATATAATTTATGAAAAAACGATTGAAACACAAGTTTTTATTTATTTTTGGACTTTTATCTATTGCAGTTTGTGTCATCATAGGTCTTAATGAATCAATGAAGTAATTATCCGTTCTTTCGTTAGTTCGCAAACCCGATATGCCTCATTTGTTAGTGTTTGTTTACTTAAAATTAACATTTTTTGTCATTCAAGTTAGAAATAAATTTTTATAATATTTAATTATAAAAAATTAGAGCAATGATTCTGAAACAATTACTAATACCCAATTCAATCAAATGATCCGTATGCCTGTATATCAGTATATAAAATATCTGTATATTTAAGGTAGCTTGGTAGCCGCAATCCGAAATAAAATAAAATACTTTATACGAAACGTGCTATAATAATTGATAAAAATTCACATAAGAATTTAATTGGTATAATTTAGCACGGATTATAATTAAATATTTAAAATAATAATGTAATAAATAAAATATTATTTGACTAGTACTCAATTATCACTAGATAATACCAACTTTAAATGATTTTCAAAACATAACCCTGAACTGTCAACTTTATTTTTTTTATCGTGAAAACTTTTTTTTTTTAATTTTAATATAAATAAATAAATTATTTCGTTAGAAAATAAATTTAATATTATAAAAAATAATTTTTTATTTATTAATGTTCAATATCCTTTGGTTGTTATATATTACTTATAGGTGTATTAAAAACGCTAGTTACTATTTGAAATTGGCACGCTTAACGGAGCCACCATTTTTTCCCTAGTAAATATGGAGGAGAGAGATAGAAGCCACATGTCAATATTGAAAAATTAATTACATGCAAAGTACATGGTAAATTATTCTGAAATTTTTTCAGTGCGTATTTGGGATATAGTTCTATCAATTTAAAAGTTTTTTTTTGCGGGGTCAACTTTGCCAATTTTCTCCATTTTCGGTATTATTGAACAAGGACAGACACTCATAAGAGCTCGTGTATTTTTACTAAACTTTAATTAATTATATCTCTTAAACGGTGGTAAAAAAATCTGATTTTATTCTATAGATGCATTTAATTATAATCTTTCGAATAAACACAAAAAAATATTGAGTTAACTTTAAGTCATTAGGGTACCAGACTACCTTAATATTGTTTTATTAAAAAAAAAAATTTTTCTTTCCTATTAGAAATTGTTTTAAAATTCAAATTGCTCGTATTACTAATTCTAAAAAAATTTTTTATTTTGTAGTAAATTATCAGCTCCTGATGTTCGACAGCTACGTGTAGCATTAAACGGTTTTTTTGATAATATAAAATTAATACTCCAAACAATGGAATTAACTGGATCACCATGTAGTGAAAATTATTCTCATTATTTTGGTTGAGATTTATTAGTACCTATGTTTAGTTATAATGCCGGAACATACACCTTGCCCAACATTTAATCGGGCAGTTTATGGTTTTGTGCTTTATTTAACATTAAAGACTTTATTTGTTATATATTTGTTATGGATTTTTATACCAGATAGTACCTTTGAAATGTTAAACATATCATATATACCTCAAAAACATTGGGCAATCGTTATACCAATTTTAGTTCTAAATTTAACAGCAGTTTTTGTTTTTTTTATATATCCAGGTATTAATTTATGTTTAACACCAAACATTGATAGTTTACAAACAATCACTGATAATTGTGCAAAAAATTCAAGACGTAATAATAAAAAAAGTTCAATAGCACTAAGTCAACAAACAGAGGAACTGAATAAAAAGACTGATTTATATCAATCAAAAATTATCAATGGTTATAACAAAGACAAAAAAAATTTTTATTTAAACAATTGGTCTATGAAAGACAAAAAATGTACATGTAAATATATGAAATTATGCTATTTATATAAGACAGCAAATAGTAAACATAGAGGATTGTCTTCATCGTCGAAAAATACAGCAAATATAGATGATACAATGTCTCAAAGTGGGTCGCAAATGCACCAAACATTGTCAAGCTATAGTATACCGCCATTGCAAGATATGCATATAAGTAATGTTTGTAAAAATTTGTATTTGTAATAAATATTAATTTTATATTTTAATAATATTATAATTTCAAGGAATTTTATTCATATTTTAATTTTATTAAGAATTTAACAGTACCATTCAGTTAAATTGCTAACTTGGTGGTAGGCAAGGAGAGCCAGTATAGTGAGAATGACACAAAAATTGTCCATCTTCTATTTTGATGAAAAAATCATTAAATATAGTAATCAATAAAACATATATTTAAGAAAATATACTAAATATTAACGTCTATGAATTTTGATTTTTATACAGCAATATTATGGTTAGTAGAAAAAAATTAAAATTTCAATTTGCCAAATATAACGTTACTTTCTTTTACCGGAAGTACCCAAGGCTTGTTAACAAATGAAGCACATTTTTTTTATGTAGATTCCATTTAAAAACTTTAAAAAGTAAATAGTACCGAATTTAAAAAAAATACTTCTCATATAAGGTGAAATTCAAAATTTTATTTATTCTCAGTTCTTCTTTGTTTTGACATGTAGAATCCAGAAATTCAAATCTGTTCAAACCAATATCACAATATTAAAAAATAAACTTATGTTATTTCGTAGTGTCGAATATATGTAAAGTATATTTAAATGGACGTTATGGTTACAAATTTGTTCTATTTAATGAACGGGATAAAAAATAAAACAGTATTTTTGTGAAGCATTAATAAAACACAAAACGATTTAAAATTAACACTATTTTCGCGCACTAATAATTCATAAAAAATCTACCCAAATGTAATGAAATTTGGAATTTACTATCTTCACCTGAAAACGGAAATAAAATTATTACTTTTTTGAACAAAAATATATTCAGTTAAAACACAAAACCTCCTTTTGCATGTTTCATTACACTTGGTGTACCATTTTTTAGTTATTTGTTCATGAAAATAGTTTATAAATCTCTTATTTTTTGAAGATATAGAATTTTGAAATAATGTATTGCTAAAACAAACGTTTGAGGCAATATGTGATCTTTAGAACAAGATGTCTATTAAAGTTTAATACTGTTTTTCGTTTTTATTCAAATAATGAAAAAGGGTACATGGGGTAAGTAAATAAAAAAAAAGTTTATAAAATTAATTAAAACTTTTATTCACATTAAGAATTACTGAAATTAGCATAAAACAAAATAAAATATTCTTTAAAGTAATTATAAGTATGACCAAAAATCATTAAACAAAATAATGCGGTTTTTTTATTGTGATTCCAAATTCATGAAGCGCAGGAGCTAGATCTTCCATAGTAAGGGTATACCGACGATCTTTGGGATTTTTTGTATTCTGCATAAAAGAAATTAGAATTATTATTGAAATACAACTGTAACAATAAAAATACAACTGTAACAGTAAAAATATAACTAGAGATGATTTAAGCTTTGATAACTCGCAAAAACTATTATTGATACATGATAATTAACATCCCTCTTCTGATGTGGTAAGGATATCGTCCGAACCATGTTAATTTCTCAAGAAACAACAGTCGATATTAACAAAATCGAAATAAAATTAAATAAGTAACATACATATTATTATATATTTACGATAGACCATCTACGTTAATTAATTTTCCGACACTTTGTTACCAATTAAAATCAAACCAACTTATCCATTGCTATCAAACCATTATATAACAAGTCCATTTATCAAGTGGTTTAGTTTTGTACTGAAATTATTAGATTGCAATAACAAATATTACAAAAGTAAATGACTATTATAATCCTAAATCTGCTAGAACAATAATTGGTAAGAGTCGGGATTCTCCCTGTTACGATTATCAACTTATTTAATAAGTTCTGATTAACATAATATGTATTTAAATGATCCTTATTTATACGATATTCCTAGAAAAATATCATACGTATAAGGTACATAAAAGAGAATGAAAACACTTAGATGCAATATCATTTTTGTTTATGGCAAATCTGTGCTGTAAGATTGAAAAAATCAACTTTACTCTTTATCAAAAATGAAAAACATGTCATAATTGATATGCCATATTCATTTTCTTACCTTCGAGTTATTATGACTGCTAGATGTATTACTTGAACGTGTTTTACAATGCTGTAATGCATCATTGGCGATGTCTGATATAAATTTTTGTGCAGCTATCGATATTAACCGAAGACTAGAATAAAAGTTAATTATTAACAAACCATTATCTATTGAAATAAATTATATTTAGCTTACATTCTTGGATCTGAAGCATCAAAGCCTGCACAGTGAAGATAATGACCAGTTACAGCATCCGGGATCTAGAAAGATGTTGCAAAATTTACTCTACCTATTTTTTAAATTAATTATCCCCGAGAAACATATTACATTAAAATATATTTTTAATAAATTGTAAGAAAGACTTATATTTTGCGTTTATATTTAGCGAATAAAAAATGTTATGTAAATAAAGGCGGATACACTATCTCTTAGTTTAAACAAAAATAATATGAAATTGAAAAAGTTTAAACAAAATTAATATGAAATTGAAAAGCGAACTTACGGTAGGAGTGTAATCTTCTAATTGCATTACAAAATCACTTAAAGGTTGGCCTTGAATCAATATATCTTCTCGATCTGATCCAGTCTGGTTACTTAATGCAGGTGACATATTTTGATTGTTAGAATTCATTTCTTTCGTTTATTCTCAAAAAAAGTAAAAAATATACCTGCTACCAAGACATCCAAAACAAATCAACAGAAAATGTCAATTGTCAAACGTCTACTCGATGAATAATCTCTAAAATTATTTTCTATGATTTTTATATACTACACAATTTTTTATTTGTGTCTATACATCAGTAATGCCAGCTTGGGGGATTTTCCTCTAAATTTAGGGGTATTTTGCAAATAGCGGGAAAGTTTTAGGGGATAAATTTTTTTAGAGTAGTTTTTTGGGAATTTTTATTTCTTCAGAACATAATATATTTTCATATAAAAAATTAATAAGTAAATGTGGTTATCAATATTGTGTTATAAATCATATCACCTTCGCATATTATATAGTTCTCCTATTATGTACCCTCCATTGATCTTATGGAAGTAAATAAAAATATCATTAGCATCGTAATATAAATACAAGTCGGCTTATAACTATAGCACCTAGTATAAGCTTTATCTATATTACATCATCTTATATACTAGTTACTTCGAAATTATAATTTTTCATTACATCGTTTGAATAAAATAGAAAATTAAAAAAAAAAAAACCATTTGAAAATACTTAACCTATGTGGATGGATACGCCATCATCAGACCATCTACTTTAGTTTTATACCAAACGAAATTGGTCGTGAAAGTAAATAAGTAAGAATTAAACCGTCTATTAAAAATTCATCACGGTCATACAACAATGCAGCTCTGTCTTGTGTGTGTTTCGAAACATGATGTTATGGATGGACAGGTAGATATCATGTCATCAATATTATATATTTGCAATATAAGAAATGTGGATAGATAGTCATGGTTGTTTTTCTTATACTCACAATTTATTATGCATGTCACCAACTTCTATGCTATTTTTACCATAGATATATAGGCTTTATCCATACTAAGACTCAAACCTAATTACAAAATTAATATTTTATATAGATAATAGGTGGTGTTGTTTTACAGTAATACTAAGGCGCTGTATATGTGAATATTCCTACGTACTACTGACAGTTGTTAAAGAGGAATAACAATGGCGGATTTAAAATAAAAATATAAATACTTTTCATGAAAATTAATTAGTTTTTTTAGTCTTAAAAATAAAAATTGTAGATATAAATAGATATACATGTTTTACACATAATTTTTCTTTACAATGTTTAAAATTTTTTGTGTTAGCATAAATGTCAAACTGACAGTTCTTAATGAGGAGTTATAATGGTGAAACCGTAGGAATGCCTATGTAGATAGTACTCTAGTATTACATATAAAATGATACAGATTTTTATGAAGAAATATAATGTTTTAATGTATTTTATATTAACAAAAAAATTTTTCTTAGAGTAAAAAATAGGAAATAATATTTTTTTAAATTAATAAAGGTTATTAAAAAAGGAAAATGCACTATTTATTTTTATAAGTTGATTTCTTTCTTTGAAATTATGAAATACGTAGTTGACAGATAACAATTTTAAATTATCATAAAACGTATCTCTATTTTACCGTCAATATTTTTATATACTATTTAGTTTTTCATAAAAATCTTTGAGGGCACCACATCTTGCCTTCAAGTTATTCATAGAATTAACTATCCACATATTATATGTCCATGATTAGCAATGTTAAAATGCCATATTTGTTGTCACCATACCTTATTAATATGAATGTTTCGAAACACACACACACAATATCACATAATTCATATACACAACATAAAGTTTTGAATGAGGTTAATTTAGACTTTATATAACACAAGTAATAATAGTCTAATTAAAAAATGGTTTTTCAATCACTGACATTATTTGCTCGCAGTAGAGGCCCTGATGAATTTTGGCGAAAAAGAAAAATCTTCAAACTTGCAGCGGTATTTACTCATCAATGAAAACATTTTTTTGTTAGTACATGATTTTGGTAATAAAAAAATATTTAAATTGTAGCATTACAGAGGTAGAAGACGCAATTGTTACAGTGTAACAATTCGAAATGTTCATCGTGCACTAGTTTATGCAACAAAAGGTCGAAAACTCAAAAAAGAAGATATGAAAGAAGTATTACAAGATCTTCATAAATATAATTTTTATGTGCTAATAAAATAAATTGTTTTTAGTTGTGGATTACCCGAGTACAAGCCGCTTGCCAACAGCATAACATAACATTCAAAACATTTAAAAATGCTTTACAAAGGTGTAATATTTTATTGAATAATAAGATTCTTAGTGAATTAGCTGTTTGGGAACCCAGGTCTTTTAAATCGTTATCTGATATTGCCTACCAAAGAGCTGTAAATGATGGATTCAATAGTATTAATGATTTAGGAACTAAGAATAATGGAATCATTACGCGAGGAATGCTTAAATCGAAAATTAATAGCCATTAAAGTAATTCATATAATCAAACACTTCTTCAGTTCATATAATACACCTTAATTGTATAATATAAATCGCATTTGTAAATTTTATTTAATAAATAATTTTTAGATTTTCCGAATTGACTTGTGAATTTATTGCTTTTATTGTGATTAAGGAAGAAAACCAATGTTTAACCATGCCACTATAAAGATGCTTCTTATATAAGAATAGCCTTTTTGAAATAAAGGTCTATAATTTATTCATATGTGGTGAACATCAATATGTTTAGTCAGTTGGTTAAAATTTTATACAAAACCTAGAAATCTACAGTGAAATTCTCAATCTATTTAAAGTGATGCCACTTTAAAGAAAAGCAGGCTGAGTGCTCATAAGTATATCATATATTTGTGTAAATAGCTTATTATGTTTTTGTATAACTTTTTCTTTACAAAAATTTTGGAAAGTATTCTTTTCCGGAGGTTGTAAAATTTTCGATTATCTTCAATAACTTTAAATTGACGTATATCTGCTTTTTAAACTCCTATTTTTCTTAATTTAAATGTTGTCAAATTTAACGCTTGTAGGGACAATCAAAAATTTTATGAGATCCAAATAAGATAACGGCCCAAGTTTAACAATTTTCGTAGAGGAAAAACTTATTGTATTTATTAAAGTCAAGTCATATAAAAATTTATAGATAGACATTAGTTATAAATTTTAAGATTTAATAAGACGATCTGAAATCGGTTCTAATTTTGATCTCTTCATTACACAACATTCCAGATATTCCAAATGAAGTGCAGTGCATTATTTAATACTAAATCTGATACTTCAGATTTATATTAATTACAAATAAATTTAAATATATTAATTTATTGCATGTAATCAGAATTAATTAAAATCTTAATTTTTTTTCATGAAACAGCTCCAAATACTTTCAAAAAATACAACATGAATAATGATGTATTCGGTATATCCCAAATCTCATTTTAATAAAAGTAATAAAATATCACTCATTACTTGAATTGTCATTCATATCACTCAATATAGCCACTATTTACTTCCAACCTATTTAAATTTTTGTTTGGATACTCAATTCTCTTTAACTAGTTATTGTAAGAGTAAAAAAATGAATAAAACTTTAAACTTGTTTATTTAGAAAAAAAATTTAACAATTATTTGTATATTCCCGTCAAAAATATAATTACAGTATTTGACATAATGGGAATTATATAACAAACTTAAAATTTTACAAAACTACAAAATAATCTTTTAGCTATCATTTTGTGGAATAGTACTTTTCTTATACATTTGAATATCAAACAAAAAATACTAACAGTCATATTAATATATACAAAATAAAAAAAAATCAATAAAAATTGAACTATTCTAGTTTAGCAAGAATATCGGCCTCACGGAACAAATGATATTCTCTATCATCTTCTACTTCAACTTTGGTTCCACCATACTCTGGTAACAAAACTTCATCTCCAGGCTTTACTTGAATTGGTACATGATTCCCTTGCTGTCAAAGAAATCATTAAATTATTAAATGATTTAGCATCTTAATTTAATTTTACTTACTGTATTTCTTGCACCCGGTCCTACAGCAACGACAGTTGCTCGTAATGTTTTTGCTACAGCTTTTTCAGGAATTATAATACCGGACTTAGTTTTGGTTATGGCTTCAGCTCGTTGTACTAATACTCGATCACCCAAAGGGATTAACCGTGAAATTGCTTTTACAGCCTTTGGTAATGCAGCAGCAGCCATTATTGTTAATTAAAAATAATTTTAGTAAATTTATCAAAATTAAGTATTTCAAAGTATTTATTAATTTATAATAAACGCTATAAAACTATATATGTTATATTGATTGTATTTATTTTGTTTATTTAATTCAAAGATTGCTTTGATTCTTTTTAAAATTTAAAAAATAATTACCAATTTACTCATGATTAAAAATGTGGAATGAAAATGAAACCGTACACGCGGAGATATTCCTGATTCACAGATCTTTCTAGAACTAAACCGGTGTTACAATGACTATTTTATTTTATCTTTGGCACAGTCAGTGTACTTTTTGGTTATATTAATATATGTGTCTTTGTTAAAGCTTATGAATTACATCGTTTTTTATTTCGTTTTAGTATGATGCAATATAATAGATAGTGATACACACACATGGTTAATCTTAAAGCTTGGTATACACGACACTATTTATTTAACGGAATAAGAGATGTATAAAGAAGTCTCATACAATGTGAATTTATAATTTTTTTAAGTTTCTCAAAAATAAGGGGTACATTAATTTATAATTTTTGAATGTTAAGCAATGGAGAACTAAAAAAAATATTAAGTCTTTTAACAAAACAATTTTTATTTTTTTGATCATAAATTAAAACACCCCGATAGTTCTCGGGCCTAAGTTTAACATTATTACGTTACACGTTCATGATGCCTATGTTTTGAAAGTATAACATTCACATGTGATATAATTGTATATTAACCAATAACAATCAATACTGATTTCATATTTTGAATACGTCCTATTTGGATGACCATCCGTGATGTTATACTTTCGAAACACAGGTGTTATTTTTTATAAGCAAATCATGGCAACACTCAAATTATTTTAACTTTATTACGTCATGGCGCGTTTTTGTTTTTTAATTTTTATCACTTTTAAAGTTCTTATAATTATTAATTTTTAAAAGTTTTTCGCATATTTTCAAAATTGTTTATATTAAAATGTTTTAAAATTCATTACAAAAATGAATTTTTTTTTTTTCAAAAAAAGAAGATTTTTGCCGGAAAAACTTTTCTAAAAGATCATGTCAATTTTGAAAAATCATGTCAATCGAAAATTATTAAATCTGATTAATAACTGGAGTTTAAGGGGAGTTAAAATAAAAATTGAAACACCTATAAGATAATAATTTTGTGCACCCTTTTTAGTTCGAGGAAAATTCTGATAAGCTCACTATCTCATTTATCTAGTCAAAAATTATTTTTTTGAATACTTAAGCCCTTGATAAAAAAGACCACACGCAAGTCTATATTTGACAACAAAATTAATGCAATACTTTGAATTTTTATACTCGACATATATATATAATGTCAGAGTATATTAGTTTTAGTCTAACGTTTAAAACGCTATCAAATATTGACCGCACAAAAAACATTTTGGTATAAGTGATCAAACATCCGCAAAATTCCTAGGAGTCATTTTTGATAGGAAATTGCAATGGAATTCACATGTCGACTATGTAGTAAGGAAATGTACTTTACGTATCAACATTATTCGTATCCAAAGTTTGGCGGGGAGCGGATAAAGTATATTTTGGATTATGTAATTCAAAGTACTATAATTATCGGTATCTGCGGGTCCATCATATGGGATCAAACATTTTTCAGTCAGATATCGAAGTGATGCGTGAATTTGATATATGAAAATATATATATATATATATATATATATATATATATATATATATATATATATATATATATATATATATATATATATATATATATATATATATATATATATATATATATATATATATATACATATATATATACAAATGGCTTTGTTTCGAAAGTTTGATGTTACTTGGCAGTATGGTATGATGTCAGTGCATTGAATAATGGTAATGGCGTATGATGTCAAGTTTATTCTTATTTATACACGTGTTTTTAATGCTTGTTGTAGGTATTGTGATGTTGTAGGAGTTTTGAAACGTATACCATTAATGATGACATCATACCTTACTGTCCAGTATCAGCTTTCGAAACATAGTCATTATACTCTCTATATAATGTTTTATTATTAATCAAAATTAAAATAAATACAGGATGCTTGAAAGTCATGAGTAGAAGAAGAAATTGTTAGATTAAGAGGATTTAGGTGTTTTCGATATAACACATTAAACATTTCAATTGCAATGTTTATATATTTTGTTAACAGAAATTAATTTGTTGAACAAACTGAATCGGATCTGACTTTTACCTATATTTATATTTTTAAATTTTCTTTAAAAAACATTTTGTAACTCTTGTGAGTGATATGACATTCTTTTATTTATTAAAAATTAATTTCATGGTGGGCTGGAACAAGGTTTTATGGCCATTTCAAGAGTCTCCCGCTATATTTGACCAGTCGTAAATATAACGTAAGCACTGAACACTTACGTTTCAAAGTCGATAAATATAAATAATAAACTGCTAATTTTTTATCAGAATAAAATTTGTTTTTGGTTACTTAAAATTTTTCACTTTATACTATTTCACTCCAAACTTAAAGAGATGAAGAGTAAATTATGATAAAAAATTACTTTATTACGACTCACTTAACATAAAAACATTTAATTTTACTTAAATTAATTTGATTTAAATATCTATTAAGCATGCATTTCTTTATAAATGTATAAATGTATGCTCGTTGTTAGTGACAAAAACAATCAAATTCCAAATCATGTCGGGTAGTGTATTAATTAGGTGACTCAAGCTACATATATTATGCTTCATCAACAAAATTATCCCATTTCGAAGATGCTGATTTCTGAATTTCTGTATACAATTTCTCAGTGATATTTGTGTTTCCATCATTCTTTAATGAAAAAAATTTCACATATGAATTTTGTTTGTTTTTTATAACTAGTAAAATTATTAAGGAAAAAATTATTTAATATCATTGAACTAGGAACTCTATCAATATAATAAGAAAATTATTTATATATGTAAATTTAATAACTTTCATGAGTCAATAAATTCTTAATTGAAATTTATTCATCACTATTAAAGACTATTGCTATTTGTTCGACTATCGGACAAATACACAATAATTTCGTACGATAATCAAATTAATAAAAAAAGAAAAATTGTTACGACCAAAAATTATTAAAATTCTTTAAATAATGTATTTTATTTTGTTTGTAATTAATATAAAAAATTAACTATCTATTGAAAAAAAAAACCATAGGCTCGTAATAACTAAACCCAAGAGTTATACAAAATAAAGAAATTTTTTTAATTTATAAATATTAGTTGGACGAATAAAAAATAACTTATTCGTCCGATTATCGGTCTCATAGACAATTCTTATTTTATTAAGTTTTTTTTTTCTTATATCGCTATAAATCCTAATCGTTACGACCCTTAAACATGTTTTCTAAAAAGGATACATCCTTGACTTTGTGTAGTTTGTGGACTCCATTTAATGCCAGTGATTTCTTTCGCAATTTTTGATTTCCTAAAAGCACTCAGTTTTTTTTATAAATTTACTTATTTATCATAATATAAAATATAAGACATACTCTAAAAATAACTGTTTTTCCAGCTCGTTCAATTTCTTTTTTTCATCTTCTAATTTCTTAAATTCATTTTCATGTTGTTCAATAATTTTCAATAACATTTTCAATTCATCGCAATACTGGCTATCAATTTTCACTTGAGTTTGAATATCACCTTTTTCTGAAAGTTTTTTTTGTTTAACTTGTAGATCGTTGAATTTTAATTCCAAATTATTTTTCTCATTTTCACATTTTTTATTAATAATGTGTAATTCATTTCTTTTATTTATAATTTTTCTTTCAAATTCAATTAAATATTTTTCTAATTTCTTGGTTTTATGTATGTTATTTGTCATTTTGAAAATACTGCTTGCAAGTCGTTATTTTGAATCATTTTGGCATGTTCCAATATTACCAACTTAATCGATTATCTGTGCATAAAGCCTGCCATACATGATCAGTTAAAATCTGCGATTCGACTGAACAGTTTTGCCAGTACAGTTTTAAATGACAGTGTGTATATTAACCGATTGATCTTTATTAAAACGATTTATATTTAAGACAAAACTGTTAAGTCGAATCGCAGTTTTAACTGATTAATGCAGCGAGAATAAGTTTAGCCGCTTTTTATATTCGACATATTAACAATCTGACATCTATATTAATTTTACTCTAAAAGTTTATACTGCTAGAAAATATTAAGGCCACTAACAAAACTTTGGCCTAGGTGTTCATAGAATCATCTAATTAGACTATTCCCACATGTCCGTACATTCGCGCGTGAACGATTAGATAACTCAAAAATGAAAAGAGATAATGAGTTAGTTGAAATTTTGGTAACGTACTTTAGACATAAAAAGTAAGATCAAGTTCGTGAATAAGCAAAATCGGTCTATTGGATTCAATGGTTTCATGACAAAAAATGTTTGTTTTAAAAAAACAAACTGTTGTTTATAATAGCACATATATAATTGCAATACATGTGATTATTACATATATGTTTATGATTGTATGGACTATATATTTAGAGTATTTTATGAATGCTTATCATTAAAAATAGGTGAAACATTGATACTGAATCATATTTTGAGTATCTAAACATTTAACTCTGTTAGTTGTTATCTTCGCTTATATTATATTAGAAAAATATTTAGATAAACATACATTACAATAATAATCCCAAAGTAGTATAATTTTAAAATTCATTTTTCGTGAAAAATATTAAATCTCAAAAGATTTTCTTTGCCTCTAAAATTCTTCCTTGCGATTCTCTTACATCATAAACAAATTTAAAAGTCTAATTGGTCAATTTTTGCAGAAAATACAAAATTTGGGGACCAACTTCACATAAAATTTGAAAGCATTTACAGTGCAACATGTAAACTCTCAAATTATTTTCTTTTACTCTAACACACAAACATATATGGTATTATGAATTATACCAAAACTGACAAAGAATTAAACCCAGAATTATTGCTTAAAACTATGTTGCAGCTGTGAAAGTGGGTGTCAGAGTAAAAAATTCGATTGTCGAAAACTTAGTTTGTAATGCGAAAATTTATATTCAAAAAATTTTATTAAATTGATTTTGAATTTGATGAAAAACTGCGTTCAAAGAGACAAACAAAATTGGGAATTGATTATATATTTTTTATTATAAGGTGATATATGTAATTAAAAATTTTTATAATAATTTTCATGATTGTTTCATTTTATAGTTAATGGTATTTTAATTTAATTAAAAAAATTTACTTTTTATATTAAAAAAAAATATAGCGGCTCTTACTTTTTTTTGGTTGAAAATTAGGGGTATCTATATTTTACGGACTTAAACGTTCTCTTTGAAATGTACCTGTAGCGCCATTCCAATAACGCACACGACGGAAAGTTTTTCATACAAAGATAGTTCTCCTTTCTTCTACCCACTATAGTATTTAATTATCAAATAAAACATGGCGGATGTTTTAGACATTGAAAATTCTGAAGAATTTGAAGTTGACGAAGATGGTGATCAAGCAATTGCTAGATTAAAAGAAAAGGCAAGAAATCGCCGTAAAGGACGTGGATTTGATGGAGATAGTACAGATCGTGAGGTAATACAGTATGAATCTGTACGAAATGAACATGGAGGTGATGATCAAGATCAAGCTCCACAGCGTTCTATTGAAGGTTGGATTGTGTTTGTAACTGGAGTACATGAGGAAGCATCTGAAGAAGATATTCATGAGCGTTTTTCTGATTGTGGCGTTATAAAAAATATACATTTAAACTTGGATAGACGTACAGGTTTTCTGAAAGGTTATGCTTTGGTGGAGTATGAAACTTATGAAGAGGCATTAGCTGCACGTGAAGAATTGAACGGACAAGAGATATTGGGACAACAAATTACAGTAGATTGGTGTTTTGTTAAAGGACCTAAAAAGTCGTATAGGAAAAAACGACGATAATCTATAACTGTACATTTAAGTGTATATGTGTTTATTATCGATTTAAATAATTAAAATTTTAATTAAGTTGACTTATTTCGATTTTCATAATGTGAAATATTTTGATGTATCAGAATAAATGTATTTTTTTGGGTAATTTTTATTTCATTTACGGCTATAAAATATTTTATGCATATAAATTTCAAATTTTTCATGATAGTGCAGTTTCTTTATAGGTTAAAATAATAAAAGGTAAGAATTATGCTACAATGTGTACATTGGTATGAAATCTTCTGAACTATATTTTATAAGTTAAATACTAAAATCTTTATCCATTTATTTTGTGTGTTTTTACCCAAACCTTTGTAAGTAGTCAATGATTTGATGAGTTTGCTACAAGTTATTGCTCTTTTTTTTGTTATTTAACATTACATAGCACTACTTGATAATTTCATATGTCTACAATCAAAAATACAAGTTTTTGATTGATAAATCGACATATTTAATATGTCACGCATAGACCCATAAATATTGATTTTTCGGTTTTATCGATTCATGTGGTTATTTTCAAATTTCATCACTCAGCTGGAGTAAAAATCTATAAATAGATAAATTACTAAATGTGAATTCATATAAATAGGCTTCTGACCTCCGATTTTTACTATAATTGCATATAAAGTCAATCGATTGTAGAAAAATTGATAGTAAAGTTCACTGGAATTACTCTATTTTTGAAATTTTAAATGTATAATTCAAAATTATTTCAAATAGAAACTGTTTTTTGTGTTTGTTTTTAGGTATTTTTATGTAAACACTATACCGAATGGTATTTTTAACAGGTTGATTGAAAATCTTTTGCCGATAACATTTTGATGATAAAAACATAAAATACGTATTTAATATTTTTCAGTATAGTTTTAAAAAATATACATGGTGCTAGAGGCATTAACTTCAAAATAGTGCCATAAAATTTAAAATTGATCAATAAATGATTAAGTTACTAACGAAATTATTTTTTAAACTTTACCATAACTTGACCAACGTCAAATTTGATGGCACCGTTAATGGTTTCAGTAAAAAGAAAATTTGGTATTGTAAGGTATAGAGTACATTTGAAATTTTGAAGTTATTGGGCTGCTTGGCATAAATAAATTACACTGTAATTTTTTTTAAACAAAATACCTTATTTAACACGCTTTTATTAGCTTCACTCGTATGTTTGTTTGTCTGTAGGTAACTCTCTGAAGTTGGCTGCAGAACGCATCTGAACGGATCCTTTGCATGAGAGTAATAAAGATAGAGCTAGTGCGCGAACTACGCATGCATGCGTGTTTTTTTAGTTTTTTTAAAATATTTAATTATTATTTTTAAACTAGACTGAAAAATATTGAAATACGTATTTTGTCTTTTTATCATAACGTTTATCGGATATTCAGCCGAGCCTGTTTAAAAAAATCCAATTAATTTCACATAGGAATGAATAAATTTTCATCGAAATTAAATTTATAAGTAATTTTACTAACAATTAAAACAAGGATTTGGTATATTTTTTCATTTATTCATACTAACTTCAGTATATGTACAATATTTTCACAATAGATTCGGTTCTGCGATTTGCAAATTCAAAAGCTTGTTCAATCTCGACTGTTTTAGGTGTTGATTGTAATTTACTCTTCTACGTATATATTGATTTTCTTAATGTCGACTAAGTAGCGTGATATAAACCACGGTCAAGGATATTTTGTATGAATAAAACAAATTTAAAAATTAAATATTGTATTTTCATGACAAATATTGTATTGTATATATTTTACATTATAAAGCGTTTATTATATTATTAGTATATGAACAGTGTGGATAATATACATATCTTAAAATTATTAGGCACATATTCAAGCGCTTTTGCAATTGATTATTTTAACAAATTCTGGTTTTAATGAAGCTCCTCCTACTAAAAATCCATCTATGTCAGGTTGTTTACTTAAAGATGGTGCATTATCAGCTGTAACTGATCCACCATAAATGATTCGTAAACTTTCAGCAACTTCAGGACTTAATTTATCTTTAGCCCATGTTCTTAAAGCAGCATGTACGTCTTGAGCTTGTTCGGGTGTCGCTACTTTACCTGTGCCAATAGCCCACACAGGTTCATATGCAACAACTACGTTATCCCTTTAAATAAGACATTAAAATTAAAATAAAAGAACCTCTGATATTATATATAATTTTTATTTACCAATTTTTTACTTTATCAGCAGCCGCCTGCATTTGTCTGAAGCATACTTCATGAGTTTTACCAGCCTCACGTTCTTCTAGAGTTTCTCCAATACAAAAAATTACTTTTAATCCAACAGATAATGCATAATTAACTTTTTCGGCAATCATTTGATCAGTTTCACCAAAAATTTGTCTCCTTTCAGAATGTCCTATAATCACCCATTCACACTTATTATCTAAAATCATTTCAGGAGATATTTCACCGGTATATGCTCCACTTTTTTTGTAAAAACAATTTTGAGCTGCTACACCTATTGTTGGTGGTAATTTGGTACGCACATAATCTAAATAGCATGTTGGTGCTCCAATTACAACTTCGACATCTTTATCCAAACAATTTGATGTTAAATTTGCAATTAACGTGTCATAAGTTGCTTTATCTCCATTCATCTTCCAATTTCCACCAACAGTAAATTTACGACCCATAGCTTTAATTGCACTACACTTAAATTTTGAACTGGCTAAAACAAAATCAAAATTTAAATAAAATTTTAGAATTTATTGAAATGGCTAAAACAAAATCAAAATTTAAATAAAATTTTAGAATTTACAAGAAAAATTTCTCAATAATAACTTAGAAAACATTAAGACTTTGAATCTCACTCACTTTTCAACAAAGGTAATCCTATCAATGACTAAATCAACTGAAATATGAATCTTCTAGGTAATCTAGGTGCATAGGCCGATAGAAGTTGTCCTATTTGACCTTCTTCAAAGTTAAAAGAATTATTTAAAAAAAAAGCTATTGGTAATACTGCATACAAAATGAACATGACTTGTGTCAGGAACACAGTTAACGGTGTTTAATTTCAATTATTTTATTCTACAATCTGATTCTATTATATGATTAATAGATGAAAAAGTTAATTAAAAAATACCTACTTACATTCTATCTGTGATTCAGGCCAAGGAATTTTATAATCTCTATGAGTTTTACTCAATTGCCGTATAATTTTAAAAACTTGCAGGTTATTTTTTATTGCTTTATAAACGATGTTCAATTCGTAAAAGGGTAATAAAAACTTACCCATTTTTTTCCAATTTTCTAATTTTTGTGTATATTATAAAATAACTTTGATTTTTTTAAATTTTATTAAATGGCGAATATAAATGATGAAAAAAATGATAAGCGTTTCGTTTTTAAAACTGCCAGTTTCCAGGTATTATTTCATTTATAAATAAAAAAGTCAATATTACTCATTTTCAGGAATCCAAATCTTTATATGTTCGTAATGTATTACTTTTTATCTACAAGCTGAATGATGCATAAGTCTAGGTTAAAAATTTAGAACATTGTTTCGAAAGTTAAATAAATATGTCCTCGACATAATATTTAATTCAACTCTATACTAAAACAATCACTCATAATTGTTCGTACTCCTTTGATTATCGTTCATCGAAAATACTATAAAGTGCCGGTTTTACCAACAAATAGTAGAAATCCTCATCTCCATATAAACAAACGTCACTTTCATTCCGGAACAATAATTGAAATTTGTTTATAACAAAAAATCATTTTCATCATTTCCAAACATGCTGTATTTTCTGTTCACATCGTGTTTTTTGTAAGTTTTTTTTAACACTATGTTAACATCTATAATTGTGATACAGTGAGGATTTCATTTATATAGACTACATAGATTTTTCTAAATTTATGAACAAAGAAGTTAAAATATTTTCTATTCGTGTTTAGCATGCATCCACAAAATCTTCAAACAATAAAAAGAAAGCTTGGCGTTCATTAAAACAAATTATTACTATGGAAAGGGCATTAAATTGGCCAGAAAATTTTGTGCATTGTAAGTTTTTATAGAGAAATTTTTATCATGATTTTATAAGATTTTTTTTTTAATTTTTAGATAGTTCCATAAATGCTCCACCTTCATTCCGACCATCAAAAAAATACTCAGATATTTCAGGATTAATTGTAAGTAGTTTTTATAGCTCATAAAAAGGAGAAGCGGCTAGTTAACTAGTTTAAAAGACTAGTTAAAAAAATTGTTAATAAGCCAATTCTTAGATAATTTATTTCTAGATATGATCACAGAGTAAGAATTAACTCAAAAGTATATAAAAACATGTTCTATATGCTAACCAAGTATATTTCGTCTTGTGTTATTGTTTTATAATGTGTGGATCCAAAACAAATAGATATAATACAATCCTACTTTATTTTTAATCACAAACACTTTACATTTAAACAACAATCATAAATTAAATTACCTAAGAATGGTGTGTACTATTGTAGTCGTATTATGATTTCCTTGGTTGTAGTATATAATAATACCTACTGTAGTCACTGAATGACTTTAGTAGTTAAAAACTGACTTAAAGTAATACATAAAAAAACACAAATTATTATAAATACAAATAAATGCCAGTGTTTTTAAAAAAAGATCTGTGAAAATTTTACTCAGTAGTTAAAAATTAAATTAGATATTTCTTTTAAAAAATATTTTCAGAGGAACAAAGTTATGTTCAAGCTTTCATGTCTCCAATTGATGCCAATAATTCTAGATACAATTTTTGAGACAGTTTTACGAAAAACATCAAGTCAAAATATTTAATAAAATAACTCAAATTATTCTAATATAATTTTATCGTTGTTATTGTTAAATATTTCATATTTATCACTCAATTGTTTTTCATGGTAGTAAGAAGACTTTTGGGTACATAGTGATAAAAAAATAAAACACAAGTGAGCGTAAAGATCTCATGTCAAGGATACTTGATTGATTATATTATATATATATATATATATATATATAACAAAAACTACTTAATAAATAATATATATATATATATATATATATATATATTATTTATTAAGTAGTTTTTGTTTTTCATTAATTCATTTTCTAGACTGCTCAATACTTTAACTTCCTGTTGTAAACTTAAAATTTACATTTGTAACACACCTATAAATTACTTGCATTTTAATAGGATGTATATAATATTTACGAACTGAAGGTATATTTTATCTTACGAACTTGACCACTCTCGTCGAGTCAATTGATTGAGCTTCTCCTTCATATGCTATATGAAGTGCCGATATTAACGCAATGACAATTATTTTGACATTTAATATCTTTATAAACATTTATATCAAAATAAGTTTTATGAGATAATATCATGGCTATCGTTTGACTTAGATAAAAAGAATGAAAACTTCAATATGAATTACAAAATTTATTTTATCGTCTTATGAACTGCAACTAACATTTCCCTAGTCTATAAAAAATAGTGTTAAAACATTTTGTATGATTTATAAAATAATTTAACTGTTCTATTTAAATAATTAAGAATTATAAAACTTAAGAAATTAAAGCGACTGAATTATAGAGAAATTAAAGCAACTGAATTTTATTATAATTGTTTTTTTTTTTTTTATAAAAATTTTATTTTTTAATTACGTTCTAATTCTGTTCTTATAGGCACCATACACTGATCCTCAAAGTCGACTTCAATACGCAACAATTGAAGAATATTCAACTATAATTAGTCTTCCGATGGATATAACAGCCGGTTATTTAGCATTAAGAGGAGCAAGTAGTATTGTAGGATAAAAACACATTTGTATAATAAATTTTATTTAATTTTAATACTCTTTGTAACATTTGATTTGATACCAGACATTTCTCCACCATATCGTGATAATTCTTTTCTAACCTCACGTACCTGTAAAAAATAATATGTTTAGAAAATCTAATGTGTAATTATATATTTAATTTGTTACTTACAGCTCCCTTTCTGCGTATTTTTGCTTGTCGATATTTGTTTCGATGTTTAACACGTGGATTTCGTTGCTCCTTCTTTCGATGCGGTGTTAATCCTTTATTTTTGGCAATTTCGTAAGTGATTGCACGCTTTCCATTTTCTGTAGAATTATCTTCTTCCATACTTCCATTTTGTGCATCTAAGTTATCCTTCTCTTCATTTTCACTATCCGTATCATTTTCGTTCAAATTATTATCTAAATCAAAGTGAACTTGTTTTGGTTTTTCCTTCTTAGCCTTTTTAGTGACATTTGATTTAAGTTTTGTAGTTATGGATTTTTGATTTATAACCGGCTTTTTGGTATCTATTTTTTTACTTGTTAGAATCTTATGTATCTTTGTTTTGATAACATCTGTATTTATGTTATCCAATTGATTACATAATTCACGATACTTTATTATTTGTTTAACTGCAGGATGATATTTCACATTTATACGCTCAGATTTTAATAAAATGTAAAAATTTACGTAAGTTAAATACCTAAAAAACATTGTAAGAAAATAGAACACTTTTTCAATATGTAGTAATTTAAAGTATTTATAGATTTAAGCCATCGAAAGAAGATAATAATCACGAACAAATTCTTAGAAAGTGTAGAAGACTCTTACTAATAATTCGTTTTATCAAATTTATTTACAGCAAATACATGTAACAATTTTATACTTAAAAATGTATAAAAAAAAAAACGTATCAATCTACAACAAATTTCAACAATGTGGATAGGCATTTTAATATAGTTTATTAAAAATTACTTTAACATATTTAGGTATGGTTAGTTATAGGTAAAACGAAATTAAGTTTTGAAAGCTAATCTAAATAATGAAAATTTTTGTTGTTTGACATTTTACGAATATATTAATACTTACCTCATTAATATATTATATTTCAAAGTAATGTATTGATAAAAATAATCATTCGTATAATTATTTCTTCTTAATATATCTAAAAGCGGTCCTAATGTTTCAGAAATTTCATTTGTTTTAACTACAATAAAAAATAAACATTAAAAAAAAAAAAAAATTCATAAGACAAATTAAATTACTTTTAAAATCTTCAATAAGCCCAAGTAATTCCGGCGATTCTTTTAAAATTAAATCTCTTTTTTCGGATTCTAAAAATTTGGATAAATCCTTTTTAATTTTAGTTGCTACTTGACTTTCTTCATTAACCTAAAAATATAAAGTTATTTACAAAGGTATTATATATTGTAACGTTATATTCTGATGTTTTTCATTTTTACCTTTTCTTTAGGTTTATAAACATCTAATGAAAAATCATTCTCATCAAATTGATCCAATAGTCGTTGTTGAATTTTACGAGCTTCTTCTTCTTCAAATTGGGCTGCATCAACATCTTTTGCATTAAACGCTAAATAATTAAGATAAAATATTTCAATAGTATTTTGTTAAAATAATATAATTCCAATCTCATGGGTTACAATAGGCAACATTATATCGTATATATATTGTATCAATTTTCGTAATAAATGAGATGAATCTTTTTAAAGTAATTGTGCTGCTCAAGTCATAGTGTCAGAAAACTCTAAATTTTTTTATACTTATAAAGACGGTTTATCAACAGCTGTTGTCCTGGCATAAAGGAACATGCTCCTAAACAGTTTTTGACTTAAATAACATGTAATATACACTGTGTTTATTTCAATTTATTAGCACAAATAACTCAAAAGATTATATTACCTATTCAAATGTTACGAAATTTGGCATGCACAATATTGACATGAAAAACTAATGCTTGTCGAAGAATTTTTGCTGAAAAGAATTTCTAATGTAAAAATCAAAATTCGATTTTATATTTAGAAATGTTCTTTTAACAAAAATTCTTCGGCAAAAGCAAGGTTTTCATGCCAGTAATGTGCTTTCCAAATTAAAGTATTTTTTTGAGTGTTGGAAAATTGTATGCTTCTAACAGCTGTTGGTAAACCCTCTTGAGGGTTTTAAAATATAATTAAAATTTGAAGTCGATTGACCATCTTAAATTCGAGTAATTTATAATCAAATTTCGAATAATTTACATTACAAGAGGAAAGAGTATGCATTTTAAGTAACAAATAGATATACAGAAAAACAAAAACGACGAAATAAGTGAAGATAACAATTAAAATAATTAACTGCTTAAATAACCTGTATATGCTTGAGTATTAATTTTTGAACTATTTATAATAATTATTGACTTTTCTTAAACACAAACCGTATTCAAACAATTATTAAGTATTTATTATATTTATATGTTGGTACAACAAACTGTGAACAGGTATTGTCATGAATCTAAAGAATTTACGAAAAAATATTCCGATTAAGTTATTTTTCAAAATAAACACATAAGAAATTTGTTTAGTTTGAAATTTTTTCAATGTATTCCAATTGAAAATTTTAATTTGGTAATTTTGAAATTTCGTATATTTCATTATGACAGTGATCAACATTCTTGTACAGTTAAGAATTAAAAATTTCAAACAAAAATTCATTGCAAATAATAAGACGTCGAAGTTAACACATCTTTCACTTTTATGATATTCTAGTTTCTTCTGTTTGAAGAACAAAAGTAATTTTTTCCTTGTGAAATAGTGTGCTGAAAATATATTAAATCCCTAGGTTCTCAAGCCATAAGAACGACAGTAAATAAAATACAATTGAGTGGCGCAAAATTTTACACATATGGGTGATAAAGATAAAAATTATTTTTTAATCCAATATGTACCACCAAATTATTGTTCACTTGCATTTTTATCAAGTAAACTACAAAATTTTCGCTACCAAATTTACATTATATATTTTTTTATGCTAAATATTCTTTAAAGTAATATCTTATTAGTCATTTCATTCGTTATATTTACCATTTAAGTCAGCATCTACATAATCGGTAGAATAATAACTTTTCTTGCTTTTGCCCCATGCACGATCATCTGGTATATTATCATCAATTTTTTCAATATCACTATCAGCATTTTCTTCACTATCTTCGCTGTTCTCATCGTCTGTGCTTGAATTTATCTCGTATATTTCTTCCTAAAAAATTTCGAAGATTATTTGGTACTATCGATTATTTTTAAGAAACATAACTTAATCTGTAAATATTTAGATTTACTTCACTATCTTCATAGTCATTCCGCTGTTTTAACGCCTTTTTTAATAATGCTTTTTCTGTTTCTGAATAAAATTCATCTGAATCGGATATATCAAATTTATCGTCTTCATTATCAGACTGAAAACTTTAGTTAAATATTTAGTATACTAAAACATACATAAAACTACATAATTTAAAAAAAGTAAAATTTACCTTATTTTGTTATTATTCATTTTAAGTTATTATTTTCTAATGTTAACCATGAAATAATAACACGTGTTTATTTTGTGTCACTTGAACAGTTTGGGTTCTGAAATGGTTGGTACGGTACGTGAGTAGGATATATTGTCTTTATTTAAGCGAGACAAGGATACTGTGATAGTCATCGAATCTATTTTAGAACATGGGCGAAGTATTTAAATAAAAATGTTCCCAAGTAATCTTAAGTTCAGAATCATAAAAATCTAAAAACAAATAATTTAAAGGTTTTTGAAGTACAAATTTAATTATTTAAAATATTATAATTTTTTTTATAAAATATTAGTTTGATTACTAAATACAATATACATGCGTATAGAAGGTAACTTGAAAACAACAAGTATATGATGTTTTGATATTTTTTTAAAGAAAATACTAATCGGTTTATTAGAATACACTGAAGGATAACAGTTGATATTTTTGTTTCAGCATCATTATTTGAGATAAACATTACATTTTAAATGAAATATATAAATATTTTAGTATGAAAGAGTTGTGTTCATAGCTGTGATCATTCTTTTTTGGCTGTGATAAGAATGAAACAGTTTCATAATATTATTTGTTATATAATAATTGTATTAAATATATTTGTTACATATGAAGCTACAGATACCACTGACGATATTGAGATTACGAAATCACAACCTGCACAATATGATGAAACATTGTGTATCCTTTTCAAAATAATTGATTTGATAAATTCGCAAGTATTGACGAACCCAATAATTTATTGGCAATCGTTTTCAAACTTTTACTAGATAAGTTTCATAGATTTCTTAAGCTTTTAATAAATTGTATAGTTCGATTCTGCACTAACAAACAAACAGAATTCAACTATTAACTCCCGTTATCTTGCACATGAAATCATTATAACTACGTATATATTATAGTGCTTTCGAGAGACATTAATTATGTTGGTGAGTCGATGTAACATTTTATTAGAGTTTGTTGAAATAAGCTGTATAATAAATAGAAGCTTTTAAAATTAACCTCTGTTTATTAAACTCTAATAAAATCCCAAAAGATCTTATGTTCTAGATGCTATTTTGGTAAATCCGATTTACATATCACATTTTTCAAAAAGTTTTATTTATAAAACACAGCTGAGTAAAATCAGGTTAAGTAATCTTACCGGTAGTAGTAATTACCCGTGCTAATAATAACTAACGATCAGCGTTTCAATTCTCTATATAAAAACTAAGGGTCACGCATGATTCCTATAAAAAAAAAATGGATTTCGGCTAGACTTTCTACAATAATGGATTTGAGTAGATTGTAATGGTTATATAAAAACCCACAGTTCTAAAAATTTATGTTTGTAGAATGTTTTTATTTTTTCAAAATTTCTACCAAATATGCTTATTATATGACAATGAAAATGCCGTGAAGTTTCTATGATAGGTCCGATTTTAATATTATTCAGATTTCGGGTAACAAATTTTGTTCAATACGCCATCGTTTATTTAAGCAGGTATTTTCAGCAAGAGTGTGGCCCATTCATGATAGTTGCTTATTTTTAATGCATTATTAGAACGAGTTTTCATTCACGTTGGATTTTTACAGTTTCAGTCGATATGAAAAAGTATAATTAGTCACCAACACTACGGTAAGATTAATGTAATGATTATACAGAAAAAAAAATGTGTATAAAATTTAGAAAACAAAGCATCAAACTAGCGATTTAGAGTTAAATAATTAAAAATTGTCTAGTTTTTCCGTTTGGTGTAGTTTATTTTGAACAGTAATCGAATTAATATTATAACCGCAATGTGATTTATTGACGTAAAACTCAAATGGTATCAAAAACTATTTAGTCATTAAAACTTTCACATAATGTTAAGTTAAATCATTGAAGAATATTTCCTTAATAAAGTGATACAATAGTCAAAGAAATGTATAAACATCGTAGAGCCAAGCAATTACAAGCAGTGAAAGCATTTCAAAGACTTAAAAGTTATGAAAAACAATACGAAATGGTAGAAATATTAAGTAAAGATATATTTTCAATGTTAGAAATGGGTCGCACGCAATTAGAAAGTTCTGGTTATATACCTGGTGTATCAAATTTTCCTAAAGACGAAGAAACAAAAATAGCTTTAGCATTAGTTTTAGAAAATACAGCATTATTTGGTGAGATTGTTTTACGATTACCAGATATTGCCGTTCGCATAATGCGATTACATCGTGATTGGACATTAATTTATCAATGGTGTTTAACATTTTTACATGAGGATCATTATTTAATTGATAAAGCGACATTAAAACTAATGGATTTAGTTCAACAGGAGCTAAATTATACAGCTAGGAAATCGGATTATCATAACCCGTATCGGGTCATTTCTAAAAATCATGGTAAATACTCTACTCAAGTTAATAATAACGGTACAGTTATTAAAAAAGAACGAAAAAAATTTCATAAAGGACCTGTACTTTCTCGAGTTGAATTGTAAATAAATTAAATTGTTGGAAATTATTTTTTATTTTATTATGTTACCTTTTAATGACAAAAAATGAAAATTTGAATCAAATATGGATATTAATTAGGTTTATTTTTTCGCTTAATATGGTATTTAATTGAAAGTCATAAAAAACGAAAAAAGATATAATTGATTGTTGAGATAATCGACGTTCTACAGTCATGACTTGGGCCCAAAATCAGATTCATGATCAAATTTTAGGGATGAATACTGATATAATACAGGTAATTAATTATCTTTTAGAGAGTAGCCTAAAAAATTCTATCGCACCTGATGTTGACCAATAAAATTAAGTTGGTCTTATATTTCAAACTAGGTATTATTTTAAATTCGAATGTACATAGTATGAACAAATATAAATACACAATTTTCTTCTATAAAAAAAAATATTATTTTACTCTTAGTATAATTAATAATTAATAATGAATGCCATCCAATTTTTAAAAAATCCTCTGGAATAGGGACGATGCGCCATAAATATACCATAACGATTTCGATTTGAAAATCGTCTCCATTCACTGCCAGTTATACCCAATGAAATAAACCAGCACTGTTGAATTAAAAACCAAAGTAGAAGTAATGCTCCACCTAAGGCGTAACAACCACATACAAAACATGTTGCTAATCTAAAAATCAATAAAAACATGTAGTTTTAAAAGTAAAGAAATATAAGTAGTCTTTTTTTTAACCTACTCAAGATCTTCATAAACATCACCACAATCACTAGGTAAAAGTATGGTCTTGTAAAGTCTAAAACTATAACACACAGTAGTCAATGTTAAATTTGATCCATAAAGTAAAGCTGAAACTCCTAGTATCAAAAACAGCAAAAAGTAACGACGGTTATGTTTACTTATACAGCAATCAAACCTAAAATTTAATTTGTAAAACGGTTAATATATAATCTAAAGCTCACATTGATCAAGTAATTTAGCTATTTGACGTTGTGTGAACAGCAACATTAAATGGTATTAAGCACATGATAAGATTTTCTGAATAAAAACTGACTGATGTAACTTTACGCATGTATTTTATATTATATTCCGCACACGGTAAAAATTTTACATAAGGAATCAGATTTTCTGATCAGAAAATCTCATCGTGTGCGCATACATACGATGCTACCTGAAGTAGAATCAGAAAATTTTCGAAAGTTCATTTTTTTTTATACGTATTCGATTTATGTGTTTGCTTAAAGTTTTTGTCTGATGTATGATCACATTTTCTTATACGAATTTCTTATGGGACTGTCTGGTGGTATGTGTTGACCATCAGATTTTCTGATCAGACAAATCTTACCGTGTACGCCCGTCCTAATTTTTGTTCCAGTCACATAATATAACCATTTTTATGATATGAAATTATATTACGTGACTGTGACTGTTTAAATAGTTTTAATTAAGTACTTGTTACTTGACTTAAATTATAATTGTGAATGATTTTTGATCAAGTGTTAATTGTTTTGTACTAAACTACTTGCCACTAAATTACTTGATCAATGTGAACAATGCTTTAGTTCACAGGAATTAGAAGTAATTTCAAGTTTGTAGGTTTGACTACAGCTAAACGACCAGGTGGAAAATGTAGCTTAAAAATAAAAATGGATGTTTTTGACAATATGGATAGATTTAAGTCAACTTTGGACAATTTTTTCGGGCTTTTGAAGAAAACGGTACAGTTTACGAATTTGGTTCAGACAAAGTTTTTGTAGAAAAAGTTATTCTCGATCGATTTATATCTGCAAAATTTTCCAATTTTGCATTGTTTCGCCATTAAAGTGCTTTAAAACTCGATTGCTTAGCATATTTACCGCACTCTAGTGGCTAATTTTTTGAGCATTTCCAATTTAACAAGATGGTTTCTTATGGAAAATTTTCTGTTCTACAATTTGATCATTTTACACTAAAAATTAAGAAAGAAGGAAGAAGCATGTTTCAGTCGTAAAATGCAAATAATTGTAAAAAATGATTAATGTTTTTAAAAATGCTTTTTAGCTACTTTTACTTGTAGCTAGTAATATTTATAATGTAGGTAAAAGTAGTAATTTTAAAGGTTGTAGAGCATGAGAATTGGCGTTATAGCGTTCGAAATGATAACATATTTTTGGTTTTTATTGTTTAGAACGCTATGACGAGGAAAATATGCTTTATCATGTAATTTTTTTTAGATTTAAAGCATGCATTCATATTCTCAGTCATTCGTTTTGCAGTTGTGGTACAAAATAAAGTTTTTATAAAGTTGGAAAATTAAAAATTTTCAAAACCGTAATATTTTTATCACATGGGTGGAGATTTTTACTGATCGGGTGCAGATAGAACCGTTTTGATCGAGTTTGCAAAATTAATTATAAATTATTTATAAATTTCTATGGGTAGTTGAACAAAGCGGTATATCCAAATTCAGTTAATTAAAATCTTACTTGATGTGATAAGAATGTTGCGGTTTTAGAAATTTCAAACATTTTCAATTTTTCAGATTTATAAAAAATTAACTTCCTATCAAAGCCGCTAAACGGATGTTGATATGTGCTTATCTGGGGCACTATAACGTCTATTCTTCGAATTATTTTTGAATGAAAATAACTCATTCCTATTGGAAATTTTATGCTCAATAACCATCATATTTACTACTTTTACCAACAAATATATTTTACACGCTGCAAGAAAATAAAGTTAAAGATCTCTTAAAAAGCTTTGGTTAATTTTCGGTTAAAATATGGTCTCTGGTTAAAATATGATCAAGAATAATGCTATAGAACAGAAAATTTTTTATAAGAATGCATGTTGATAAATTATAAATGCTACAAAATTCCCCCAAAAGTGCGTTAAAAATGAATAATGCAAAACAATGGACTTTAAAACACTTAAGTGACAAAACGACGTAAAATTGGAAAATTTTGTTGATACAATTCGACCAGGAACACATTTTTGTACGAAAAGTATTCCAAATTGCACCGTTTTCTTGGATAATCCAAAAAACCGAAAAAAAGGTTTATTTCTGTGCAGAATTAAAATTCTAAAATAACTTTTCCCCAAGGACGTTTAGCTATAGTCAAAATTTACCCCATAATTGTCAATTTTGGTGGATTAATCTGTACCTTAAATAGTTTTAAGCCAATGAAAACTCACCAAACATTATGAAAATCTTGATTTACGTAACACTGTTGACAAGTAGAACAATGTACAATGCGATCAGTTTTTTTACACTTGCAAAACGGGCAAAATTCTTCAAGGTCGCGAATAGATTCATTTTCAACGTTAATTAACATTTCACTTTCTATTTCTCCATTTTGACTCTCCGTCTGATTATCTTTTGGCCCTATAGTTGCACCGCTTCGAACTTTATAAATACAAAAAACAGCTCCATTGAATAGTATATTGAATGCAATATTTTCCTCGAGTGTTATTTCTAAAAATGGTTGAACTTCAAATTCAAATATATACCATATGACCACTACTGATGTTACAGTCCACATAACAAAAAATTTCGTAGTCGAACTGTTTCGTGCTTGAATTTTATAAGCAACTAGTAGGAATACAACCGTAAAAATTATTACGGAAATTGACGTCCAAATATTATATGCAGCTACTAATAATAATAAGGGAACCATAAATATAGGTGCTACAGCATCTAATGATATTTGTCTGGCACCACCTCTCCATGGTATACGTAGCCGGTCTTGTAATCTCGAGAACATAGATTGCGTTTGATTCATTGAAACACCTTTACAGCATAGCAAACTAAAAATTTAATATTTATTATCACCAAATTTATACAAGATTAAATATCCATTCATACTTATCGGTGAACGTGTCTAATTCATCGCAATAACAGCAACATCCAAGTATATGATTTCTCTGTTGCTGTTTATCGTAGTATTCACAACAACATAATGGGGAACTTTCATCCCAATAATCTATAGCAAGCATTGAAAAAGTTCAATTATTTTTACGATCACGAACCAAATCATAGTGACTCAATTCGATACTTTTATCAAGGCATAATTATTTTCCTCCATATATGAAAAATATATACTTAGATTAAACCGACCGAAAACAAATCTATTAGTTTATTTATATATTACAAAGGAATTGAGACGATTCAATATTGAAATGACATTTGTTGGTCATGTGTACTCTATATTAAATGTTTTTTATGAGAGTATGGAGGGTAGAGGATGGGAGAACTTTCATCGTATGGGAAATTGCCCGTCAAAATCATAGACATAGAATATGTTGAGATGAATTAAATTCACTATCGTATTATTGTATTATTATTTTCAGTTACTTTTGTTTGCTCTAGAAATAAGTTGGCGAAAATTAAAATGTCACTAGGCAACAAAATACAATTTTAAAATTGTGAGTCAAGTTAAAATTTTTGAATTTGAAAGTTGTTATTGAAAATGGACACAGTCAAGTCCAAGTTAGAGATTTTGAGTGAGGACTCACAAGGCGTTGTTAATTATGCGTCATGGCGATTAAAACTTAATTTAGCACCCAAAACCAAAGACATTTATGGTATAGCAATAGGCACAAAAATTAAAGCAGTTGGTGGATCAAATGATCTATGTATATGGGACCAAAATGGACGCCACTGCAGAGGCTCTACGAGTGAAATTCTTTACCTATACATACAACGACACAAAAACAGCGGCGGAAAACTGCATGGACATAGCGACAATTGAACTGAGAAGCGCAGGCGACCCACTGAGTGACAAGTGGATCATGTCGAGGATTTTGTGTGTGCTGCCAACTAAGCTCGCACATTTCAGGACTTCATGGGACAACGTTCCGGGAGACAAACAGACTGTCGACAGGTTGATAGAAAGACTCAGGTTGGAAGATAAAAGACTGAAGGATGCTGGGAATGGACCTGAGGGAAATGTACAAAATGCTCTAGTCTCAAAACAACAATATAAATCACAATACAATGTCATGCCAAAGTCGACAAGAACCAAAACAAGGCACCACCATATGCACTCGTCAACGTCACCGCTGCACTGCTGAGCTGCAAGAAGGAAGATAAACAAGAATGTTGGTTTCAGGACTGCGGCGCCAGTCAACACATGTCTGCAATCCGTGAATGGTTTACCGATTACGTCAAATTGGACAAACCAGTCTCGGTCATGATCGGCGATGGAACTAAACTAGATGGCGTTGGTGTCGGAGATGTGCAATTGGAGGCGTACAACGGGAGAGAATGGAATGAAGTGACACTGAAAGACCTGAAAGACCGAAGACAGCAGAGCACCCGCTAGACCTGGTGCACGAAGATTTGGGCGAAATGAGTGTACCATCCTTGTCGAATGCGAAGTATTTCTTACTTTTTAAGGATGATTACACTCATTACCGCACAATCTACTTCTTGAAGACGAAGGATGAGGAACCGGACAGACTCGAGGACTACATCAACTTGGTGGAGAATCAACTCGGAAGACGAATCAAGTGTTAGGTCAGACAACGGAAAGGAAATAAAGAACAGTCGCACAGACAGGATGTTAAAAAAGAGAGGCATTTTCCACACTTTTACGAACACGCATACACCGGAGCAAAACGGAAGAGTTGAGAGGGAGATGCGCACCGTAGTTGAGGCTACCCGCACAGCAATACACACGAACGGACTGAGCAAGAAACTGTGGGCTGAAGCTGCAAACTACGCCACATTTACCCTGAACCAGACAGCTGGTTCCTGTAGAAGGAAAGACACCAGCTCAACTTTGGTTAAGAAGGCAAATGGACATAAACAAACTGAGAGCATTCGGATGTGAATGTTATGTGCTGAAGCACAAGCACAAGACTGGAAAGTTGGATGAAAAATCCAGGAAGGGAATCCTGGTGGGGTACGAGTGGAACTCACCCTGTTACAGAATCTATTTCCAGGACACTGGGGAAATAGTGAGCTCAGACAACGTCATGTTCCGAGAGAAAGAGGTCGCAAGAGAGCTGGGAACAGAGGTGACACACGAGGCAAGAAGAGAAGGAGAACCAGAACTGACAGACGACGAGTCGGAGAATGAGGAAAAGGTGGAAGAGCAAGGAGGTCAGCAAGACAAGGACGGCAAGCAAGGAGGCGATCCAGAAAGGAGAGACACTTCACCGGGCATAACGTTGAGAGATCGTAACACGCTACAACAACCGAAGAGATACGCCGATTACATCACCGGCTACCTGAGAGGAGGAAACATTGCACACTGTGCAATGATTGACAAAGTCCAGGATATCTCGATGGAAGACGCACTGAAAGACCCAAACTGGCGAAAGGCGATGCAGGAGGAGTACGATTCTCAAGTGAAAATGAAGACATGGAAGTTGGAGAAGTGTCCGAAAGACGTGAAGCCTATCTCGTGCAGGTGGGTACTGAGAGAGAAAGCCGACGGTAAGCTGAAGGTGAGACGAATCGCCAAGGAGCTGAACATGTTGGAGAGTGACGAACCAACGAAACTCTACATCGACAATCGATCTGCTATACACATGCTTCTGAACGCCCACGAGGGGAAAACTTTCAAAGGAAAGAAGCACATCGACATCTCGAGAAAGTTCATTCAGCAGAACATTGGCAAAACAGTGACTCCAAACCCGATCAGAAGTGATCAGCAGCTGGCTGATATTCTGACCAAACCCTTATCAAAGAAAACTGTTGTCTATTTAAAAGGCGAATTAATTCAGGAGGAGTGTTGAGATTTATTAAATTCACTATCCTATTATTGTATTATTATTTTCAGTTACTTTTGTTTACTCTGGAAATAAGTTGGCGAAAATTAAAATGTCACTAGACGAAAATTCATTAACATGCTAATTAGGTTGGTAGGACAAATTGTGGTATGAATCGAATGTGTGCTCAAGAGTTTTCAAATTGTTATAAATTTTTTCTGTTGTCAACCGAGAGATTATTGTAAGAGAGTTTGCTTCGCAAAATCTAGCAAGTTTGAAAGTGTAAAAAGGTTCTTTTTCAAAAACACTTTGTCAAATAAATTTCCATTATTTATTTTTGGGCTTTTATTTAATAACCTTCTGGAAATCGCTGAGAAACAACAGAATATGTGGACAGTTCATTGAATAACTTGAAGATAAGATATAATACCCTCATTTTCAATAAAGGGTTAACGATAACTAAATAATGGGCGTCTTTGGCCGAAGTAAGTACTTAACAAATTTAGTAAGTCACTTATTATACTTATTACTATACTTATTACTTACTATTACTATACAAAATTTTCGGCCGGGACACGAATTAAGTGCTAACGTAGTAAGAATGGCTTAAAATACGACGCCATTTTGCTTATTGTTGATGTAAACAAAACGGACAGGAACAGATCTGTCATTGTTCAGATACACTCGATATTATCCACTGGGTCATTTAATATTTCTTCCAATAAAATATTTCTCATAAAATTATCCATTTGCAACTATTTACTGGAATTAAATTATATTCCTAAATTTAATACTGTCAATTATTCAGCCTATGAGGTTATCTGTCTTATAAGATGGTATACCTTGATTATTTTAACGAAATTGAAAAAGCGTAAAAAAATAAATAAAAGTGCTTTTTTAATTAATTTAATTCAGATATTCCTATTTTCTTTACTACATAAAAAAATAAATTTTTTTATATAAGTTAAAAAATTAATCATTCATATTTTTTTCATAAAATTCTATATTTATATTTATACGTATTGTACGATATCATCATCCATATAAAATACCAACAAAGAAATTATTTTGTAATCCGGTTTGATCTTAAAGTAGTTTGGTACCCAAATGACTTAAAGTTAATCTAATATTTTTTTGTGTTTATTCGAAAGATTATAATTAAATGCACCTATAGAAAAAAAAATCAGATTTTTTTACCACACCGTTTAAAAAATATAATTAATTAAAGTTTAGCAAAAATACACGAGCTCTTATGAGTGTCCTTGTTCAATAATACAGGAAATGGAAGGTTTGTAAAAAATTGGTAAAGTTGACCTCGCAAAAAAAAACTTTTAAATTGATAGAATTATATCCCAAATATACACTGCAAAAATTTCAGAATGATTTACCGCGTACTTTCCATGTAATTAATTTTTCAATATTGACATGTAGCTTCTATCTCTCTCCTCCATCTTTACTAGGGAAAAAATAGTGGTTCCATTAAGCGCGTCAATTTTAAATAGTAACTAGTGTTTTTAATACACTTAAAAATAATATATAACAACCAAAGGATATTAGTGTCCGACCGAAAGTTTGGTTTCGGCCAAAAATCAATTTTCGGCGTCAGTTTCGGTTTCGTTCTAAATTGGCCGAAACTTTTGCCGAAACCGAAACTGATTTCGGAAGTAGTCGTGTACGCTCGCCTAACTTCGTTTCTCGCGGCAACACTATGGCGGACGCTGGCGGCCCTGTTCGGGAAATGTCGTGCGCCGTTCGGATAGCTCCGTAGCAACAAAACTTAGTCAGTGCATTATCGTCCGACGTAAACATTCTTTAAAGGTTATGTTTTGAATGTTTTGATGGAACTGATTACATGTAAGTTTTTGTTTCGTTTCTGTACTTGAATGATTTATATAGATAAATATTGAGCCAGTAACTTTGTTTTGTTGTTATAAACAAATTAAGTCACATGTAAAAAAGAGATTGTAAATGAAAAATGTGAATTGTTTTATTTGTTAAATTACGTTGTACAAGTAAACTTATTTCACGATTTGTTTTTCATTCCTATTGATGTATTGAGTTATCATTTGATAATGCATGCATTTCGATTGTCATACCTTTGATATCGTTATTAAACCGCAAATTGCAAGTTCGCTGTGAAGGTGACAACGAAATGATGACCAACATGAAAAATTCACTATACGAGTCCCAGAACATCAGATTTTCGTCATTGAAAAAACTCCCTTCGTTGATGGTAGCTACAATATTGGACCCAAAGTTCAAGTCTAAATACCTCAATTCCAATGAAGTGGACATTGCTGTTACAGAGCTAATATCTTTCTTGACTGAGTCTGAAGTGAGCACGCAATCATCTCGCAGTACTTATAACACCAATGTTTCTTCGGCTTCAACTACATGCGTCTCGCAAGCTCACCACATACAGCAAGAAAAAGAGAGCCTTTGGGATGTGCACGGTAATACGTCTAGTCAAACAGAGACCACAGAATCTGAAGACATCAAACACTTTCTGAAAGAAAAGATTCAGTCTTACCTGTCGGAGCCATTATTACAACGCAATGCTGACATATACAGTTATTGGAACAGCAGTCCATATCCTATATTGAGAAGTGCAGTTTTAAAATATCTTTCAGCTCCACCTACCAGTCTTCCGAGTGAGCAGCTGTTCAGTGCTGCTGGCCAAATATACTCGGATTGTCGCAATAATTTACGTGGCGAAAACGTAGACAAACTGCTTTTCTTGGCGTACAATATAAGACTTTTCAATTATGAATATTAATAATACGAAAAACCAAGAAGATTTTATTTAGAAGTTGTTTTTTTATTTGATTTTATAACTGTTTTCAATTTAAATGTTTACTGTACTTTAGTAGTGATTTACTTAATTCTAAATGTAAGTATGACTGTCCTTCTAATTGTGATGTAGGTATATTTGTTAATTCTAAATGTGTGATTTGATTATCTCTGTTGAAACTGAAACTAAGACTGTAATAGTAATTACTAATTTTAGTAATTATAATTTTTATATAAGAGGTACCGAAAAAAAAAGGATTCTTTTGAGTACAAATGCAAACCAAAGTATTAATTAGTAAGGTTTCAAATTGCTAATACTTAGTATTTAATGAAACAGTAACAATTTGTGATTTGATTGATAAACACCTGAGAACTTAATTTGAAAAATATTATTAATATTTTTTATAAATAAATAAATGATTACATCAAACTTAATATACTTACTGTGTTTTAATTTCGTGTCGTAATTAATGCAGCATAATGTGTAAAATGCATCAAATTTCAGTATTTTAAGGAATTTTATACTTGACCACATGAGTTACGGTTTCGGTCGAAACTGAAGCCAGGGCCGAATATTCGGTTTCGGCCGGAAAACCAGTTTCGGTCGGATTCTAAAGGATATTGAACATTAAAAAATATAAAAATTATTTTTATACTATTAAATTTATTTTCTAACGAAATAATTCATTTATTTATATTAAAATTAAAAAAAAAATAAAGAATTCACGATATAAAAAATAAAGTTGACGGTTCAGGGTTATGTTTTGAAAATCATTTAAAGTTGGTATTATCTAGTGACAGTTTGAGTACTAGTCAAAAATATTTCATTTATTACAATTATTTTAATTATTTAATTATAATCCGTGCTTAATTAAATTATTATGTGAATTTTTATCAATTATTATAGCATGCTAGTATATTTATTAGTAAAAAAAAAATTAAATAAGTCTTTTATTTGTCGTCGGATTGTGGCTACAAAAATATAGATATAGAAAATATGGACAGATAGATAGTTCATTGAATGAATACCTTTTAGACAAGATGCAGTGCTCTAAAAGGATTAAAGATTTTTTTGAGAACTAAATAGTAGATGAAAATGTTGACGGTAAAACAGAGATAATTTTAATGATAATTAAAAATTATTATCTGCAAATACGTATTTGATTATTTCAATGAAATTAAAAAAGCATATAAAATTAATAATAGTGCAATTTTTAATATACTTTTTTCAGATTTGTACACTTTTTCTTTACTAACATAAATTTCTTGTATATAAAGTAAGTAAATAAAACATTTATATTTTTTTATACAAATTTATATGTATTATAAGACAGTGCCATCTTTTATCTATATAAAACACTAAAAAATTTTGTAATTAGGTTTGAGTCTTAAGTGTAGGATTAAAAATGATAAAAATAGTATACCATTACAATTTTTTTGAATTTCACTAAACACATGATAATGTTTATCGAGTATATATATGTATATATACTTGTTAACTAAAAAACTTTATTTATGCAAAAACAATCATAAATAGATATTTATTGTCTAATTTTTTAATTAAACAAATTAAGAACAAACAATTGTTTATGGCGAACAATCATGAACTAACAACGAACTGACGATATTATTAAAAAATTAAAAAAAAATTTTAGGGCTAAATTTCGTGACCCGCCATTATTTATTGTTTTTGTATATTAATAAAGTTTATTATTTTATAATAATATAATGTAACATATGGACTGAAAAGTACCGGGCCTAACAAAGAAAACACAGTTTTTGGTTCAAAATTAGCTTTATTCATCAACGTAATCTCCATCAAGAGCAACGCAATCATTTCAGCCCACTGCGTTCTGCATCATCGGTGTCTCTATGACCACGTTTGAAGTCACCAAACCAACGTTTTATTGTTGTTTCTGATGGAGCGGAGTCCCCAAAACACTTTTCAAGCCATTACTTCGCTTGAACGGTATTTTTTCTCATCAAGAAGCAGTGTAAAATTAAAACACGAAATTGTTTTTGATCCATTGTTTTGAAAATAACAAAAGTAGCGTCACTCTAACTCACAAACTAATGAATAGAATATCATGAAATTTTAATAGCTGTCTTTTGAAGGTTAGTATTAACTGAAAAAAAGGTGACTGCAATAAAACTAGCACCATGTATGTGTTAGGCCCGGGATTTTTCAGTCCATGTATTAAGATGACACACACGTTAAGTTTTACTTTTGTTGTAACTGTATATTATGATATTATGACACATTTATGGTGTAAAGAAATAGTCTGATGTCAGTCAGTATAATTCGTTAGCAATTAAAGTTGTAAAAAATGTCCTATCCTTCTAATTTCTAAAAACTCAAAAGTGGATTGCGAGCGATAGAACTAGAAATCAGTGGTGAAATTGATGAAATTCTATATATTTTTTAATCCTGATTATAATTTAAATGATGAATTTTATAAAAAAACCGATTTGTAGTTTTTAAATTTTACGAAATGTTTGCGATTGTTAAATCCTTAAAAAACCGAAAAAAAGTTCAAATATTTTGTTATGAGTTTTGTAGGATAATTTAAGTACAAAACATTCAAAAATGATGTTTATTTTACGATCAATCGAATGGTTTTTGAGATATTACATGGAATACACCCTATAAATCGGCCTCTGGATCGAATTTCTAGCAATATCTCAAATCTATGTATTAAATCGTTAAATAGAAGGTATTTCTCAAATTTGCGGGTTAAATTTATCCTAGAACATATATTTCTTCCAAATTGGAACCAAACACATTTTTCAATTTTCTTGATTTTGTATAGGAGTACTGGACCCGTAGATTTTAATGATGATGATGATTTTTCTTTAATCCCGTGGGGGCGTAGGGCTGCAACAAATGCTCTCTACCGTACGCGATTCTGAGCTAGCCGCTTTTCCATGTCATTTTTGGGCTGCCCCAATTTTTGTTTCCTTGTAAGTACAACTCCCGAGTTTGTCGGATAATGTTGTTATTTTCTTTCCGTTAAGTGTGCCATATCCACTCGTATTTCCTTTGATTTTAATAATAACTTCTATTTAACTTTTAGCGGATGTATTTCATGCAATATTTCAAAAAAATTTGAACTATTCGACGCTTTTTTAAGATTACAATCATAAAAAACACCTCAAGCTATAACAATCATAAAAAGTATGTTTTTTTGTAAAATTCACCATTTACGGTTTTATTAAGATTTAAGATACACTAAATCTTAATTGAAATTCTTACCCATACGAAATAAAGGCAAATAGTATAACGAAATAACCATTAATTAAAAGAAATAGCTATTTATTAAAAAGAAATAGCTTATATGCATTTATAATAAATAATTATTGATATCTGTATTTATAATAAAAGTATTATGTATATCAATTGTTTACTATAAAAAAAGCCCAGATGCTTAGCTGGAACCAGATGACCGCGTGTGGAAGTCCTATATATTAAAAAAAATAAAAAAATATTACTTATTTAAATAAAAATAAAATTTTACTTATGTAGCCTTTTTATCGACGACTGAGATAAAGGTTTTCTTTAGTTTTAGCATTGAAAAACTCCTCTTCCCACTAGCAATCGTTACAGGAATCGTCAATAATATTAGCAATGCTTTTCATACTTTTGGGTACAATTCGTGTAAGCTTTGATAAAATTGAAGACAAAAACAGTAGTAACCGCATTATGATCAGGCAAAAAATATTTCAGGCTTAAGACTTCATCACATAACATCTATAACAACCATCTATATCTAATCTAGAGTCCACAGTTAATGGTACTTGGAGGTCACCACAGAGATTGACAAGGTCGGGTTTTTCCTGTTGTATATTGTACAAAAAATACTATTATTCATTTAACTATTCAGATCTTTCAATCACTGAAATTAAAATTCAGAGTACTCATTTAACTATTCAGATCTTTCAATCACTGAAATTAAAGAATTGAAGTGTCCCAAAGATACATGAAACTTTTAACCTAAATTTTTTTCTGCAGAAGTTATACGCTCATCGCGTGCAGTTTCATTAGCTTGAGTCTTCACACATCGAATTCTTGTCATAGCTCAATTGCCATAGTTCAATTCCTAGTTCTACACTTAAATCCTTCATAGTTAAAATGAAGCTTTTTTTTTAACTGAGAAGAGATAGACAATGGTCGGGGATTCTCGATAAAATGAACTGCATGCAGTGCTTCGATCGAACGGTTTGCCGGATTGATGTTGCCAACACACGATTTTTTCAGTAAAAGGACATAAAGATGTGTCAGTAGCATACCCGCCAATCTTTTCAAAAGTATTTGATTTTAGGCGAAAAGTGCATCTATTCATTTATAAAAGTAGTAGTGTAATAATGTAAATATGAATTTAATAAAAAAATTGGTAAAATAAAGAGGAAAATTGGGATTGAGGATGTCAGTTTCATTATTAAAGGTAATATAATAATTTCCTATAATGCTCATTTTTGGATACAATTAATAACATAATCTTTAAATATTTTTAATATAATTTTTATTAAAAAATTTAATACAAACTTGATTATATTTCCACCTTTATCAGCAAATATTAATTTAACATTATTTAATGAGTGTAACAAAAATTTAAGGTAAATCAAATGCTCAAAACGGCGACATATATTGTGATAGTCACTCGCTTATGGCACACTGATTCATCAAAATATTGGGGTGGAAAAATAACCAATGAATTATTTCCGCAGATGTATAAATTAACGAATTTATTTAAAAAATATGTAACAAATTCAATTTTTCTTATCAAATTCATTTAGTGTCTAATATAAACAATATCTGATAATTAGGTATATAAGAAAAATAAATATATTTTAATGCCAAAGTATGTCATTATATGGTACAAAATATTTCTACATTATACTTATATTCAAATTCAAAAAGATGATAATCGAAATATCCATAGACAAAAACGGATAATGAGGAATGAAACTTAAATTTTTCTCTCATGAAATAGTCACATTAATATTATTATTATTATTTCGTATTAAAATGAGACTAGATCGTTACATTTATGGTTAAAATAACTTTTTATTGAAAATCTGTATTTTTGAAAATTATCGACTAGAAAACCAAACTGTAACGATAATAATTTAATTTTTTACTAACAAAAATTTCTAAAAACCAAAAGGAAATGTTTTTGAATTTTATCTATTTGTTTTTAAATCATTTTAATACACTTAAAAAACATATTTAGGAAATCGTAATGAATGTGAAATCACAAAACCGTTTCTCTTTATCTATAAAATGTTCAAAATATTTATATGAGAGAGAAAGTAGAAAAATTTGTTTAATTAGTTTGTTTGTTTTGTTAATTAGTTATTTTTAATTTATAAAATAGTTCCTGGGCGACGATTTAATCTCCTTCTTCCGGCTAATAATCCATTCAAACCTCGAGCTTCTGTAGTACTTGATACCGATGAGATTTCAGCTGGTTGTTCAGAACTCGTTTCATCAATTAGCGGACTTTCTGTTACTTCATTTTGTACTTTATCTGTGGAAATTATAGGTATTAATTAATTTTTCGCTTTAAATACATAACGATTTTTTTAATGAATTTACACTTTCTTATATAGTGGTATAAATAAAATAAAATATATTAATCGCTAAAAATTTCGGCACCGATTGAGTTTTCAACGGAAATATGCATGTAGACATTCCAAATTCATTTCTACAAGTATTTGTTATTTAACTAAAAAATCAATAGACGAATAATATTGAAATTTTTGATTTAGTACTGTGGTAAATTATGCGCCTACTTTTTTGAAATTATTTGTACATTGAGTTATTGAACATAGACACTGCTAAATAATTTTTTATATTTTCTGGGAATTGAATCCTAATTTGCTGACAATTGTTGAGCATTTTCGAAATTGATAAAGTTTAATTAGATTGTTTTTAAGAAGTTAATGCTATGAGCATAGGAGAAAAATATTTATATTGTAGGAGGATATAGTAAGACTGATATAAAAAAATAGTTTTGCGCATGAAATTGTTTTGAAATTATACCTTCACTACTGCTTTCTTCGCTTGAATGACTTTCTGTAGTTGATTCGGCCTGAACTCCAATGGGTTTTCGACGACTCAATAATGGATTGGTTCTCCGAACAACTGGAGCTGGTGCTGGTGTCTTAGGTTTATTTGTATTTACACTGATTCTAGCTCGATTTCTTAATCTTTGTAACGCATTTTCTGTGGTTGTAGATGTTGGAGTAGATTCGCTGCTCTGTTAAACAAATTGTTTTGTTAGATTAAAATTAATTTATCGAATTCCTTAATTTGCACCCACTTCATTGCTTTCTAATTCAACATTTGAAACTTCTTCACTTGCAACTTTATCATTATCATCAGAAACAAAGGCCGCTGTGGTTGATGATGGTGTTGTGGTGACTGCACCAATTCGTCCACGTGAATTAATATTTATTCTTGGGCCAGGTCGTAATGGCCTAGCTGCTCCACTAATTCGTGGGCGCACCGATCGAATTGTTGTTGAGGATGATTCCGGAGTCTGTAAAAATAATTATAAAACAATTATTTAAATGATAGTAAAAATTAATATACGTTTTGTACTTCGGTGCTAGATTCTTCAGCGTCACCAGATTTTGCAGTAGATGTTGAAGCTTCTGTAGTAGATGATGGTCCACCACGTCTTCTAAGATTGAAATTAGGTCTTGGACGAGTTAAAGATGGGCGAACTGGAGAAGATACTGAGTTTGCTGAGTCTGAACTGGGCGCAATAGTTGTAGTAGTGGTTGTTCGACCTCTTGTAGATCCAAATCGAGAGCGGGTACCTCCAATCGATGGCTAATTTAGAAAAACGTTTTAATTTTGGAGATAAATTTCAATTGATTAATATTGGCTTACTCGTGCATTATTGTTGACTGAAGTCGATTCTTTAGTGATTTCACTTTCAATTGGTTTTTCAGTTGAAGTACGAGCATTGATACGATTTCTACCTCCAAAACTTGTTCTACCTGGACTGAATCTGGAAACTTTGGATGTCACATCATTTGAAGCTTCAGTAGTACTGGTAGATGTTGATTGTCTAAATCGACTTGAAGCTGTCGTACGGCCTCTAAATCGACCACGCCCTGGTAATGGAGGAGTACTTGGTTCAGTTGTGGTTGTGGTAGTTGTCGCTTGTGTTGTTGTTGTGGTTGTAGTTGTTGTCGATGATGGTGTGGTTGGTTCTTCTGTTAATAATTCGGTTGTAGAATAACTACCCTCTTCAGTTGCAGAATTACCTAATTCAGTTGTGGGATTGCCATCAGAGTTATCAGTACTGCTGGTATCATCTTCTTGAATCATATTTTGTGTCCCTTGTAAAATAGCATACAAATCTAGGGCAACTTTATCCATAGCTGCAGTCATTTCATCTGTTAGTGTAGTTGAAACTATTGCATTCTCTGTTGTAGAACTGTCAAATAATTTCTCTTCTTTAGAATCGAAGCGTTCTCTATCATCATCGTCGAGAGATTGGGCTCTTGGTAAATCATCTGAAAATGATTCAGTTTTAATTAAGTTGGGACGCATTTACATATAAACAAAAATTATTTACCTGCTGTATCAAAACTACGAGATGTTGCAGTTTGTGCGTCATTTTCTCCTAATAATTTTGCTTGATTTAATTCATCACGAGAAGCAGATAATTCTTTATACTGGCTTACACTTGCGTCACTGGCATGAGTTTTGAAACTGGCACTGTCCACTAGTTCTAATGATGGTCGCCGTACATTTGGTCGTGTTCTAAAAACAAAAAAAATTTAAAGGTTTGGAATTATCAATTAGCGAAAAAAAAATTACCTCTGTCTGGATGTTTGTTGACTTGCAATGGTAGCTGGCTCCTCAGTTTGTTCTGGTACAACTGCAGGTTTTCCACGTTGTCGAGAACGAATTTGTGGTTTATGTTCTTCAGATACTTCAGTGGCAGTACTTGTTGAGGATGGTGTTGTACTTAAATTACGTGATCGGGGTGGGAAACGAGTATTTGGTGGTAAACGTTCTTCAGAAATTACATCTTCATCAGATGGGACTTGTCTGCCTCGAGATTTTGTAAGAGACTTTGATGTTGTTGGTACAACTTCATTACTAGCTGGTTCTGCATTTAAATTTGGTGAATTTGAATTACTTCTGTCAATAGTTTGATATCTATTTTTATTTGAATTTCCTCGTGAAGTAGATGGAGTTATTGAATTCCTTGCAGGTCCATCATGTGCATTTGTTATTTTGTCTTCTTTACTTGTTTTTGATATTTCTTTACCAGTTGATGGTTCTTCATCATCATAATAATAATAAACGTATTCGTACTCATAATCTTGACCATTCGGTCCTTTTTTAATTTGAATTCTAGAAGTTTGTTTATCACTACCACTTCCTGTTAATTTTGCATCTGAATCCACGCTGCCCGCCTCAAGGATTCCCCCTTTTTTGTTTTTACCATGAATTATTTCGAGTGAACGTTGTGTAGATGGCCCACCAGTGGTTAAAACTATATTTGTTGTCGTTGAATCAACATCAATATTTGTTTGTTTCGTTGTTGATTCTAAAATATCACGGTATTTTTCAATTAATTTGGATGCATCAATTTTTATTGCTCCGGGAATGTCTACTGCGGCACGTTTTACTTTTGCTTTTTGAACATTTTCTTTTTCTTGAAAAGTCAAAAATGTTGGTATTTTGTGACCAGTTTCAAAGTGTTCGCTATCTTCTGTTTTCGATTCTGAAACAGTTTTTTTATCTTTGCGTTTTATTGGTCTTGCACCAGATTGCGAAGTTTGAACGAATACATATTCCTGTCCTGGTTCTGGCTCTGTAATAATTTCAGAATCTAGTGGTGACCCATTTGAGGCGTTGATTATTGATAGACATATAACTATTATCGCGCTAATAATTAAAAGTTTTAATCTGTAACAAAAAATGAAGGAGTTTATTAAAATGTTCCAAATAGATGATACATTATCTACAATTGAATAAATTTTTATCAGAATGTCATGATTCATTAATGAATAATATCTTCCCTGAAATTAAATATCAGAAAGGTGAAATGTTTACATTAAATTGAATCACACCACTGGTATCACAAAAATTTTAGATTTTAAATATTTATATAGGCCTTTAATCATTTGAAAGTCTAATACATGATATCGAGAAACTCACTCTTTTTATAGGCTCTAATTTCGATCATAAGACACGGCCTTTGTCTGTAATCAAACATTGCAAGCTAATTTCAATTGTTGTCTCAATTTCCTACATCAAAACTTTTTGTTAATTTATACTGATAATGATTATCTTGTAATCGAAAAATTATAAAATAGAAAAAAAAAATTATCTAGGAAATTGGGGCAAAAATTGAAATTTATTCGAAAAATTCTAGAATTATATTTGATAATATTCATTGCATCAAGTTAAATTTGTGCCATTTTTCAGTGTGCTGAAATTGCACATAAATATGTAAGTCGGATGACAATACCGTAATTTGAATTAATACAATATAAATATATTATGTTTACGTTATAAAACGTAATTTTATTTTTTTACTTGCCCTTCCACTATATTATAACATATCAACGCTTTTTAGTTTTATGTAAAAAATCAAGAAAAAATCCATTTTAAGGCATACGTTTATTTAAGTCTTAGTAAAATAAAAGCTTTAATTTTAAATAGTATATTTTACTTAAAGCTTAGTTTTAATACAGAGCAAAACAACAGAACAAAATTGTCGTATTATAATTAATGATTGAGTATGATTGTTTGAGCTATTTTCAATCATTTTAAATATTCAGTTAAACTTCCCAATAAGGAGAAAAAAAGGTGGCTGGATCGATTTTGCAAAAAACTTATTAAGTATTAAGATACGTTATTACACGTCGGATGGAAATGATTCCACGTCAAAAGCATTATTTGTTCTCTAGTTCATCAAGTTAAAAAAAACGAACGTTCATTCATACTTACATACTTAGACGTCTCTCTAAAAACGGTGAATTTGGGTTTTAGTAACCTTGGAACATAAAAATATGTCAAAATTCACAAAATCGGCCCCATTACAAAATTTTCCCAACTGGAAGGTTAATAAAACAATTCTGTGTTCATAATAATAATAATTGATAATACAATCAGGACATTGATAATACAACACAGAATAATGGGATTGAATAGTGAAGACATTACACACAAAATATCCGCAGTTGAGCCTTAAGCATCTGTGGCGTTGTTGGTATCACTAACGACTAGCAATTTTCTGGGACATATGTAATGTTTTTAATTCTAACTATCGTTGTAAATATTAGAAGAGTTTATGCTCAATATTTGTGCTAGAAGTGTGGGAGTATTTGTGAAGCCATTTATATGGACTATATTCGCAGTCATAAGAAGAGGAGACATAATCTTCTCCAATCATGTAAATTCATCTCAGATATTGATTATTTCACCGTAATATATTTTTGGGATTTAATATTTTTAAACGCTAAGACTATATAGAATATTATAATACTGAGTATTTGAATTTTAAAATTTGTCTCAATTTTTTTATGCTTAATATATAAATAAATATCTATCTATTTATTAAAAAAATTGTAATGGATATACGTTACTTGGAGATTACAAATTCATGTTTTCTTATTCAAAGTTGTAGGTTAACGACACTCAACGCAACTTAATAATAAGCAAATTTTTTTTATAAATGAACCTGAAATGATGTCAAATACATTTTTTGTGTGTGTGCTTCAAACCTACACAATTCATTAATTTTAACGAGTCAATTCCCTCAAAGAATAAATAATATAATAAAGTTCAATGAACTTAATGAATTTATTTTTATACCAGACATCACTGATCTCCATATTGGTCATATAGCGTCCAGTGCCTGACATTTATAAGCATTTATTAAATTTAGTTTAAAATTTGTAACGCTAGTAGATGTTGAAGGTGGTAACAAAAAGTTCATATGGGTATCCATAGAATTATCTAATTAGTTCAATTTCGTATGTCTCTTTGTTTGTTCGCCCGTCATCAATATAAATAACTCTAAAATGAAAACAGATAACTAGCAAAAATTCTGGTGGCATATTATACACGTAAAAAGTAAGTTTAAGGTCGTGAATGAGCAATATCGGTCCACTGAATCCCATGGAACCATCACCTTAAATCATAAGAAATAGAAGAAAAGTTTAAAAATAAAAAAACTTTGTTCAAAACAAACAAGTTTTGTCTGAGCCCTTTTCTCATAAACTATCGTACACATATAAATACATCTTTACACGATAATATAACTACATATATATTTTCTGTAATATATTATTTCTTTTCTTCATAGCGAATATGTGTTTGTATTTCAAGAGTAATATTCTTTAATGTTAATAATTAATAATGTACAATTAATAAATATGTCGGCTATTTAAACAATTAGTTTTGTTAGTTATGCTCTTTATTTGTTTATTTTCGATTCATTTGTTTTCCAATATTTTTTTTGAAAAATGTAATGGAAAAGTATTCATTAATCATATATAAGATAAAATTACAATTTTTTTCGCTATAATACGAATTTTGTGTCTCTGAATTTCACCAACCTTGGATCCGAATGATATAAATATTAATAAATGTTTTAAACCAGACAAAAAATAATAAATTATTTGTAAAAGAGATTTTAATTAAAAATTATCTAATATATTAAACTTTATATAAAATTTTTGTTTGAAAAATTAAAATATTCAAAAAGCGTTCGGTATAGGGAAGGTTTTTAGTTTATTTGGTAGCTTTGTGTTTAATTAAATTATAGATACAGATGATAAATTTAAAAAATAATTTTCATTTGATTATTGAAAAACGTTGAGTTTATGAAAATTTCATTGAAAATTATCTTTCATAATCAATATCCGGATTTCAAAACTATGATTTTTTTGTGAATGTGTTATAAAAATGTTCTCAAAATAAAAAAGATAGCCCATCACACAAAAGTGCAAATAAAGCAAACAAATTTTGCGATTTTTTCGAATCTTGTCAAAAACGACATTCAGAAATTTTTTAAATTGTATTCTATTTTTTTTTTTAATTTTTGTATAGCTTTAACTTTGGCGTAAAGTTAAGTCTTGCTGTTCGCTATAAGCGCCCTGCTTGATTTCTTTTAAATAGCGTTATCTATGTATGCTTAATTTGTAATAAATAAAAAGAAAGAATATGTGACATATTTATAAGCGCGAATTAGAAGGTGCTCGATAGAAAAACGCCCGTAGAAAATTTCGACTACAATGTATTTATTGTATTGTCTTACCTCCGTTAACTCTCTTGTTTATTAAAATTGTGCAATACATTTAAAGAGCAGTTTCTGATGAGTTAAAATAGCTGACGAAAATGGCATTAACTACAAGCTTCTAAATGATTTTAAATAGTACTTTTAAATAAAAGAATTTGTACTTATTATGTTATTTTATTATATCGTGTTTAATATTAAGTATCTTAGTGGTTTTTTTTATTTATTTATTATAAAATATATAAATTACTTTCGTTCTTTTATTTTTTAAATTACTTTAAAACACCAAAAAGTTTTGATAAGATATTTGTTTTTAAATAATTAATTATGTATAAACATTTGTATGGTATTAATAACAAAAGTTATAAATTAATGTAGATATTGTAATTTATTTATCATATAAATTAAACAATGTATGTAAAAAACAATTAACATTTCTAATAAAATTACTATTTTAATTATATAATCTCCGGTTTTTATTTGATATTTCCTTACTGTAATGTAAATATTTATTTATATATGCATGTCTTCAATGATTTATGGATAACATCCATAACAAAATAATAATGATACTTATATTAAATTCATAAATGTCAATTTTTCATGCAGAAATTGCATAAACTAATTGAATTCACGTTTAATACTAACTTATAGTAAATTCTTGTAGAGGAATTTTGAAAATTATATGTTGTGGCCAAACATAACACAACTTTCCGCGTTTCACCCACGTAGTTTCCGTTCCCGTTGATAAAAAGTATAATACAGGGATAAAAAGTAGCCTAACGATACCCGGGGATAATCTAGCTTCTCAACGGTGAAATAATTTTTCTAATAAGAAACTCATTACCCCTCTATTTTCCTAAATTTTAATATGTTGTACACTTTTGTTACTGATTTGATGTAGAATTTTAATTCAGAAATTTTGTTCGTTTTCTTAAATCGGCTAAAAGTTAGAGACATTAAAAAGAAAATTAAAACAAGTTTCCGGCTTCAAAAGACATTTTTCACCTTTATGATTTTACAGAAATTCATACAAAAATCAACTTAATGATGAAACTGTTTTTGCAATTCTTCAAATTGAATCACAATAACTAATTGTGTAATTTGCATATTTTCGAATATATTTGAAATATTTTTTAATTTCTGGACAGAAACGATTTAATACTTTTTGGGCCTCTCGCACTATAATCTTTTTTATATTATATAAAAATATTGGTTTCCAAAAAAGAAACTAAACTATTCTTTGGGATTAAGAAGTGAAAACTTTTATTGATTAAATTAGAAATATTAATACATTTTCCTAATATGTAAATTTTTTAATTAACCGGATATAATTATAACAAGTTTTTTATTCCAATATCAAAAAAATTAATTTAAAATAACATTTAACATTGAATTTTGCTTTGGTTAATAATTATAATTTAAAATTTCTTGACAACATTGTCAACTATACAATATATGATTGCTTTCTTTTGTCGCAGCCATTTCCATTGAGAGCGATGTTAACATCTTATTTCAATGGTAACAAATTCGATGACAACTAAATTTGTTGTCAACTTCAATTGACTTTTTATTGGAAATATACAAGGAGAATAAAAAAGAGAATCAAATTTGGGGGTTGTTGAGACATATGACAACATACGGAAGCCTTAGTTGTAATTAATAAGTATACTTAACTAACCAAGCAAGTCAAGTATTATTTGACTACTTTCAGCCAGATTTTTTTAAATCCTTTTACTTTTATTCATACATATTGCGGAAGTGTTTAAGACTTTTATTATCAAATTTGACCCCGAAATAAACAAACCGATTTATATTTATAATTAATATAATTATAATATAATGTAATTTTAAATTAGTCATACCTTAATCGTGATCTACCTATACGAAAAAAGTATATTATGATCCTTTAACTTTTCAAGAAGCGCGCTAGGCGTGTTGAACAAAAGCTTACACATAAATTTACCATTTTTTAAAAGCATAGCATCTAGGACAATCCGTAAGTATGATAAAAAAATTACGAAAGATTCCTTTGAGCCATTATAGATGTTCAACTCAAAAGAGTGAACTGGACTGGGAACAACACATATTTAATCGAAAATCTTCATTCAATTTTTATCTAAACAAGTTTTATTGTACAATCTATATAAGTTGCATTCACTAATTCATGCGTAAATTTATTTACGCCTTCAAATCAATTCGAATTCATATCATTTCGACTGGTGCTAACACAAATCAAATTGTTATATAGACTTTTCACTAGAAGTTTATAAATAACATCAAAGTTTTAAAACTTCTCATTGAGATGAAATTTCTCCCATGTTGTGGTTAGTCATTTGAAACAGAAAATCGTATTTTGTAATTAAAATTAATACTGATACAAGAGGAATATGAACACAACATCTATTTTTAAATGTTAATAGTAATTTAAGTAAATTTCTATGTATTTTTCTTTGTCACTTTTACAAATTAAAACAATTAAAGATAACTTTGTACAAAGTTTATTGTTTAGATACTCGACATATGATTTAGTATCAATGTTAGAATTATTTTTAATCATTACCATTCATAAAATACTCTAAATATCCAGTATATACAGTTATAAACATATAATAATAATATATAATTTTACTATACGTATATAAATACACATATAATAATAACATTGTAATTATATATGTGTTATTAGCTTAATTTGAGCTGAAATTATGACGAATCAAAACATTTTACAAAAAATGTTTCAAACAAAAGGTGTTTGTTAAGAAAAAAAAACACAAACAACTTTTTTATTTATATATTTCTTCTACTTTTACGGTTAAAATTTTGGATCATGAATCCATTGGACCCCTTGGACCGCTTTTGCTCATTCACGAACTGGAACTCACTTTTTAGGTCCAAAATACGCCAACAAAATTTGAATTTGCTATCCCTTTTTGAGCAATCTTGAAGACGGATAGACGAACGCACCGATGGAAAAACGGAAATGGACATTAGGTGAATCTATGAACACCTATATGTATCAAAATTTTTTTTGTGCCGTCAATATTTGCTAGCGTTACAAACATTAGACGAAAACTATGACACACTCTATGTGTCGAGTATACAATATAGTGTTTAATTGTGTGATAATGAAAAAAGTCTTTCATATGTTTATAACCAATATATTACAAATTATATATTGCAATGCAGTATCACATCATGTAAAATAGTGATCCTACATTTTGGCTTTCGCCATATGTAATTTAAAAATGAAAGTAAAAAATCATATACCGTTGCTATTTATTAATCAATATGAATTCAATACTGCTGTAGTGAAATGTTTATAATACCTATAATAATCTGCAGTTTAATCATTAATTTTAATTTGAACAAGGTGCCCTTGATATTACAATACAGAGTGGTCTATAAATTAATTTGTAACCAATATGTACGATTAAAAACGTACGATCGTTACTACATTAATAGAGCATCCACTTCTTACCTGTACCTTTAACAATCAGAAATATACTATATATTATACAATAAAGAAATATATCAAATAGAATTTTTTTGACATTTTCCGGCATACATGAAATATATGTAAATGTATTAATTTTAAGTTAACGCACAAGCAAAATTTTGATGAGTTGTTCACAAAATTATTCCATATTTTAGTATGTCTATGTGTATGTTATAAAGATAACTCAAAAATGAAAAATGGTAACAAGCTGACATTTTGCTGGCGTATTCTAGACATTAAAACGAGTTTAAATGTGCTAAATCGTATCACCTTTTAACAGAAATAATCTATGTCATAAACTGTTTAGATTCGACACAAATTCACCCCAAATTCAGGTATAGTGAATATTTATGTGATTATATTTATTACTATTATTTTTTTTTAAATATTTATAATCATTGATATTAATTCATATATCTTGGATATATGCAATTAAATCTGTTAGTTGTTATCTTTACTTGATTCGATTTAATCTTTTAGCGTGTTTTGAGAGAAACTTTTAATTAGACTCAATTTCTGAGTGGGTAACAGACAAAAAGTTCAAACAGACTTTATAGTAGGAAATATTCATAAAATTAGATACTTTTTCGCTCGTCAAGAAGTTGTTCTTTGTATTATGAATTGCTAAATAAGCAATGTTACAAATGTTTGGCTATTCTATTGGACATGTTGGTCAGAGTCATTTTAAATTTAAAGTCATAGATCTAACCACTTTTTTCAAAACTCACCACTACGTATTAGCGCGGGTCAAATTAACAAAAAAATAACGATTAGTATTTCATGTAATATACACATTGACTGGAATTTGGTTGACGTGGTGCATGTGCGTCTATATATATTCCCAAATTTTGTATTGAACAAATGCTTTTCTTCCCATTGCTATGTTTATAGAATATAACGTTGTTTGTATGTAATATAGTTGAAATTGAAATTTTTCTATTCTGTGGAAAAAAATTAAAAAATACAAATAATAAATAAAACTGATAAAAATAGTGACCTTCTTCCTATAGTTCTTCTTTCCTTTTTAAAAGAAAGTTACAATTTATATAGATGTAGCATATAATATGTTGTAAAGATGCTTACACATACGCATATATATATATATATAATATATATATATATATATATAGATGTGTGTGTAGATCTACGTCACATTTTAGATATGTGAAGAGAAAATCTTAACTTAATAAATCTTTATAAAAAGTAAAAAGTAATAATACCTATTCACTTTCACTGTCAAGGTGACTAAAATATTATGTGTAACCCAATTTAACCATATTGATTTTGGAAATATTGATTTATACTCATATATTTGTTCAAATGTTTACGTTTTTAAAACTTTTTTGACATGCGGTTGTTTGTAGAAGAAAAAAAGCGTTTTATTCTTATCATATATGGATGAATATTAGTATCTGAACGTAGACTAAACTACCTTTATAGAGCACTGTCTATAAAATTCTGATTTAGATCTTGATGTTCTAAGGATCGGCCATTTTTTAAGACGATATAGAAAATAAAATAAAGCATAGGCTGGGTATATTATCAAAATAATTAGGGTTCAGAGGAAAGTTTTGCCATAGTTTTGATATACAATTTTTGGCAAAATTGTACACTTTTTTCAATTTTGGTTTATATCTCAGAGAGAAAGCATTTTTACAACAAACCTATCCTATACAAAACTAAATTAGACAAATTTTCCTACATTTGTAAGATTTAATGTTTTTTGGAAGATGGAAGACTAACCGTTTCGCCGTTAGGGTGCTCCCAAAAGACCCTTATTTTGTCATAACAACTTAATACATATAACAATTTATACTACGGAAATATATTAAATACTACTTTTGCCTGCTTTAATTTTGTATAACAGAGGTTTGCTGAAAAAACCTTCCTATCTGAGATATAGACCAGATCTGAAAAAAAGATGCACAATTTGCTCAAAAAGTCTCCGGAAAAGAAAGTACCGGGTCAAACTTTTGCCCGCAAATTTCGATTTCAGGGACCTAAAAAATCTGGAAAGCAAGAAAATAAACACTATAGCAAAACTTTCCTGTGAGAATCTTAATATATCTAGCCTAATACTATTATTATCTATTAATCTTGCTCAATATATACCATATTTAATTTTACAACATTTCAGTTCCGGTAAGCTTAAAAATTGTTCTACATTTTAAATGCTTTTATGAAAGTAAAATATACTTAAAATTCAGGAATTTTGCGATTTGCATAACCTAATTTAATGTTATTCGTCTTTGTCTGGCGATTTTGATAATTCTACTTAACCTGCATCTCTTTATTTCTTTGATAAAGTTTCTATTGGGTATTTTGCATCAGTCTTCATTGGCCAAGTCGCAAGAGTTCAAAATATCAACCTTTGTTCTGTTCGAGGCAATTTAATTGTTGAATTTATATATTAAATAAAAATTTATGGAATGTCTTTGATACTTGTTTAAAAATAGGGTACACTTTTTAGGAAATTACAATAAATTATCTCTTTAATAAAATTTACAGTCGTAATATTCTGCGATAATAGTAACGCGCATTATTCAATACATACAGCTAATTGCCATATTGATTAAATGCCCGCGTTTGTCCTCATTGACATCTATTTTGCTCTCTAATGATCAATATCAAAATTATTTCACTTTTTTGTATTCTGTAGCATTGAAAGATAAATTATTACATTCTTGAGAGGATATGAATAAGCAATTATGACTCAAAACAAAAGTACAGGCAATAATTTAATGACATAATTTTTTGAATATGTGAAATTGGTCTGGTGGAACTAGATCGAGGTCGTTCTTAAACACATTTACTTAAGGTTTCAGATTAAAAAAATTATAATATACGTACATATTTATTTGTGACTTTCGAAGATGAAAAATGTAAGAAATTTAGTGAACATTAAGGTTGTTGGTGTAAAAGATATAGTCTTGCGTCAATAGTAAACAAGTCCTGTATTAAACAAGTTGGTATTTTTGTATGAAAAACTCAATGAACAAGGTAATATAACAACTAACACAGTTAATCATTTAGATACTCGACATTTGGTTGAATATCAATTTCATTTGGTTTGAACTATTTTTATACTCGACATACAAAATATGTCAGAGTATAGAGACCGCACAAACAAAGTTTTGATATACGTGTTCAAAAAAAAACCCCTCATTAGTCCATTTCCGACTATCCGTCGGTCCGTTATCACATAAAAAGTGAAAATAAGTTCGTGATTGAGCAAAATCGGTCCACTGGGTCTAATGAATCGTTGACCAGACTTTTAAATTATAAAAGATTGGTGATAATATAGCTTTATTTTTCGTAAAATATTTGAGAACTCCACAATTTTAGCGCAGATTTAGCTAATAAACACATATAGGTCATAATACATATTATTATTATGTATTTAAACATACTACATATATAACTGTATAGACTGGATATTTATAATATAACAATGAAATTAAATCATATATCAAGTATCTAAACAAGTAACTCTGTTAGTTATTACAATAACTGGTTAATCATTAGCATTGATCATAACATACTCTAATGTATTTTATTTATATATAGGTGTTTATTAGATAAATTTGACTAAAAATTGTGGCGAATCTAAACATATGACGAAAAAATGTTTCAAACGAAAGATGTAATTTAAATTTTCTGGCAAGTATCGTTTTATTCTGAATAGATTTTCAAGGTATATTATTTTAGCATGAAGTTGGTCTCTGCATGATAGTAGCACTTAATGCCATCTATCATATTTTTGAAGACTTTGAAGCATTATTATAGAAATGATTTTTAGCATTACTATAGAAATGATTAATTATTTATATTTGAATTATTCTTAAATTCAGAAATGTAATGACAAACGTAAAAGTTTTAGTTTTATTTAAATTTTCTATGTTATAATTTCCTTCTCTGCTAATTAATAGTGTTTTTAATTGTATTCTAGTGTTTATTGTAGAACTTATTTAAGTGTCATTAAATGTTATTCTGCTCGTTAATATTGTAAGATCGCATTATCAAATAGTTATTTTGTGATTTCAGTGTTTAATTTTAATCGTATTAATAAATATCATTTCTAAATAGACAATACCAAATTATTGCATAATTTTTTACCATTGCAATAAATTTAAATTATGATTAACTTTATAAAACGCTTTATAAAATAGAATAAAAAATTAACAATATTATTGAATCCCAACCATATATAATATATCTTGAATCCAAAACCTTTTTTTTTTTTTTTAAATAGTAAAAAATCTTTGGTAGAGGGCGAGTCGCCTATATATTTTTTGTTTATTTTAAGTCTATGTTTTAAGTCTTTTGTCAGTTGTCTTGAAAATATTATTCAGGAAAAAACGAAACAAATCGGCTTTTGTTAATTTGTAAATAAATGTACAATTTTAATAAAAGTCAATTAAAGGCAAAGTATAATTCAGTTGATTTATTAACTAATTTTGATACTTTTATTTTACTGCACCATCCACCTTAAATGCATTATAATCATATTTTATAATAAATTTTGATAACCAGTATGATCTGTTAATATTATTGATTTCAAATATTATATATCTTCTTATAGATATTATGAAATTGCCATTAGCAAAACAATGCATTCAGTGCGTGTCGGAAACTTTGTTTTTTGTTGCATTCTTATAGAAAATAATTTATTTATTTGAAACAATTACTTTTATTTCAATTAAATTTTAATATATTAATTATATATTTTGTTGTGTCTATTATGCTGGAACGTATTATTGTATAATGTTATTTATTTATGAAGCATTGATTAGTTAAAATTTACTAATATTATATTAATATTACTTATGTTTTACATACACAAACAAGAATTTAAGGCATTCAAAAAGTTTTAACCCACAATATGCGGTATGTTTGTATTCTGATTCTGAAGAGAAAACATTTAACCAAAATTATTGTTGAATATATAAAAGTTGAATTTATAATATTTGTTTATTACTTTTATATTTTTATTTTTCCCTTTTAGCTCCGCAAACGTCTGTGTTGGGATCCAGATGATCTGGGAGTTACGTTGCTAGGTTACCTATGTGTAATTTATCGGTCTACACATAAATTTTGCCATTAAATGACATATATTTCTTAAAGAAATGATATTCATTTCTTAAGTCGTATCTAATCTATATATTAATACGTTAAGCAAAAACTTTGTACGCCTTTTTACGAAAACTAGGCGGATGGAGGAGTACGAAGTTTGGCACACTTGTAGTTTATATAGAGAAGGGTAAGAGAATGCTAATATTTTTTTAAAATTATACATAAAAAATACATTAAGGTGGGAAGTCCATATAAAATTTTCAAAAAATCGATTTTTTTTTCGATAATCTGAAAAAACACTAAACATACTATGACACACATATACAAGAGGTGTGGTTTATATTACACACACTATATACTCTTTTGCTTATGATCATACATTCTTTTGCTTAAAGGTACGCATATATACTGCTTTGTGAATACACATGTATCAATGACAAATTTTCTTTTTGAAAACTATAGGATTTAAATGCTATTTTAATGCATAATTGGCAATGTTGAAATATTAGCAGAAATAAAATTAAGCTACGAAAAATTAAGAAATTCGTGGAAACAGTTTAAAAAAATATCAAAATTGTATCCAATGATTCTGAGAATCTCAGATATATTAAAGAAGTAAATGAAATAATATTATATTAGGTACATATTATACAAAATTCAATTCAGATGTATCAGTTAATTTTAATTTTAATAAATCTTCGCATTTTTACGATGACATTAAGATAAAGTCTAGTTTAATATAGATACTATAAATATATTAAATAAATTTTTGACTGCCCTCTTTAAATAGTTTTCTATAATTAGTAATAATAATAATTAGTTTTAGTAAATAATAAATAATAGTTAAATTTGGTGCTGCTTTGAATCTCATTCTTGTTAAGGGTGTATGAATGCTATGACCTTTATCGAAGTCTTGCAAAAGATAGCATCCGTACATTTTCGAAAGCCCGTTTGTCGGTTTAACTTTCTTACGTACTCTAAACTAAAAAGTGACTTCTATTTCGTGAGTTATCGTTCAACTTGAACTATAATGAATCCAGTATCGATCTATAAAACCTCAAGTGTTTGACGATACAAATTCCATAAACATACAAGTTTTCTAAGGAAATATTTTGTTTTATAAACATCAGCCAACCATTATGCCAAGACTTTATAAAATTAGTAATAATTAATTATACCCAGATTTAATATTGATACTCATGTTAGGATATTTTGTATCTAAACAATTTACTATATTAGTCAATATTTTATGCTCTAATAAAAAAAACTTTGAGCACTGAACTACAAAGCATGCCATTTTTTTAAAAAAATTTTATGATTTCACGAATAAAATCCTTACGAAGTTAATAGTGAAATTAATCTTTGAATAAGTATGATCATTTTATAGCAAGTTTTATAAATCATGATCATTTTTGGAGCCTGCCGAATGTTGTGCTTAATTTGCATTTATATATCCAAATCCTGTTATATATCCAAATTTTTTTTGTACAAGTTTACTAGTAACTAGTTACTAATTATTTTACTAGTAATTAGTTTTGAGGAAACATATAACAAGCCTGGCTAGTAGGTTCTCCCATCTGCTGATTATTTCAGCTCTACCATTAAAACAATTATTTTTTTGGTGATAATTAGAAACCATTTCGCATGCCTTGGTAATCTGTGTATATCAGCAACTCAGCTCCCGCGGTCGGCATGCGATAAATAGAAAACTGTTACACGTGTATGAAATATCTTAATCTGCATTTTTTCTGCGATATAATTACAGTTTAAATAGTTAATAGATAGTAAATATTTTAAATAAACAATTATAATATCTATTTATTTCCGTATATGTGTGTGTGTTCTTTTTTGCATTCATCTTGTAAGAGTTTTCATGGTGTTAACAGTAATAATTTGATGCATAATGATGATGATGATGATAAAAAATATTATTTATATTCCTAATAATTATTATTCTATTTACTAAATAGACTATGTAAAACAATTAATACCTAACAAACAAACAACTATTTAGTAGGTATCCATTGTAATATTATCGTGTGAGAAATATTTTTATCTATTGTATTAAAAAATAATAATAATAATAACTCATTTATATGCAAAAATCTCATAAAAAAACATGCAAACATAAATTTTTTATAAATAATATTTGATTGAATCTATTAGTCATTTTTTATTGAGAATTATTTTAAGTCTGTACTTAAAACAACGTGTAAAAAAAACTTTCTTTTTCTTCTTTTACAGTAAGCAGTTTAAAAAAAATATTATTGGTTTTGATTTCAGCTAGATGGGCAAAATATAAAAATGAACTCAAAACAGTTAGTAAGACTAATTATTTATATTAAAGACGAATATCTAAATTGAATCACTTTTTCAAACCAGACAATTTCTTAATAACATTTCTTTTAATTCCCATAAGGGTAGAATTGTATCCGCATGAAATTGATGTAATATCATTTAATAAAATGGGAAAATTAACACAGCAACGCGTGGACTGAGTGGGTATGCTTTAAAATATAAATTAATATCATTATTTATTCTGATTTGCCTCAGCTTCATTATTTAGAAATAGAGAGTTGAGAATATGTTGTTATACTTAGAAATTGATGTTGATTAGAAATATATGGCAAAACGACATTTGCCGGTCCAGCTAGTAATAGATTAAAAATTTACCTATAAAAATAAGCACTAATAATTTTATATCTGTGACAATTTGAGGATATACCAGAAGTGAAACTTAATAAGAATTAACATCAAATCCACATAAATTATCTATTGTTACACGTATTGGACACATACATATTCGCCGAAATGCAATAAACGGCGCAATACTTGATGATAAGGTGTACGCCACTATGATTCATATCATACACTGCAACTGTTTGTTTATTTACGAGAAATAATGCTAGGCCGAATACTAGGACGCACAGACGTAAATGGAATAATTAGGTAATTCTATGAACATTCACATAAGTTTTCAACATATCAAATTTTTTACATTTTTATTTTGTTTAATTTGGAAGTTATTTTACTTTTGTTATAATAATTTTAAGTATTTAAACCACACCTTTTCAAATACTTTTTATTCATTTAATTACAAAATTTATTCATGAAATATGAATATTTTGTTTAAAATAACCAAAAAGTGAATTAGTAAGTACATTGTAAGTATTTATAAGCTTAGAGTTAAAAAAAATTCATTCCCTTTCAAAAAAATTTATTTTACTATGCATATAACACCACACAGCAAACACTATGAATTTTAAAATTATGTAATATTTTTTTTTTTTTTAATAATAAATTTATTATTAATGACATTCCAAATAAATTAATAACCTGTAAAAATAATTTTTTATTACTCAAGCATTACTTAAAAATAAGAAAAAAAAATTGAAAATATTTCGCAAAACTACGTATATTAAATGTAATTAATAATAATACTTGTTAAATATTACGAACAATGTGATTAATGAATTAAAATTGCATCCATCCATGTTTAAATGAATATAATTTTCAAAAAATAATTTAATAAAATCGTTAAGAAACATCGTTTTCAAGGTTTGTCTTGTCCATCTCCTCTTAAAATATGTTTAGCTATTAATGCATTTAAAAATAATTTAAAAGTAATGTTTCAAAATTTGAAGACTGATAATACTATAGACTTAAATAAACCTCATTTCTTTAAATTTAAGATGAACCCAGTGGCAGGGATCTGCTAGATGTGATTTTTATCATTCTACAAGTATAGTGGATTGAATATTTAATTTTTCATGACTGTTCAAATGACCACTCAAAATTGGCCACTTGTTAATATTGTTGGCCATGATATAAATAGGAGGTTATTGATAATGTCTTAAAAATTAGAGCAATACGAAACTACGACGATCCCGAGTTTTCATGGCAGAGTTTTTTCCCTATAACGTTTTTTTTTTGGGGTCAGAGATAGGTATAGCCATTACTGCATAAGAAAATATTTGAGACAATTTTCTATAAATATATAATATAAATTTTTTTTTTGTATTAATTTTTTCTAAATGAAATCACTTATAACGTGAAAACACCAAGAGTTCAAAAATGTTTAGTTTAAAAAAAAAAAATAATTAAAAAAAGATTAATTAAAGAATAAGACTAATAGATTTGTTGTTTACAGTAAATTTTATAAGCTAGAAATTAATTTTTTAATTTAAATCTAAAATTATTTGGTATACAACATTATTTATAACACTTTTTACTTTTAACAAAATTCAATACTCAATTTTTAACAAAAATTCAATTATATAAATATAAAATAAAAAGTACAAAACGGATATTATGACAACTTACAATACAATTGACTTGTATATGCAAATTATTTAAACAATTGTATTTATGCCAAATCAAAATTTTTCATATTACTAGCCTTTGCAAAATATTCTTTTAGGTATACCTCTAATTTTTTCGAACTCTATTTCTGAGTTACATGAATCATCTAGTTAATGTGCTTATCTGTTAATTAAATTTGGAAAACATTCCACATTCATCAAAATCACAAACTAACAAGATTTCATTCAATACCAGCATATATTACATGTGTAGCTTAATTTGCCAACAGTATTTAATATGTATAGACAAAAGATTTTGGAAATTTATTTTTACTACTTTACACCTCAATGCCAACATTAATGTAAACATTTCGTGTCAAATAGTCCAATTAATTTTTCAATAATTTTTCAGATAAGTTAATGAATTCAGATCAATGATTATGTTATTGGTTGCCATTACCGATGTATGTTATTATAAGTGTACAGAGAATAAATACATTACTATGGTTTAAATGATGAATTTTGTCTATTTATTAATAATAGTAATGCAATTTAACATTTACCAACACCCTTCCCCAAATTCATATATTCATAGTAAATCTAATATACCAAATATTGCTAACTTAATCAGTACTTTTGGGTATCAAATTTGGATTTTTAAAAAGAATTATAGTGTTCTTCTTAATAAATCAGAACAAGCTGAAGAAAATGTAAACTTAGTTTTAGACTAACTAAACTCGAAATCCATGAGATTTGTTGCAATACTTATTTTTATTAATAAAATTAAACTGTCTGTCTTTATACAATAAGCTGACAATTATAGAATCACAAAAATAATTTGTGACAAACGTATTTATTCAAATTTTGAATATGTTATCTATGCGGTTACCTTTTACTCGGGATTTTGATAGAATTTTTTCACTCGGAGTCAAAATATTTCTTTGAGAGGTTTTCTATAAAATGCTCACATATATATACGAAACCTCAATATTAATATTAGTAATAAAGAATAATTAATTCTAGGTACAAAAAATTAAACAAGCTTTAATGGTATTATAAATTTAAGGATCATGAAAAAGGATTATTTATCAAAATATGATTGTAAGCGCAATGGAATCAAAAAGCTTCAACGAAATCATATTATTTTTGTATTTTATTGTGCCATAATATTATATTGTTATCCGATTTATATATGGAAGCTTAATTTAAGCTCAATCTAATACTGGGAAATTGGTGAAATTTAACTAGCATGATTACAGACAGATAGATACCGGGACAGGTGAAAGTAAATAAATAAAAGCTAGTAATATGTTATATCGTTGGAAAAATTCAAACAAAAAACCTGCAATGGGAATTATTCAAAAGAAATAATACGGAAGTATATATTTATTAAATGAAAAATTATAATCAACTCTCACAGATAACATAATGTAAATACTGTTCTCAACCGAAACACAAAGTTAAGCAACATTTGTTCTTGGATGGATGACTGATTGGGAATGTTGTGGGCTGTTAATATATAGTAAATAATGTACTCACAAATGACTATAGTAGTTAAGAAGTGACATAAAATTAAAAAAAAACCTGTGTGTATTTCACACGCGCTACAAATGAACTTAAGGAGACTAATATAGGATTTTAGGAGTAGGATAGTGGTAGGGTTTATTTCCTATGATATTGCAGTGTAAAATTGTTTCAGGATCTGTGTTCGAATTTTCAATAAATGTTTTTCATAAAATAATGAAATATTTATTTAAAAAGTATAAAAAATACTCGGGTACAATACACCAAGGTTGTTATGATAATAATGCCTTTACAAATACGTATGTAGAAATATACCACGTTTATTATGATGTATTTACGCAGGCGCACAAACATACACACATACTAACCTTGTAATAAACACTGTATGATATGCCTTATAACTCATTCTCTGATACGTTTAATACTATAGACTTTTCTATCTCATTCTCTAGCATGTTATACGCTATAGAAATATGCGGTTTTCTCTTTTTCGTATCATCGAGTTTGGGATTACAACGATACTTAAGAAGTTTCACTTTAAAAAATAATTTAATCATAATTTTAATATATATTATAATTGTATGCATTCCCATATTATTCAGAGTAGTTTCACAGTTCTTGTTGTACATGGAGGTAAAATTATTTTTTTACTGTTAATTTGATTGTCCGTTATTTGAATGAAGGTTTCATTGTGAATGCATTGTCTAAGTATAGAAGTTTGGCGTCATATTATACAATCACAATATTATAAGTCGAATCTAATGTATTATTTATTTTGAATATATTAGAATGAAGCAAAGCTGATTTTATAACACTTTTTGCCATCAATATCAAGGATGACAAGATTTTCTTTAACAAATCTTCTAATAAGTTATATTATACCGAGTGTAATACAATCATTTTACATATCCAAATGCTGAAGTATACTGTTCTATATTTTATCATCAGTTTTTTTTTCAAGGATCAAAAACTTTCGTTGTCAACTTTACTACCAAGGAAAGCCAAAGTTTAATAATATATGATGTTATTACAAACTTTTGGTAACTTTTGAGCCATTGAACACGCTGTTGATATTCAAGCACGCGTTTGTATTTCTTTAAAGTTAATTCAGTAACTTTACTGACTTAACTAGACTTTGTGTATTTCTTAGTAAAGGCTACAAAAAATGTATTTTAATTTGGTCCTAGTAAAGCATTAAATAAACTAGAGAAGAGAAAACAAAGTTTTTAGTACTTTTTAAAATCAAATATTTTTATGTGATGGGCAAAATGTAATGTTTTGTAATTTGGTCTGGAGATTGGCGATTAGAAGAAATTCGAGAAAAATAGGGTTGAAAATAAATTTGGTATTAATTCGCCTAATTTTGATAACTGGGATCGCTTATAGTAATTTTTTTGAACAATTTTTATTGAAATTCTACCATTTTAGAAATATTGGTTTATTATGAAAAAAGCAGTAATTTTACAGGGATTACAATTACATTCTCAAAAATATTCCGAGTTACCAAAATGTAATAAGTAATGTGGGAGAACTGATTGAACATTCAGGTAATGCGATATCTAATGATTACAAAAAACATTATTTTCAATTAAAATGTATTGTAGGTGAATTTAGTATGCGAAGCACATGAAGTAATTAATAAATGAAGTCTGTTTACTGCCATTTTAACTTTGAAATGGTAAGATTTGTGGAACTACGAAACACATAAGAGAGCTAAAAGAATGTAACGCGGGAGAGTGTTTTTAATAGTTATAAGGGTGGATTGGAGTTTTTGTTTAAATGCATTTTCAAACGAAATATATTGAACTAGGTGAAATGTAGTTTAACTTTTTTAAGAAATCAGTTTATTTTCAGGAATATTCAGTAAAATTTTATTTAAAGAATTTAAAGAATTCCAATCTTTGAACGGCAACTAACAGTTGATGCGGTATTTAATGGTTACAGAAAATATTGTTTTCAATTAAAATATTATTGTAGATAAAGTTATTATACCAAGCATGTGAAGTATTTGTTAAATGAAGTTTGTTTACTGCCATTTTAAGCTTTGAGCTTCGCTGGCGAAATTTTTAAAATTTTGCAATCTCAATATTAACTTTGGAATGGTAAGATTATGTGAACGGAACTACAAAGCACAAACAAAAAATTTGACTTAATGAAATCATGATTTAGCATGCTCTCCAATGATTATATTCACTCTAACAACAAATACAATAAATTTAATACGCAATAACTCGAAAAGTACAGCTATTTTCGAAAATTTTGTTGTTGAATTTTTTATATAGACCCCGAACTGACGTAACGTAATGACAGGCTTAGACCAATCAATAAAGTTATTAAGCAACAGCAGTCACAATCTTTATTTGGATGGGTGAGCACCTAGAAGTACTGTGTACTGTTGTTGTATAATAATAATAATAATATCCTTTGGTTAATGGCTATATAGCTGAAAGTAGCTGAAGTCAGAAAAAAAAAATAAATAAAAATTTTTATATTGGTTTTTGGGAATTTCTTTCTTGGCCAAAAATGGTTTTTATAAACTGATTTATCTTTAACAGACGTAATCAAATTTTGGAATTACTATAAGAAAAGTGTTGCATCCCTTTTAAAACAGAAGTAAATGTCAATTTGATCTTAATTTTATATGTTTATGAAAAATACTACAATCTAAAATTATACTGACAATTTTAACAAAACTTTTTAAAGGATCTAATCGCCATGCTAGAAGGTTTCTAGAGACATGTTTAAGTGTGTTTTTGGTAATCAAATCTACTAAGAAATTTCATTGATTATTACCTAAAATTTGAATTTCTATATAAAATATAAAAGTAATATAAATTGAATCCGTTGACACCTGGTATTCACAACAATAACTACCTTGAGAGACATTTATTGCATATTGCATATTGCATATTTAACATAAACAGTAGTTTTAAACAACATTCCCTTTGTGTGAATAAACAATTATCCTTCAGGCCTAAAATAATAATTATTTTATAAGTAGGTAATACTCGTATTAAATAAAAACAATAATAAAAAAATTTTTATGAAACTCATTTGCCCAAAATGTTATTTGATTTATCATAAGAAGAAAAGTCAATAAAAATAAGTGAAGATAACAACTAACAGAGTGAATTGTTTAGATACTCTACATATGGTTTTGTATTAATGTTTGAACTATTTTTAATGATTTGTATTCATAAAAAACTCGAAATATGTAGTCCAGACAAATATAACAATAATATATATTTCTAGTATATATGAGATGAATTTGAGCTGAAATTATGACGAATCTAAATATAGTTTACGAAATGTTTCAAATAAAAGTTGTTTGTTTTGAAAAAACAAACATGTTTTGTTGTTGGATTTTTCTTCTTCTTTAATGGTTCAAATGTTGGATAACATAAAGTATTTTTCAAAATTTTGAATGAAAAGCAACTTACAATAGATAGGATAACGTAAAGCATTAGCACAAAGAGCACTTACATTAATAACTAGAACTATGAAATTGAAAGGATATGTGCGAAATTCATGAAATAAGTCAGGCTGGTTAACGAACTGAGGCTACCTAAATCGACTAGACGTATGAAGCTTTTTCTATACAAGGTTTTTCTATAGATTCAAAATCTTAATAAACACAAAATATGAATACCCAAATATGAATGAATACCCAAGCATAAGTAAGATATAGCTGCAATTAAATCTGTTAGTTATTATTTTCACTTGTTAAAAGTATTCACAAATAGGCGGAGTAGTATTTCTGCATAATATGCACATGATTTATACAAGAATTATTGCATACCACATTCACATTTCATGTATGTGAGTGAATGCCTAAATTTATGCGTATAAATACACTTCGCTTCATATGTAGGCTAAAATGTTATATGTAATAGAGACGAAATATTTCGATATTCAAAATAAAAAGCATATACACTTATACCATTTTTAAGTCAATGATCTGTGGGAAATAATCATGAAGTGTATCTGTCATAACTCAATATAAGTAAGTAATGTTATTTAAAATCATCTTAATCAAATAACTATTCATTTGAGTAATACTTAAGCATAAACATATTTAGTCACGGTGCTCATATCAACTCATTGATAATTATACCTCTAAAAATTTGTATACGGCTGACGTATGTACCTTGCGATTGTGGGCATAAACTTTAAATTGACGGAAGCGAGATAAGAACAGGAGTCTCTTGTTTGACAGGATGAAACTGTAAAAATTACTTTATTTCGTTTTTCAAGTATGTAATAAAAAACGTATATCCTTAATTATGTTATGTGAATAAATAAATTTACACACTTCACTTTTTTGCTTAACCACTTTATTATATCCTAACTATGCGACATGTTTCAGATGTACCTCCATATTGTATATCCATTTAATTTGATTTTACAAAAAAAAAAAAAAAATTTTACAAACGTTGAAAAAGAAAATGCTCTATTTATGATTATCATAGAGGAAAAAGTTGTTAAACTAACTATAATCAGCCCACAAATAATTTTTTAGAGGTGTATACTTATAAATGACATGGTATGCTTATGGGCACCAGGACTATTATTGATTACATAAATGTATTTGTTTTTTAAGTAAGTTTTACAATTTAAATTGTTTTTTAGTTTATTCATTTGTAGAAAGTTAATCATAAAAAACACAATATTCAATAAAATAATCGTTTATATTATTATAATATGCAAATAAATAATAAACATACAATTCATTAAAATAAATATGTAAGTAATTATCAATAATAATAATAATATGATTATTTTTATTTTTATGTATAAATATAGGTACAATCAATCAAACACCTTCCAAATAACAAAATTTCTTGTTGATTTTAATCATCCTATTCAATTTATTTTAAAAATGATAATTTCATTGTCTATCATTTAAGGTAGTTGGCGTTATATTAACAGTAATCTATCAAAACTCATTAGTTTCATATAAATTCAGTATAATTTTCTGCCTATCGTATTATTTAATTTGATTCGTTTATTCGTATTGTATTTAAAACATAAAAAAAAACCCACTTATTGCATTTAAACGTGAAATTAAAGCTCTTATTATAGACATATGTAGAGGTAAAAAAAGCCTATACCTTCAAAAGGATTTTTTACTTCATGGCAAATATCACAAATTTCGCAATTTTATATGTTTAAATAAATCTTAATATGAAGCATTGCAACAAGCTATTTTTAACACGCTTTTATTAGCTTCACTCGTATGTTTGTTTGTCTGTAGGTAACTCTCTGAAGTTGGCTGCAGAACGCATCTGAACGGATCCTTTGCATGAGACTAATAAGGATAGAGCGTGTTTTTTTAGTTTTTTTAAACTATTTTATTAACATATATACCCGTCAAAAATGATTGTGATGCGCTTACAACTAGCTGACAAACAGCTACCCACATGAAGGAACATTAAACATGTTACTGCTATTTGCATTAACTTTTCTCAACATGTATATTTATCATATTCCTTAGTTCTTGGGACACCATTAACAATAATGTCTGATGTATCTATGATTAGTTTTTTTTTATATTAAAAGCTGTAATATCATTTTCGTAGTATTCCTTCAAAACATAAGTTTTCAAACACTTAAAAATTACTTGAAGTTAGTTCTTTATTGTTTAATCTTAAGTAGAAGGTATTATAAAATGAAGTAAGCATTAAGTGATCCATTTTTCTAAGCAACTAGTAAAATATTAATGTTGAAATATTTATGTTATATTTTTAATTTTTATTTTGTACATTATGATAACTAAGAAATGGATTTTAATTTAATATTTTAGTAGTTTTAACTAATAATAAATATGTTCAGTCATCATTTAGTCAAATTCTACTAATGAACTACCATAACAAAAAGGTGAAATTGGATAGTCGTAACAAACATTCATTGACATTTCAAATGTCAACCTTCCAAGTCAATTTGCTGATTTTTTTGATAGTAAAGTATAAACATATCCAGCGTGGACAAAAGCTTCTGTTGGGAGTTTTTCTCGCCCACTTAACACATTCAAAATTCTTACGTTTGTCTCGCCAGCGTTTTTACTGGACGACTCTTCCTTCAGCATCGGTCATACGGAATCGAGAATGTTGTACGTTGTGCTCATTACGATCCACTTATTCAGACTGTGATTATGAATATTTAGTTTTGAACGCTCCATGCTTATAAGGCATGTGCGTAGTTTTTTTGTGATCCGTATACGTATAGGTGTTAGTTTGAGATCCCTTAGCTAAGATGAGCAGTATACATGTAGCCAGTATACTTTGATTTTTATACTCAATGGTAAATTGTTCATACAAATTGTTTTCAAAAACCAAAATACCCTACGAATGTGAACCAAATTCCTAACAATCTCAATTATTGGTAGAAATGTTTCCACGTTTCTCGCGTTAACATTACATTCTAAAATTGCAAAATCTAATTAGAACTCCTACAAAAACAACAAATTTACGGTGCAGCCTAAAGTAGGAAGACCATTTTTTAGTCATTCTTAAAACTTTTATTTAAAGGTTTGTAGGGTAAAATGTCATTAGCAAAATTAAATATCATAAAGGTTGAAACAAAAAAGGTGTCTTACATATTTCTTACTATACCTATTCAAGATTAATAAAGATGGATGTTTCTATCGACATTCAAGACATTACATAAAATATAATTGATAAAATATTTAAGATTATTTTATTTCAAGAGTCATAACTAATTTTAGTTTTTATTGGCAGTACATGTTTTTCCTAGCATTTCCACCATAGAATATTTCCCAGCTCTTCAAACAAATTTCTATAATTCTTAATAATCATCTAATAGTGTAAATAATTAATGTAGATCAGTGACAATTTATAACGAGTTCTAAAATTTTACTTCGGATATTAGTTTACATAATTTGTGAATGGATTTAATATTTGAAGTTTGCTATTTTGTTGCCTGTAATTTGAATACTATAATATAAAATACATCATTTTTATAAAAATTCTGTTATTTAATAAAATATATTTCATTTTTATGGTAAACATAAACTACTTTATGTTTGCCGATAATTTGAATCAAAGATGGAAAAATTGAATTATTATTTTGTTCAAATTTATCTTAATAAGGCGTAACTGAATTTAAATACAAATGTTCATGAACTTATAAATAATAATAAGAAAACCTACTTGCAATAAATATCGTTTTTATGATACGGAATGCTAAAAATATATTTAAATTGTGTAGATTTATTCTTATTAGACAAAGATAAAAGTGAAAGTTATATAAAGAAAAGATATCTATTTACATTTAAAAAATGTAGATTTTGAACTTAAAATAAAAAATTTAAACTACAAAAAAAAAAACACCTATATTATTATTTTTTCATTTGAATTATGTGAATTGAAAAAATTATTTAAATAATTGTATATTTGATTTAATAATAAATATAATATATTTCATAATATTGAAAAGTTTTATTTATATGTATTACATTAAAAACTATTAAAAACAATTATTGTGGGTAAAAACTATTATGAAATAAAATTGGTTTTTTTGTTTTAGGTTCATTGTTGTTTTATACTTAAGCGAGAAAACCCGTTATATATGCATAAAGTATTATTATCAATATAATCGATCTTGTAAAAGGACCAATAATCGTTTAGTTAATTAGTTTTTAAATACTATCTTTTACCCAGAAAACAGAGGTCGTTCCTTTATCCATTCTTATGATATCGGTGGTGTAAGTTTCGAAACCCCTTTTTTTTAAACTCATCTAAATCCAGTTCATGTACGATATATAAAGGTAAAATAAGAATATACATAGAATACATATACAAATGTATAATTTACATATATTGGAGTTCATAAAAACATAGCTGATTCTTAAAAAATGACCCGTTCTTTTAGCATTATATCTCAACAACGAAAATATTTATGGAAACCTCAAATTCAAATACTATGTTATTTTATAAAGGTTAAAAATGCTTGTGAGTCCTATTTTTAAAACTGCAAGACTCTGAAGAAATATTCTAACAAAACACACCTAATTTTTATAAAAATCGCTTTTATTATTAACTTTTTATCAAGCTCAATAATTTCAATAAATAAATTTTAAAATTAAAGTTATATGTCCTTTGAAATGAAAGAAACATTGAAAACAACAAATTTTTAATTTAAATTAATTTCAATGCAATTCGGAAGTCACATATGATAAATATAGAATTACAATTAACACTTATTAATAAACCGCTATTTTTATATTTATTCATTTTTTCTAAATTAGGTATTAGATTTTAAAATACTTGTCGCCAATTAATTATTACAACTGATAAAAAAACATTTCATTGAAAAACCAGTACTATTACATTCTAAAAAAAAAATGAATAAAATGAAAAGTAAATATATTTTTTTTTATCAACACAACACTTTAGGCAATTATTGACCCAGAAAACAAAAAACCGCATATGGATAAGATTGAATAAAATATATGAATAAAAAAAAACTTACTTTGAAGAAATCATATTGGACACTTTTTCACACAAAAATTTTTCCACATAAATTTTCACTAAAGTTTTGTTTTTCAGACTAACTCCGAGCTGTAATTGCACACACTAAAAAAAAAGGCAAACAAAATATACGAATGGTATCTTGATTTTTTTATGACATGGCGTGTGGATTTCGTAGAAAAAAATGATTTTTTATTTTTTTGAGACAATAAACACTTGAACAATTAAAGTGATTTGTTTGTGATTGGAGTAGGAGTTTGTATGTTATTTCTTCTTGGTGATTCGAAGTAGTTGAAGGCTTGTTTTTTTTTTTCTTATAAAACAATATTTTATGTTGGTTTAGTGGTATTGGTTTCCTTTGAAACAACTTTCGCTTGGTAACACCACACTTCTAAATAACCATTTGCTGGCAAGTTGATGACTTTATATACTACTTTTTCATAACTGCTTCGAATGTATATAATGCCAAAGTGAGATATACATATACCTATATATATATATATATATATAAATATTACTATAAGGTGTTTAAGGTGTATGGTTTGTTGAATGTAAGACGTTAAAAAGTAATAGTAATAATTATTTTATTTGTAAATAAATACAATACAATGTATGATATGAGAAGTATATTGTTGTCGTCAATACTTATTCCTTTAGTCATTAAGGTAAATTACAATTCTATTGTTTTAATCAAATCCCGGCATCTCTTGATTTTGAGAAAATATTAAATTCGGTCTCTTCTTTCTTAATCTTACGAAATTTTTCATTTTTTATTGATAATTCAAAATTGAATCTAAGAATGAAAATATCAGTCATTTTCATTGAAACTAATTTTTTCACAAGAAAAAAGATATCACTTGAGAAACTCAAATTAAACATTTAGCTCATATTGAATTTCTCAAATGAAAGAATTTCAATTTAAAGAAAGTGGAGATAAATGATTTTGGAACTTATTGATTCAATTAACAAGTAATACTGGCAATAAAAAACACGAAGTCCAGGTACTGGTCTTTGTATTGAATATTTAATTTTACCTGATATGGTTCAATCTCGAAGTAATATCTGGGATAATTTCCACTGATACTGAAAATTTGAGAATCAATTATTATTATTCCATAGTACTTATTCCTATAGGTTAAATCGATACTCTGCTAAATGGGTTTCCTAGTTGGGGGCAAAATTACCTACAACTGAAATAGTTGTATTTAATTTCCAAGAATCTAAATAATTTTGTTTTATTCACATTACCATCAATAACAATATCATTAATTGCGATTGTTTCTCTTTTACTATTGCGACGTCTACCTCTAAAAGATTAATTTCAATTTCAAAAAAGATCTTTGCATACTCTCGGCAGATATTGATATGATCAATAAAATCTTAGATGCTTTAATCTTATTCAAAGGGAAATCACTACTAACAAATCGCAGTTTAAGAACTGGATTACATATTTGCATTTTATTCGCTAGAAAATGTCGGAAAATCTTGAGTTTCAGGAAAAGCAGTATAGTTCCGTTCTCCGAGGCGAAACATCAAATTTGAATCTTGATAATTTAAAACCAAATCGCCATTGTGTTATCGCCTCTGTTCGGGAATATACCCACGCTTACTCAAAATTAGTAGCTATCACATATATATTATACTAGCGGCTGTCATACGGTTTCATAAAAATTAGTCAATGTCACCTGGCGATAGTGTAGCTTCACAATGGTGAAAGGATTTTTCAAATCGGTCCAGTAGATTTTAAGTTTATTCGTTATATACAAAAATACAAATATTTCTACATTCACCTGCGTAGTTCTCGTTTCCGTGGGAATACAGGGATAAAAACGACCTCTGTCAACCGAGGATACTGTAGCTTCCCAACGGTAAAAGAATTTTTCAAATCGGTCTCGTAGTTTCTAAGTTTATTCGTTCCATACAAGAATACAAATGTTTCTTCTTTATAATATTAGTATAGGATAGATTGTTTCCAACTGATTAACCCCTAAGGGACTCAAGTAGAGCATTTAACAAGAATTATAAACAAAGCAGATTCATGTTACTTTTGCATCTTTAATAATCATTAAAATGCTATGCATTATCAATCGATTATTTCTAATGTTGAAATTTTTCATTCATCTTCAATTTTTATCTGAAACAGTTTATTAGAATCAGTTCAGACCAGATCAAGCTACCTGATTTCTTAAAGCTATAAATTAGATTAGATTAGATTAATAGCTTGATCTAGCCCCCTTGCGAAAAGGCCTCCTTTAGCGCATGGAACGGTAGCTATTCTAATCCACAAATCACCTGTAAATCTAACAACTTCATCTCTTTGCCTACTTTGTGGTCGACCCATTTCACGTCGATGTAATAGATTCAATGGTACCTATGATATACATAATGTCGTCCATCGATCATCGTTTAACCTTGTAATATGCTCAACCTATTTCCATTTAAATTTTTTAAGGCAGATAGTAACATCCTTATAGAGCGAGAGCTGGCTGCAAAAAACCTGAACTATCGAGTAACCAGATGAAGTATTTTTTAAATGATACTACTCACTGTAACTATTGAAAAAATCATTTAGTGCCAGGGCAAATATGGTGCATAACATTGCTATATTTTTTCTACGGTACATTTTTTTGCGGTACAACTGTACCAATGGAGTAACCGCATGAAACTGATTTAAAAATTTAGTTTCGAGTGAGTAGAAAATAATTATGAACAAGTGCCTCGTGAAATCTGGTGCTAAATCCATGGTATGAAACTTTTTTTAATTTTTTGTTGTTGTGTTACCGTACCTATCGAGTAACCTTCAAACTATAATTAAATTGAAGTTTAAATATTTCTTACTTAGAAAATACATTAGTGCCACTTTTATTTTAGTGGCAAATGCCTGGCACGATACTTTATATTCTTTCAAGTCCTAAAAAGATACTATTTTTCGTAGATATTTAAAAATATTAACTCATTCTATCGTTTAATTTTCCACATTAAGCAGATGGTTGAGATCATCACCGTTTTGATTTGACATCTTTCAAAATGTACGCGATTCGATATTATTTGTACGTCATGAATGTTGTCAAAGAAGAGCACAATACCATCCGCAAATTTCAAGTTTGATAGTCTTAGCCCATCGACCTTTATTTCATATCGATTCCAATCAAGTCACTGAAAAATCGATTCAGAAAAGCATTGAACATTTTTGCAGAAAACAGGCAGGCTTGTTCTAAAACCATAAGATTTTTAAATATTCCTTTCTTCATTTTGCTTACCTTATATATAAAATGAAAATATTATATATTTTCATGGGATTTAACAGTATTTAATTGCTACATTCACTCATAAATTCATATACGTAATGAAACTTCATAATGCAAAAGATCCGCTGAAAAAGATCCGGAGACAGATACGAATCTTATTTTTTCTTGCGGATATTCACGGATACGGATACGGATATCAGGTACATCTCTGATATACATATTTGATATCCTGGATTTATTTGCTTAATATAACTATTTTCTATTTACAAATTTTTCAACATGGTACATTCCTTGTATAGAATATATTAGGACCCTTAATAAGTCTCGCTGTTTATTTTTGAAAATAAATTATAAAGAACAAAAACATTTTATTCAAAGTATTCCCCATCGCTAGCCATTACGTTCTCCCATGTTTCTGGAAGAATATGAATGCCGCGTCAGAAAAACGATTTGTCTTTTGAGGCTATCCAAGAATCAATCCATTTTTTAGCTTCTTCATACGAATGAAATAGCTGGTTAGCTAGGCCATGTGCCATCGAACGATATAACTAAAAATCAGAAAGAATACGGCGGGTAGGGTAGAACTTCCCATTGAACCGTTTCCAGGCAGGTTTTCACTGGTTTTGCAACATGAGGCCGAGCGTTGTCATATAGCAAAATCACTTTGCCGTGTCTCTGCTTCGTATAGCGGCCGTTTTTCTTTTTAGGCTTCACTTAAATCCATCAATTGAAGTCGATAGCGATCCCCCATGATAGTCTCATTCGGTTTGAGCTGCTCATAATAAATTACACCCTGCTGATCCCACAAAATAAAGAAAAGGTGCTTCGATGCTATCGAGGATATTTGGTCTTGCAGATGTTGATACATCGCCGGATTTACTCCATGATTTTCTACGCTTTGGATTATCGTAGCGTATCCACTTTGCATCACGATGCACTGCAAAAGTTTTACCTGTCGAAAAAGCTTAGTGTTCTAAATTTCACAAACGAGGTACTGCAACTGCCATCTTTGAAGAAACTTATTCAAGGTCATAATATATAATATAAAAAATTATGTAAGCAAATAAATACAGAAAATGAAACGTTGGATTAAATTTAATATGTCCTCATAAATTTAATATGTACATGTTGGATATAAAAAGGAATATGAAACGTAACACTTCGATTAACATTTTTACATATCCATTTAATTATCGCTAGATATAATCAATTATTTCATATGAATCGCATAATTTTTGTGTAAATTTGTTAAATAAATGTCAAGGATCAATTTGAATTTTTATCTTATTTATAAATATTTTAATTGTTAGTCGTTATAATTGTTTAGAAAAGTATTGTTTCAATTTAAATTAGAAATATAAATAGTATAGCATTATTAAACTAGTTTTTTTTTCTTAAACTTTTAACTAAACTCTCTCTACAAGCAGACACAGCTGTGCGGTTCGCGGCAATATTTTAAGCACACTATAAGGAAATTTTGTGGCATGCGTTTAATTATGAAAATGAAGCTGAAAATTTTGGGTTCCATTATGATGCAATATTATTATTACTATTTTTAGGTTTTAGGGTAATTTAGGATAAAAAACCAAAAATAATACTTTTTTTATGATTGGATTGTAAGTTTGCTATCACTGTTTGATATCACTGGAAATTTATCCGAATTATTGACTTCTTATTTTTGAAATCTACAGCTCAAACTATCGTCAAACACAATTTTATTGAAATCAGCGACAAATTTTTTCCGATTTTTCGTGTCTTCTTAAATCCAATGTCTTAAGATGGTACCCTTTGAATAAATCGAAATATATTTTTTTTTCGATTTCGATAAAATTTTGTTTATAAAGTTAGTGTAATCTATAGATTTAAAAAAGAACATTCATTTAAAAATTGGATGCGTAGTTAATATATCGCCTAAAATCCGTTCCGTAGGTAAATATACCAGACCAAATTCAAGCGATATATCTAGCAAACTACCTAACAAATAGTAAATAAGTGGTTTGTTTGTCTGGGTCTTAATAACTCGAGATGAGTTAAAACTAGAAATTTTGTAATTTTTACAAAAATAGATATAAAATGCATGCTTAAATTTCTGTGCAACATTTGCCGTAATTAAACGCAACGGTCTAATTACTCTACCGCATAGCTTTGTAGAACTTAGTTCACAGTTTATCAGTTGAAATACTCGACTATAAGTGAACTTGATTTAATTAAACACTGCCAACGGGTGGTATACATTTGAAAAGGTTAATTATAATAAAAAAATTGGACAATAAAATAAAAACAGTAATAACTGTCTTAACATTCTGTATTAAATATTAAATACCAATGTTTACAATGGACATGATGACTAGGTTTTTTTATTACTTATTATTATTTTATTTGAAACGTCTTTATTTCACGAAGAGTGAACTGAAGTTATTTTTAATAAAACTTTATAAAATAAGCAAGATACAGACGTTCAAAAATCCTTATTAAACAAGGATAATCATACATATGTAGTGACGTTACCATTCAGTATTCCCGTAGGAAGTGTATGGTAACTATCATTTTCAAGATATATAAAGTTTAATATCAGTCATTTTTGAATCAATTTTAATTTAATTATCGAATTTTGTTATTTTAACTAGTTTCACATTTTGACGTGAAATATACCAAATTCACTACCAGACATGCACCCTATTATAACTATTTTCAATTAAGATGGATATTATCCATAAAAATATATTAAAATGGAGGACCAGCCCAGAAATTTCAAGATGCACTACGAAGTATACAAGACAAGTTCTTATTAGTTTTATTTACACTAATACAAGTTGCAGACGTATAAGGAAAACGCTATGCCTAGTTGATTTTGTGATCTGTAGAGCTCACTCAGAAGTAACTGAATTTTTATGTCTTTGTATATTGAAGCATTGAAGAAATTATTAACCACGCCTCTTAAGAAACTAATTTATATGCTACAATTCAAATTTCAAATTAATAATTATTTATTTATCATCCCATAATAAATAATACAATACATATGTTAAAACTAAAAGGTTTTGCCTATGCTTTGCCCATAATACATTACCGTATAAAGTAGAGACAATCGATTGAGAAATGAAAAGGTTTTACATTAAAAAACCCTTGTTTATTTGTTTAAACTAAATTTCAATACTTATATTACAAACTTCATCGATTGCATGAGAGAGGACCAATAATTTTATGAAAATTGATTATTACGAATTGCACCTGGTTGTCCAATTCAAAAACTATAGAATATAATTTTGAATGTTTTAAACTTAAGTTCTTCAAATTCATCAAAATCGGAAAATGCGTACGAAATTTACAGCCGGGTATACATAAATAGGCAAATATACACAAATAAATGCAAAGTATTCATGCAGTTAAAACTAACATAATGAATGAACATTTCAATTGATAAGTGGGAAGGGTGATGAGAAAGAAAGGTATGAAGGATTATGAGAGGATCAAGAAAAATTAGACATATAAAGCAAAATGCTGCACGCTAAGTTTATGTCCTTATTTCAGAATAAACAAGTCTTTTCTATAATTGTATTATAGACAATTAGATAACATTGTAAGTTCCTTAATGATCAAAATCGGTTAATTGGTTATTGGTTATCCATATTTTGAACTATTGGAGATAGAATAAAGTTCAAGTTCAAAAAAGGTCGTTTCTTAAAAAAAAAAAACAAGTTTTGCTTGAATCTTTTTTAAATTAATTGCTTAGATTTTGAAACAACTCAAGCTCAAATTTAGTTAACACATAAATGAATATAGTTGATATTATTAATGAACAAACTTTGCAAGTATGGACTATTGCATTTTATACATGTCTTTAATTATCAATAGCTCAAAAATTTGATACTTAGTTATATGACAGGACAATTATCACTGCTACTTAGTATCTTAACTTGTTTTACTTAAATTTTAACAATATATTATAATAATAGATTATAATAACAAATTAACAATATGATCATAATATTAAAAATAACTAATTCTTAGACAAAAGATTGCAAAGATGAAAAGATGGTATAAGTAATTAAATTTATGGTTAATCGGTTTGGAATTATACATTAGGCAGACAAATTTAAAAATTCATCAGCCTGGAGTTAATTGTTTGAATAAGCTAAGTTAATGTTTTTGCAATTTTAATGGTATGAATACTAAAAGTTGGCAACAGCCTATTCTAGAACACAGTACGAATTAGTTATAGTTTTCGTTGAATAATTATCAAATTCTTGAAATTTTATATGTGTTTAAATGTGACTATGAATATAAGCGAATTGTTTTCATATTATGTGCGACTATCAGATTCTGAAACTTACGATATTTTTAACAACTTTTGTTGTATTTCCAGATCATATGTTTAAGAAACATTCCCCTGTCTGCTCTTCTGTGCTGTGCTGCAAAAGCAAATAATAGAATATGAAATTGAATTGATAATATGTTTGAGATGTAAATATAAACAATAATTTATTTAAATTTGTTAATTAATGTTTTTCCATTCTCCATTGTAAAATAGCATATACCTAATGCACAGACTTATATGTACATTTAATTGATGAAGTTGTATTTCGTAGGCATAGTAAAATGCATTTCATGCACGTAGCGAATGTAGAGGTAAAAACAATTTCCTAAAATTTTCCCTATAAAAATTTACCACTCTGTTAAGTCAAATAGTCATTTCTTAAAATTAATAATTATGTTCTTTGGTGCTAATGAAGTAATTATGTATTACCTTAAAAAATATTCAATTAAATAATTGCAGAAATACAGGAAATGAAAATTGTAAAAATAAAAAATGATCTTTGTTGTTGGGAGTAAGTTATTTAATAGTGAAGATGTGCGTCTATAGCTGTTTCTACTTCAATGCAACAATTACAAAATAATAATTTTATTATATTTTATAAGGTTTTATATTTTATATAAACAATATAAAATAACTTTGTATGTATCTATGTAAAATGTCACATTTCAAATAACTAAATAAACTCTTTTTTTCATAATCATTTTATTTATTTATTTATTATTTTATATAACTTTTATCATTTTATAATTTTTAGTTGCCTACATACTTCCATGTTCCGGACGGAAATGAAAACAGCAAATAAATGTTTATTGATTATTAGACAAAAAGCATTAGCTAATTATTCTTACTAGATTTGCAAAACTATCATCAAATAAGACCTATATATTTATCTCTATTTGGTCTATCAAAACTTAAATTTCTTGATCAGTTTTACTCTTGATCAGTTTTATCTAATATCATTGTTTTTGATCATCTAGTCACTAGATTCTAATGTACTAGTAGCACATATGTTAAGTCAGCCCTCAACAGTTGAATTTTTAAATTTTTTTACATGAATCGTTAGCACATTATTTACACGTGTTTGCAAACTTTTATTTTCGATAGCTCAAGCATCAATTTTTCAAGAGCGTAGAAAAATGAAACGAGAAGTTTTGGTCGAATTTAAATTTGTAAAAATTGTTTAAATGAATCGTTTGCACAAGCACCAATTTCCAGGAGCGTTTGTAGGCTCGGTAATAAAAATATTTTAAATTAGAATTTTTTTTGCAAGAAATATAAAATCACAACATCCTTTTTCAATTCCATATACTCTTGTTTTGAAAAAATCAAGTGCTTTTTCGACCGTTTTGTGTACAAATGTACTTGATTACTGAGTTCATTGTTCATTGATTTTAATAGAATGAACTCGAAGCATAACTTTAATATTCGTTAATACCATTTTTATAATTTCGACTAATGCAGAAATTGCAGAAGTAAATGTAGGTGTGAAATGGTGAAAAATGAAATTTTAAAATTGTTAAATCGTTCCATTATGAATGAGTGATATTAATTTAATTGTTTAAAACTATGTTATAAAAGCAAAGATATATGTTATTATGTTATTATATATATGTTATAAAAAAGAAAATATTATCTATGACTTTTAGTTGGGTCGATATATTTAATTTAATTCTACCGATTCTAAGCCTTAGCACATTAAAGAAGAAGCACATTAAAGGGAGAATCTTTGCGTGAATCGATTTCGGTAGATGTGTTGGTTGTATTGATTATTGCCGACTGCAATATACGGAGAGGTTGAAGATTCGAGTCCCATCATCTAAAAGAGGGTCGATAAAAATGTCTAGAAAGGCCTTACATGCCGGACATATGCCTCCCTTCTATTACTAGTATGTACGTATGTACGTTAACACATATACAATTTTAAATAACAATTTTCATTTACTTTAAGGTACACATTTTAATGTAAATTGACCAATAGACGGTTTATATCTATTGGAGGTAATTGTCTCTTCCACTTACTTTGACCAAGTTGCCAGAGTGGCATTATTTCCTAAAATTTACCGTAGAACAGATACCTTCAATGAGCAAATAATGAAATTAATGATTTGTACTAAGATCGAGTACTATGGAAACTACCATTTATCTTGTTATGTTGTTTTTATGGATACTCTATAAAGTTTTTATCATATATTATTTATTTTTATGGCACTAAAACATGGTAGACATATATAACTTTAATATATAAAATAATAATTACGAATTCTTTGTAAAAAGACTGGGTGCTCGTAATCATATCAAGTCATTAATAAATACATTTCTAAAAATTTGAATATGGTTTAGTGATTCCAGTAATGTCTTTTTCTGATAAGTTTACAAAATTTCTGATAAGTGGGCCGTTTCCAATTTTTGATTATCTCCACAGGCCTCAAATTGATAAAAGTCCGATTGTTTGTTATTGAACAAGACGGAACATTCAAAAACAAATGTAAAAACCATTTTGTCCGCCACGTAATAAAATCATATATCCGTTGTCTGACAATCTGAATATTTTGAAAAATAACAATTTTGATGTTGCCGTACAAGGAACATCCCGTTTTGTCACATGTTGGAAAAAAACGTTTTTGCCTTTGGTTTTTAAATGATCCTCCGATAACAATATAAAAACCAAATTTCCGTCAACTTCAAGCCTGTGAGGGCAAATCCTAAATTTTACGGGTTTCGAAAAAGAAAACATCCCACTTTAAGAAGTATATTTATCAATGATTTTACTTAGAGGCACCGGGACTAAACTACATTAAGATTAAAATTATATTATATTATTTAAAGAGTCATTGACTAGTTTATCTATAGATTTTAATTTTTATTTAGAATAATACCTAAGTCTGCCAGTCAGAGATGGATATCGCAGAAATGTATAACAAATACAGAAAAAGTGTAGATATATTCTTAGTCAATCTTTATAAAATTTAGTATAGCGGTTATAAAAAAGAGTCGTATAGTGGTCGGGAAAATGCCATATGCGTACAGAAAATCAACCAAGAATATGCCTTTCGATAAATTTATTTTGTTCAATTCCAGACTAGTTCTGCAGTGTTGAATGTTGATTTGGTTGTTTATGACAATTTTCATCAAGGCAGAAATAAAACTTACTTTCTTAGTTGGCAAAATGATCGGATTTAAGTTTATATGCTCATGGTTTAAGTGAATTTAGTAGTTGTATATCACCGCGCTAGAAATCTTCAGTGTACATTAGTAATTCTCAATATAATAAAAATTAATTTAACGTTCAACAAGTATCAAGGAGAGTATATTTAACAATTTAATAATGGGATTTTTATTTTGCAAATTTTTAAGAAATTATTCTTAATTTACAAATAGATTGAAATGGAGGTAATCGCTGATAATGCAAGATGAAAAGCTATGGAGGAGAAAATATATCACTTATACAAATATTCAAAAAGGTGTAAGATTTGCTAGCAAGACTTTTAATTGTTTTACGTGGATAGCTCTAATCTAGAAGGGGGTCAGTCAGACTGGCTCTAGAAGGAGTATACTTTGGAAATAGAGGTGTTAGAAACAGCTGGCCATTTGGCCGATTTGCTACTGTTTTTCAAACTAAGGCTTTAGCTATTCTTTCAGTTACAAACTTTTTGTTAAAATAGGCAAGCCGCTATCTTCTCAGCAAAAGTAACTTCTTCTCTGTTTGTCAAATCACAATTGAAAGAGACTAACAATCGTGTCAAGGGCAGAAACCGTATTAAGAAATGATTTTAATTTTTTGAAGCTTTGAAATTTCAAATAATTTGATAAAAAGTTCACAGTAATAATGATCACACAAGGCTTTAGGTGACACACCTACGGAGCTTAAAAAATGATGTGACTGTAATAGATTATTTAAGACATAAATTTAAAAGATAACAAAAACTGAAAAACTTGTTTAATATAAAAAATACAAGAATATAAATTAAATGCAGGTTCACTAAAATAAACCATCAAATATATATCTGCATATGCAAAACATGTAACACATAAAACCTACTACAACCATTGGGGCACTACATGCAACATGTGCTTATTTTGTTTGTTGAATTCTCAAAAAAAAAAAAGAAGAAAAACTCATTGGATTTATCTACCTGATGTGTTCAGTTGATGGCAATAAACTTATTAAAATACAAGCGGCTAATAATATGCAAATACGATAAAACTGCTCATCAACATTCAGTTCACATATTTTGTAATAAAATGTAAAATCTTTATAAAAATATTCTTTTTAACATTTTTTTAAAAATGGCATTGTGACAAAAATGTTTTTAATACAAAAATAAAAGTAAATAATTTCAATTCAAGACTTTCTTATTCAAAAATTTTAGTTTATTTGTAAAAGGCAATTATTATAATTTCTCGATTACTTTTATTCTACAAATTATACCACCCCTAGTTACATAAATCTTTTTTTTTTTTTTTGTCTTATTTAAAATTTTCAAATAATAAAATAATAAAGAAATTCCAAACAGTTTCACTTTTCTCTTAGCAACTTTGTTTATACCAAAAAGCCACGTGGATGACGCAAATAGCATATGTCTCCACTTAGAATGAGCAAACTAAAATAGTACCATAGGTTACCTTGGATGGGAATCTTACATGCCTCAAAGTCTCTTCACAATAACCGGAAAGAAAATTGTGTATTCTAAAAATTAAGTTACATAAATTAACAATGAAAAAATATATAGATTTTAAAAAAATATTAAAAAGCAGCCATACCGAAATAGGATCAGAGAAATAAATAAAAATCTCCCAAGGTGCTTATTTACGGATCGACGTCTTGATAGCTTGCCGTCCTCAAACTGATTACATTGTAAGATATATCAAGCTTTATTGGCCGGCATTACTCTAGTTACAAAATTTGGGACCATAATAAAATAATAACTAGTTACGAAAATAAATTATTATATAGATAAATATTTACCTACAAATGATAAATCCATTAGTATTCGCAGAGCCATCTTTAACCTATTGGAGGCACTGGGCATATTAAGATAATGAGGCCCTTTTGAAATTGACAGAGTACTCTTTAATATTTGAACTGCCAATTTTCATGGCTCTGCTCCTAAAACTGAAAAACGACGCATTATACGGAAAATTGGGTAAACGTGAAAGAGCATAAAATACGTTTGGCATAAAATACATAAAATTATGGGCCAAATGAGCCATTAAAAGTGAAAATCGGTTCAGCCGTTTAGTCATTATTGATTTTCAAAGTTGATCGCTTTTTCCAACTTTGCTTAAATGTTGAGAAACTATATTTTTCAACTCCTATAACATAAAACCGATGCATCTCATGGAAATTTTGTTAAAAACATTAATTGATGCATCCTAAGAAAAAATTATTAGACATATAAATAAAATAAATAAAATATGTCTAAATAAAATAAATAAAATTTGACTAGTCGTGTGGTGAATATCGATTTTCTATTTAGAAAATTTTTTACAACTTTGCTAAAAAGTTAACTTCAATATTCAATTTATAACTTGCAAAAATATGTCATTAAAAGTTACAATCGCTTCAGTTGTTTCGCAGCTATAGATTTTCCAATTATTTAGAAAGCTGACAAACCTCAATTTCCAACTCTTATAACTTGAAAATGACGCAACAAATATCTGATTGAAAGTAGCACTAAAAATTGTCATTAATAATTTAAACTTCAATTTTCAACTCCTACAACTTCTTTACACTATCCAAATTGTGATAAATTCCCGAGAAAACATTTACAAGTAGTAGGCCCGGCGACCAAGTGTTTAAAGTCTTTCATCCATTTATTTTTATGAAAAATCTCATTAAAATAAACTTAAACAGTTGGTTAGCGAATCCAATACTTGTAAGAATATTTTCTTGAGGTTTTATAACAATACAATTATAATACTCTTACAGAAATTATAGGCGATAAAAATTGAGGTTTATCAAGTTTTTTGCGAAGTTGGAAAAAATCGATCAATTTTGAAAGTTTTTAGGGATCAAATGGATAAACGGATTTTAATGTTTACGAGCTCTGTTGATAAATTATTTTATGTTCTTTCATTTTAATCTTTTTCCGTAGGATTCATCGTTTTGGAGTGTTCGGCGTAAAACCAAGAAAATTGCTAAAATTTCGCAGTTTTTTGGATGCCAAAAATTAAGCTCACCACCTACGATGATGAAAACTCAGAATCCATGCGATATTAAAGCCAGCTTTTGTCGTCCTATTAATTAATATGACATTTAATTTAAGCTCACCACCTACGATGGTGAAAACTCAGATTACATGTATTTGGGTGCATTTAAAGATATTAAAGCCATCTCCAGCTTTTGTCGTCCTAATATGACAATTTTAATATTTAATGGGTTAATCATCAATAGATATTAGCAGAATGTTTAGAAAACTCATGATATTGATACAATTAAATGTATCTAACTTAAATCTACGAATTTTAAGCTTTTATTTAGTTAATGCATCTAATGTACTTCAATTTACTTCTCAAAATTTGCATATAACTGTGTTAATAATTATTAAAATGTTTTTCTTAAATATTATATAGCACATTAAAAAAACTTTTGTTAAGAACGAAATATTTATTCTAATTAAGTTGACAGTAAACAGCGATTTATATTGTTTATTTATAATATATAATAGTTTATAAAAAAAGTTCAAGTGTATCATATTATGTTAGTTGAACAGATTATTAAAGTAATCTGTAGAGCAATTGATATTTGGGAAATAGTTCCAATTATGGAACAATTATATAAAAAAGACAAAAATTTTTAATGTAAACGACAACAGTTACTTCTTCGTAATGCCATACGTAAATACTTAACAAAATTTTTAAATAACGCCTTTTGGATTAATTTTATTGCTTGCTACTGTTAATTTATTATCAACAATATAAAACCTAAAAAATACATTAAAAGTCTGCCTAATCTTCATCATGTTTATTATTCATATTCAAAACATAATTTTATATCATTTGTTGGCGTATTGGAGGTAGGGGGTAGGGTCGCCTATTGACAATAGCATCGTAAATGTTGATTAAAGCCTGTGGCAAAGAAAATAACTTTTATTTACTCAATTTGAAAGAAGAGTTGTTTAGACGCCTTTTTATGGCGGAATGACAAAAAATACCAACATTTAACAATTGGTGTTGAATGAATAGTTTGCAAAATAATAGTACACATGCATATATAATATGTGTTACTCCATTGAAATGTTACATTTTTTAGGCCTTACCTTGCGTTTTTTAGAGGACGCAATTTTATTTTTTTGATGTGTAGGGGGGGGTCAGTGTAAAGCTAAAACCAAGTTTGTGGGGTCGCCACCCTTGTCTCATGGCCGCCATCTTGAAAATAGGGGTTGAAATGGTATTTACGATATATCTCTTAAACTATTTATTTTATAAAAAAAATTTGTTAACATTTTTTGTTGCAAATTAAATTCTCTACAACTTTGATTCAGTAACTTTTTGTCGTAGAACTATAAATAAAAAAGTTATAAGCGAAAATCTTCGGAAATTTGAGAAAAAAATTTATATTTAGATTTTCGCTTATAACTTTTTTATTTATAGTTCTACGACAAAAAGTTGTAGAGAATTTAATTTGCAACAAAAAATGTTAACAAATTTTTTTTATAAAATAAATAGTTTAAGAGATATATCGTAAATACCATTTCAACCCCTATTTTCAAGATGGCGGCCATGGGACAAGGGTGGCGACCCCACAAACTTGGTTTTAGCTTTACACAGACCCCCCCTGCACATCAAAAAAATAAAATTGCGTCCTCTAAAAAACGCAACCCAAAATGTAACTTTTCAATGGAGTATGTACTATTATTTTGTAGAGGATTAAATAATGTTTTTGTAGAGAATATAAAAAAATTTTATCTGTACTATACATATATAGTTCATACGTGTTAAAAATTCATAAGGTAATCGAACTCTATAACTTTAATATGATTATGTTATTTTGTAAAAAATCAGCAGAAAATTTAAACTTAGTTTTTGTTGGGATAGATCCATTAAAATTGGTTTTAGAAGAATCTTTTCTATAACACGTGAAGAGATCTACTAATTATATTATTATCCACATGTTACTAAAACTTTTAGTTTCAGAGAAATTTTATTGTTTCTTTTACAAAGAAACTTTCCACAAACTTAAATTACCGAGTCCCATTTTTATTTCCACTATTGAAGAGTTTTTTTTTCATTCCCCACAAATAGATTCAGTGCATTTGAGATTTTTAGGGTTTTCAAAGATAACATTTAACGGCCAAAAAATATACTACTTGAAATTGGTTGACGATTCCGGTCTCAGAACACGATTTTAAGCAATATTTCTAGGTTTAATCTGAATTGAAGACGGTTTAATCTGAAATCGAGAAAAAATTGTTATTTTCGAATTCGATAATACTGTAATTAATTATAAGTTAATTTTGACTCATATATATATTCGAAAAATAATATCAATTTAACGCTGAAAAAGCTAAAAAAAAGAATATAAATGTTGGGGTTTTTTGATGTTTTATAAAGGTTTAAAAAAAAAAAAAAATTCTTTTAATCACAATAAAATTTAAAAAATCATTGTGAGTTTATAAATAGTCTTCCAGTACCACAAATATATGACTCTTTTATCCCGTATAGATGCTTCTTAAAATGGTTTAATTCAGCAGTACCTTGGAAAATTGGAATTACAAATGGTACACTTGTAATTCCAATATCCAATAGCTTTAAGTATTATTTTTAATACTTAAAACTTTCGCAATTTGCTGCATTATTCCTATGGCCCAGTACCGCTGTCAGGTCCAGAGGAAAAAAATAGGATCTACTAAATGTTACAATCCAATAAGTATCTATTAAGTACCAAATAAAAAAAGGAAATAATTTTAATTTTATAAGGATAATTATTTTGAACATTATTACTACTGGAAAAAAAAACCTTACCCTAAGTTTTTAATGATTTTCAAATGGCTATATCTCAGTTAAAAATATCCATTTCGAGATGAAAGCAAGGCTATAACATATATGTGCCAAAAAGGCTGTTTTCTTCTGTCATTAAGAGTAAAACCATTCTTAATTATCAATATCTCAGAAAGTGAGGGAAATAAAAGGAGGTGGAGACGGGAATCAGGGCTTTATTTCCCGGATGATAACCAACAAGCTATTAAAATTCTTAAAATTGTAAAATGGAAAAAAAGTTCAGTTCGCAAAGAAATTCTATACGCCAAGATGTTATTGAATCGATATATAAGACATGATTTTTACATCCCCTGCAACATCATTTTCAAATTAACGCATTGAATCATTACTTTGTTCAAAAATATAAAAGTTTTGAAAGAATTACAGGAATTAAAGAAACAAAATTTACGTGGACAATTACAACAACAATGTCTACTAAATTTTTGACTGTTAATAGTTAATAGTTTTTTAGCAAACATTTTCTATGAGCAACGATATATCGCAGTCACTTGGATAATTGTGAAACAAAATTTACAACTTTGATTGAAAACAAGTGTTTTTTTCCACCATTCTGGATACCTCAGCAACCAATTGCCACACAGAATATTAAAACGTAGTTTCGGATACTTCTTTAAAAATATTCGAAGATTTTGACAATAATTCAAGAAAAATGTGAAAAAATGATCAAGGTTTTTTTTTTTTAATATAACCATGTAACCTTAAACAAGAATATCTCAAAGGATCGCGTAATTTTCAGGGTGTCCAAAATAAGACTGCATAATTGAAGATCGATTTTATGGTTTAAAGCGATTACGAAAAAAATTTTTTTAAAACATTGAACATCATTTTTTGTTAAATTATAGAAACGACAAAACTTTTAAATGGCTTTTTCAACACTTTTAAATGAAATCTCGCGTTTATTGCTTTTTATACTATGTGTCATTTGATACCAAATAGCGGTTCGATCGATCAACTTGCAACTAGTGCAATCAACTTCAAATATAATTCAAGAAACTTTTTTTACACCTTTATTGCTATTAAATAGTATATGTATTTTTTTCTTTCGATATGCAATTCAGATTTTTCTACCATTTATTTTTAAGCTACATCAGCATTGTTACAGCTCTCTAAGCGTATGTGTTCTTTCATCGTCTTTCAAACAAACGAGTATTTAAATTTTTTTCAAAAATTTTGAAAGTTCATTTTAATGTTTCGATCGCATGATAATAATACATGGATGGCATAACTTTAATCAAAAAACTCCAAAAATATTTTTGTTAAATTATTACATAATAATAAAATAATTTTGTTTTTAAAGTATAAAATGTCATTTCGTAATAATAATGTTGTGTTGATAATAATTAAAAAAAAAAAAAATAAAATAAAATAAAAATTTCTTAATTACGTATGTATATTTATTTTATTACGTAGGTATATATTTTATTCAACACTACTATTTTTTTATTTAATTATTATTTATTTATCATTTCTGTGTATGTTCAAATACAGCGGTTTTTGCACTTCATTTACTTGTAAATTAATTGTACGATATTCAAAATAAAATTCGATATTCAAATTCATTAGCCTTTCCTGGCTTGATATTTTAAGCACCAATCAAAAAAATGCTTTTGGTTCCGATTGCAATAGATAAACGCGGTTATCAGGGGCGTAGGAACGAAATTTTTGCTGGGTGGGCAGGTTCGAAATCCCCCTCCCTAAATTTTCGATGATAATAATTTTGTTGTGCTATTGTTTTGCCCTTAAAATTATCCTACACGAAATTGTAATAGAGCAATAAAATTTTTAATCTCTTCAACAAAGGGTCATGGCCCATCCAGGGAAATTCCTGGGTGGGCAGCTGCCCACCCTGCCCATACGGCTCCTACGCCCCTGGCGGTTATAATGGTTGAGATTTTAGTTAGTTATTTATGCTTCTATACGTGATTTTATTGAATACTACTGTAGGTATAAATAGGGGTTTTTTTTGGTCAACCTCGCACCGAATTTCTTATCCAATTTTATTTTTAAAATAATGTTTAAATACTGAGCATAAAGTTACAAAAAATGGACAGATTTCGTTGGAGCTTCAGGGGCTATATTAAAAAAATCGTTTTTAACCGATATCAAGGAAATTTTGAATTGGATTTAATATAGGGTTGGAAATAAATATTCGTGGACTGCATTAATTTAAATTTGTTTTATTCAATCACTATACAAATACATATTATTAAAATAAATATTATTATTTAACATGTTCAATTATTACAAAATTATTATATTTATTAACATGGCCAAAAGCGCCATTTACTATATATATTTATACAACGAACGGTGGGAGCTGTAACAAAACCATGTAAAACAAATTCCGATATCGCAATTGCGTTCGGTTGTCGATCCGGAATAATATTAACTTAGAAACTCTACTACTGAATATGCTTCAAAATACCATTCCTTCCAGGCTTACCACCATGATCAAACCTGGCTTGCAAACTACTTGGATCCGAAGGGATCAAAAATTTCAGCGGCACCTTGTACTACACTATAATTTGTGAGAATTGCACAGCGGAAATATGTATGAATCAGCAAACAGTGAACCTCGTCTTCAACGAACAGTCGGCGGATGATGACGATTTTGACCCCGACAATGAAGAATTTATGACACTTTACTTCTCATTGTATTCCTCCGAAGATGGTATCGCGGATGAAGAGATCTAAACATAACATAATTAATAATAATTACTCAATAATGCAAGATCAAGCCAAAGCACTAAATATTTTTTGAATTATTAACTGTTAAGTGCATAAACAATCGGAAAATTCGGAAATCGGGAAAAAACTTTCCGAAATACTAGCCAGAAACGTTTTTCCAAGATGGAGGCTTTTACGAAACAAACATTGTGAATGTCTAAAGTCTCTTTCTATCTCCTATAGATTAACAGATGACCTTCCCATGCTATTTAATTGAACAATTTTCTGATTCAAGTACATGAAGCCACATTTTGCGGCTAAACACACTATTTCGTTTCATTTTTATGAGAACTTGATTACGGATGGACAGGCAGACATATAAAAATGAACTCATTATATGAATGATTGTTTAACCACGTATGCCCATGCCTTACTTCCTTCATTACTTTTAAGTGTTACGGAGCTTAGACCCTATTTAATATATCCAAACATATTTCATATATACGCTAAGTGTAAAAACAATGAATTTATTTTTATAAAAAACGATTATTTTGATTAAAAATATCAATTATTAAAAAACTTATTTATTATTTGAGTTAGTTTTTTTCACATTACTGTGCACCATATAATTACGGTACAGCATGGATTAGAGTTGATTTTTATAATGCGTATCATAATACAGGATATTTATCCTGTAGATGATTTATAATGCGTATCATAATACAGCTTTAATACAATTATGAAAATCAAATTTCCCCTGTTCCATCCATCAGTATTCAAATTATTGACATAAAGTAAAATCGAGTTTGAAAAAATTCATGTTATTTAAAAGCAATTTGTATATTCCCAAATATGAGCGGTTTCTATGATAAATAATCCAAAAACTGTCATAGCCTACATACACAAAACCCATAGCCTACATGTCGTAAGCATTTCACCATTTCCAAAAATTCCTTATACAATATTATAAAATAAGCCATTATAACCCATTTTATCTACCCGTTTAAGTCAAATTTTAATCCCTTAAAGTTAATTTAAAAATTGTGAGTTGACCATTTTATAAAATTATTTATTGAATGTCTTAGAAATATCTAATTCCAGTGACATTTGAAAATTAGATACAAATATTAAAACAGTATTAGAGTAGACATGTAGTTTAGCTTCTGATATGTCCTATACTTTGTTGCATGTAGCCGGCTAATAGTAAACATTAGAAGTCACTGATTTAAAAACTTAAATTGAAAAGACATAGGCGATCAAAAGTATTGTAAATTCTATCAGATTTGTATTTAAAAGTGATATAATACCTACATAAATTTACTTGTTGTTTTCATAAGATATCCGGCCGGATAGAACAATAATTTATTTATGAAATTAATTGGTAAGTAGCGGATATTTTAGTATATTTATAAAAATATCTATATTTTAAGAAAAAAAACATTTAATCTTTAATCTTTTTTTGTATATTAATTATTTTTTCATAAAAACTGATCAAGTTTATGAAAAACGACCAATACAAAACGTTTTTGAATATTATTCAATATAAAAATAATTATAACTGACACTCGTGAGAGAATGTTTAAATTTTGTATCTTCCAATTTTGTTTAAAGATGTGTTTTTTATCCACATCTATAAAATAAATTGATAATTCACTTTAAAAAAGTTTTATTTAAATATAAGGAAAAAAGTGTGTAACATTCGCCTACGAGTACATTTGTTATTTATTGGACACCATGGATATTGTACAGTAATACTAAAGCCGCTTCCACACGATGCGACCAACGTTTGATTCAAATATTCATGGCATGAAGCTTTCAAGATATTACTGTTTGAAAAATTACATTTTGAATTTTATAATTGTTAATTAAATCACAGATTAAATTGTTTGAATGTTGAAAATATTAAATTATATATCATAAATAATATTAACAGAATAAAATGGATTATGAAGATGTTGCTATTGCTACTGCAGTAAAAATAATTTTATTGTCTTGTGTAAATTAATTCAGAAGAAAAAATATAAAATATATTTAAAAAAAAAAACACACTTATTTATTTCCTTTGGAAATTTTTAATTAAATACTAAAAATATAGGTCATAAAAATATATAAATTATAATTTTACATATATATATATATATATATATATATATATATATATATATATATATATATATATATATATATATATATATATATATATATATATATATATATATATATATATATATATATATATATATATATATATATATATATATATATATATATATATAAAACAAAGGCGTATGATTCCTTGGTAAAATCTACTTCAAATTTTTCTTGCACTCGATGTAATATCGTTTGATAAAATGTGAAAACGGTTTTTTTCAAATTTTTTTGTCAAAACGTCTAAACGGGTCTGCTTTAGAAAATAATTATTTTCTCTAATTTACTCCGACTTCGTTATTTAGAAATAGTTTGTTAAGAATATTTCATTTAGAAAATGTTATTTTCTAAATAAAATAACATACTCTTAACAACTCCCTATTTGTAAATAATGAAGCTAGAGTAAATAATGATATTAATCAATTTCCGAAATTAGATAAAGTAATAAAGTAATAAAGTGATAAAGTAATGTCAGAGAAAAGCCGTGGTCGCATGCCACCTTACCATATTGCGCTAGAAATATGCAGTGTTTTGCACTCGATGTGAAATGATATAATTTTTGATTATTGCAAATATTTAAGTTATCACCCCTCTCTTTAGTGCCATCAAGGATGACGCGCCATATTGACAGTCATTGGAAAAATATACTTTATTCAAATTATATTTACAGTTAATTTGTGATGATAATTGGTTAAGAACTATGGAAGTATTATAGAAAAAAAAAATAAACATATAATTAATAATTATATTATGTGGAAGATATAAATTTTTGATGATACCAAGCCTACACAGAATTAGCCTTGAAATTTCTAATGAATAATCTATACACGATTCTAATTACATTAAGACAATCTTTAAATGTCAAAAGTTGCATAACAAATGTGAATTAATAATATTACTAAAACAGCATTTACTAAAATAGCAAGTGTGTATTAAAGTATAGTTCTAGGGTTCAGTTAATAAAGAAAACTATTTCTGCACGATATCTACGCTGACGTAAAACGATTCAATAGTTAATTTTGTCTTGTGTTTATTACCTTTGGACGTCTACTTCAACGAACAATTTTTTTTCTTTTACATCCATTAGCGGTAAACTTGACGAACGTAATTTGTCACAAAGAAAGTAGTATTAGTATTATTTAATTACAGTTATTTAGAATTACAATTATTCTTCAAAAAATATTAATAATAATATTTTTACAAGAGTTTTAAAGATTTACTTGCCCCTCATTGTTCGATTGAGCTGAAATTTAGTATAAATGTGTAATTCGGATGTGCAATACAAATAATTTCCCTTAATATAAAAATAATATGATTCTTTTCTTTCATCATATTTTATTAAATAAGCATTTTATTTTCATAAAACTTACTAGCTGACTGGGTGAAAGTAGCTGGTACCACCCGATTTGCTGCGAAAGAAGTACATATTCAGGTCCGATTAGGTAACTCCTACCAGTATAAGTCTCGTCAAAATCGGTATTGAGATAATTGAGAACAAATATTAAATTGGACTGCGAAACGAGTGGGTAACAGCTATTGACAAATAATGAATGTCGTGAAAACGAGTGTGTATAGCAAGTTTTCTATTCGGGAAGAATCGAACAAATCATTAAAGCCGTTCTTGAGTTATAAGTATTGTAACAAACACAACTTTGTCTTATATAGATAAGCGTGCTAGAAGTTATTTTCTTAAAAGTAAACTAAATTGAATTTGCCAATTGGAAAATGACATTATCTAAGTATAACATATATGTTATAATATTTACCATCAGTATGCCAGAAATTTTTAGTTCGTAAAGAATGATATATATTAAATTGTCGTTAAATTAACAAACGGTTCAGTTCAAAAAGAAGAAACAAAACTTTGACTTTTCAATATTATTTGAGTTGAAGATTTAATTCGTTTTATCTATGAACACCAGAAAATAGACATCAATGCATATTCGTATTTTCTATTATATTTATTCAGTATTAGAATACATACAAGCAACGAAAATTGATTGGCATAATACAACGTATTTTGAGATATATAAAAAAGCACTTACATTTCTATCCTTTAACTCCATATCCTCACGTTATTGCTTCTGGAAATAAAACTTATAAATACACAAAAACACATAAAAAAAATTATTTGACTGCCAAATTTGAAGTACCTAACTAAATTTGAAACGATAAAATAATAAATTATCAAATCGGATTTATTGAAATCAAACCCTAAAAAACAGGTCTCATCTTCTTATAAATAGAAAAATTTAACAAGTTTTTGAAAGTTTAGTTGATATTTCGGTTGATATTTAAAAAATAAAAACGATGCAGAAACTGTAAATGTATAGCCAATCGAAATTTATGAGTATGTTTATGTTATTAATAGTCCAACTATTATTTTGTCCACAACCAACTTTTGTAGTAAAATTTAATGAACGAACTTAATTTATTCATTCAAAATTTTGTAAATTTGTTGATTTTTACCGTATCTTTTTAAACTTAATTATTATTGGCTACATTCTTCTCAAGGTGACCATGAGTTTTTCCTTTTAAATTTTGCCATTTACCTATATTATATTACCGTTAGCACGAGATTATAACACATTAATTATCTGTTTTAAATTTAAATAAAACTTAATAATAATATTATGCATTTATAAGTAACTGAAGTACAACAAGAAACTAGAATCTGATGCTGAAAAATTGTATATTGAATGACAAGCGTCTTAAGTTGTCCATTTCCATACAAGTCTAGTTTTTTTTTGTTTTGTTTTAATCATACTCACGGGCAGGGTTTCCAGATTGGGAGATTTTCCACAATTTGGGCGTTTTTTTAACACATTACGCGCCCAACTTTTTCTATGGCGGTTTTCTGCATTTTAGAAATTTTTTAAAAGCAAGCGTTCAAATTCAGCTTATTTTAATTTAAAATTAAAAAAATCTTTGAAAAATCTGTCACTTCTTATACATTGCCATGCTTTCAAAATTGATTGTGCTATTGTACCTTAAATATGCCGTATACATGCATACATATATTGCTATATTATTTATATTTATGTATATTTTTACTAATATTATAAAGAGGAAACATTTGTATGTAGTTTTGTATGTTACGAATAAACTAAAAAACTACAGGACTGATTTGAAAAATTATTTCAGCTTTGGGAAGCTACACTATCCCCGAGTAACATAGGCTGCTTTTTTATCCTAGTATTCCTACGGCAACGGGAACTACGCGGATGAAACCGCATGTCGTCCAGTAGTAATTTACATAACAGAAGAAAATAAAAAAGGAAAATCCAAATTTATTTTAATTTGAAAAATTGGGTGGTTTTTTAAACTTAATTTGCGCTTTTTTTTTCATTATAATTCGCAATTTTTCAATAAAAACTAACAACCCTACTCACGGAAAGAAACTACTAACCAGTTGGTCGCTTTTATAATTATTACATATTTTAATTAAAGCTTAATGAACTCCATATGAATGGCCAAATAATATTTGTCTTCGTTAAACTTCTGATCCGAGTTTCCGTAATGCAAGTGCTAAAAATATTAATGTCATCAAATCGATGTTGCTAATATTTATTTACGTCTACGGATTTGACTAGTTTTTTTCTAATTGTTTAGCATAAATAGAAAAAAAATTTGTAAAAATTGCCCGGGGAATTCGGAAGAACTAAACATAAAGGTTTTTGAATGAATTCTTGATTTTGAGTTCATGATTGAACGATGAACGCATAATTGACAAATGAATAGCATATTTTATAATGTTCATTAGACCCTGGGGAAATTTTTCATTTAATAAATTTGCTATAATTAAAAAGAAAAGTTGAAAAATTTAGATATTTTTTGATTTGAAACAGTTTAAAATATCCTCCGAAAGAGGCGGGTAAGAACTAATTTTTAATAAAACTATTGAAATAAAATATTGCAAATTTTCTTTAAATGCTGAGTAATTAGATCTAACGCTTAAATTTTTTCATCGTTAGTAAATCTTAGAAATGAACAGTAGTTCAAATATTAGTGTGAAGTATTAATCCAGCTTTTTTTGTTTTGTTTTTAGCAATTTGTCAAAAGCGCTTTTATGATTTATTGATCCACATGGAATGTTTTAAATTTTATGTATACTTTAACAATCGAAAGCTTCATTGAAATGATATACGGGGAGCAAAATTTGAATTATTTTTTAAGTTCATTTTTGAGCTGTAGTATAATTTTGATAAAATTTATAATAATCTGGCAATAGGTCTAATAGTAAGAGTTTGTGGACCAGCCTAAGTATGACAGTATATACACAATGGAATGCGCTAGCGTAAGATACTACCATGTATACAAATAGGATTCTGATAGTGGTTAACGACCATTAGATTTTCTATAAGAATTTCTGATTAGAAAAACGTATAATGTGCCTACACTGTTTTTTTCTTTTGGTATGATAGTTAAGGTTCTGAATACCTAAATTTAAAATTACAGTCGTGTTAGTTATTTCAATTAAATAGTTCATTGGCCATCACTGAGTGTAATTAGATGTTGCGCTAACTTTTCTCACACATGCGATTTTACGAGCGTTTATTTAACTTGCAATATTTGTTGTCCGGGTCAAATTTTACAAAAGGATTCTAAAGCAGTTATCATGTTAGCAGTTAGCAGTTAGCAGTTAACTGGTTGATTAGAAATATTACAAACACGTTTGATTTGAATGTCAATACATGATGTAAAATAAAAAATGAATTAACAGTAAAAAAATATTTTTAAAAAAACTTTCATTTAAAAAAATTAAAATTTTAATGCAGTCAAACGAATTCCTTTCAATGAAGTTTTATTTGATATAAAAGCTTGTCGTGAAATTTACCTATTTCTTGGAATAACTTATGTCAAGACCAAGTTAAATTTTATATTCTTGTTTAGTTACACAGACAAAGCTTTTATATCGTATAAGTTGTGTAATATTATAAATTGATGGCTTTGATTTAATTTAAAGTGTATATTATTCTTTTTATACCATTTAAATAATAGCTTGTTTTGAAATTTTATTTTTTAATTATAATTTGATTAGTATTTATACTTATTAAATAAATGAATAAAAGTCTTAAAAACATTACATTGACCTTCACTGTTTTCAAATCTACTTTATAAGCATAACATAATAGGCTGTTAAAATCGATTTCATACTGATGAATTTCAATTAATAGATTTTATTGGTTGAAAAAAAAAGAATAATTTAATTTTTTATTAAAACTACTATTTCAAGTGAAATGAAAGAAAAAGTATTATAAAGAAACAATTTAAAGAACATCTTGAAGTCGCCCACTAAAAAGAGTGTGAAATTAAAAAAATTATAATGTTAGTGTAATAATGGAATGCTGTTGTTCTAAACACAATAAATAAACATGTTTTTTGTATACCTTTTATACATAATAATGTAGATATATTTATAAATATGTATACAGTGTGGCCCCTTTCATGTTTAACTGCTATCAACCCTTACATATCGGAGTAGAGAACATGAATTCAAATAATTTGTATACCAAAAATGTACTACACTTGCAGAGGTAATACGATGGTGTAAGTTAGAGCAATTATTTCATTGCCTGCTATAACAAATTTTAAAAAATGTTAGAATATCCAATTTTATTTTTTCATGACTCAAATACCTCTCAAGAATGAGATTTATTTTTTTAAAACTTTGTGTTTATGCTTTTTCAAAATAAATAAGCATCTAGTAAAGTTTCCAGATTTTTGTTATGTGAATTTAATAGAGCTTCTTAAGTAGTTCAATTTGGGTATATTAATTGTTTGAATTATCTTTTCACCCTCGAAATATAATTATGGTTACATTTGTAGGAGAACAACTGTATACACCGGGTATTTCATTTTAAACCATCTAATGACATATCTTTGTTAGAAAAAACTAAAATTTCAGTTTTATAAAAAAAAGCTTGTGTAGCCTGGAGGATTATTTTTTCAACCTTCAAGATAATGTAAACGTTTATTAATAACATGTAGAAAGGGTAGTTTAAGACATTAGCCGAAAAATGTTTCTAAACAAATAACAACTTATATTTCAAACTTTGTTTCGAAACATTAATAAATCTAGCAAAAATTGGAAGTGGAAACACAACCACAGGTACTTGTTGTTATATTCTGCAATATCATAAGATCTGGGCTATTCCGACTCAAACAATTTTTATTTTAACCAATCGTCCAACAACGTTTCGTAAAATAACTATTCTATGAGGTTTAAAATAGGACATGTGGTATATTGGCAATCGGTTGGTATTATTATACTTGATTATAAAAGTAAATAAGTATTAAATTTTATAAGAAGAATGTTAAAAGGTGCGATTCATTCGTATTACTTGTACATATTATATATACACATTTATAAAGAAAGTGAACAAGCTGGCCTTGAATACTAAGCCAGACAACGAAACTGACAAATTATATACATTCTCAGATTTTATTCAAGATATTTTCAACTCTATTATATTAGTACATACAGTATATCTTAAAGCTCTCACTCACTTTCAATTTAAAATTTCAATAATTTACAAAAGTCGTCACTTTTAACATAAAGATTGAATACGTTAAAATTAATCAAATAAGTTAATTTTATTAAACCTACAGCCTTGATTAACTTCGTTAATTTTAAAAGCATTTCACTAAGCTAAACTGTAACGTAAGAAGATTAAAGTCATTGATATTAAAGATAATAATATGAATTTTATTGAAAGCAGTAAATTTTTAACCCATGATTGATTTGTTTCTTCTTCTTTTCCGTTTTTACTATTCGCACTTCTGGATTGATGTATTCTGCTTGTATTGAGAACTTGATTATCTGTCATGAGGAATGCACCCTGTAACAAGGAGAAATCAGTGACAGATTTGCGAAGATCGACTGGAGATTTGCGATGAATTCTATCGAACAATGCATCATCATTAGTCATTTTTGAAAATTTAAATTAATTTCTTGCATATTTTTAATATGAGAAAGTCAGAAATTCAATTTAAAAGTTTTAAAGTATTATCATAAATAATATAATTGGGTGAATACCCATGTTCTGGCTATGGAACCAACGCTTGGCGCGAATTACTCGTAGCTTCAGTATGCATTCGTCATGTTGTACAAATACTCATAGTTCATGAAGTACTTAATACGAAGAATAAGATCATTTTTTCACAAACATGTCTTGTTACGGCCATAAAAATAAGCTGCATTAGCCAATTCCACGAAAATAGCAGCTAGTAATTCTATCAACCCAAAGAAATCTTCAACTAGTTTCGATCCAATACAACTTCCCAGCAAACATCCACCTGTGCAAAAAGATTTCAAAATAATGTCTCTCTTAGATGTCTCTCTTAGATGTCTCATAATGACGTCGTAAAGGCCTCTTTTTAAAGAACGCTTAATCGATGGGTCTTATAAAAGCATTTTTTCCGATTTTCGTAAGAAATCAGAATAATGAGCTTTATATGAAGTCTGGTTTCTGATGTTTATAAGAAGTCAGAAGTCTATTTTATAATTTTCGTAAGAAGTCAGAATTATGAACTCTGTAAGAAGTAGTTTTACCGACTTTGGAAGACGTCAGAAATGTAAGCTCATAAAGACATCTTTTTTTCAACTTTCATAATACGTCAGAACTACGAGTTGATCAGAATTCATTAACCGGAGTTTTGTAAGAAGTCATAAATATGAGCTCTTTAATGAAATCTTAACTGACAGCTATTTAAGATGTCTTTTTTAAATTTTCACAAGAATTCAGCATTATGAGTTGATTAACAAACCAGTTTTGGTGTTTTATATTAAGGCACAAATAGCTATTTGAGTAAAAGCCACTAGTGAGCTCTTTTAGTAGTTCCTTCTGGAACTCGATTATATTAAATTTGTTTAACGTGCATTTTACTTAAATTATACTATTTCAGAATAATAGTTGAACCTACCATACTAAATATTTGAACCAGTTTTTATACTCGACATATTTATAATATGTAAGGGTATATTAATTTTAGTCTAAAGTTTGTAACGCTAGAAAATATTGAAGTCACAAAATTTTAGTATGGGTGTTCATAGAATCGCCAATAGAATCACTAATTGTCCATGTCCGTCAACAAATTCGTTTTTCATAACTGAAAACGAAGTTTGATAACGAGTTGAAACTTTGAAAACGTATATTAAACATAAAAAGTGAATTTAAGTTCGTCAATAAGCAAAATCGGTCCATTGTATCCAATAGGCACATCACGAGACTTTTAAACCAGAAACGATAGAAAAAAAATTCAAAGACAAAAAAATTATTTGAAACTTTTTTCCTTAAATTGTACCCATTAGCCACAATTTCAACTCAAAGTTATCTATAAGCACATATACTATGAAAACATATTATTTTATGTATTTATAACGGTATGGACTGCATATAAGACATTTTATGAATAATAATCATTAAAAATAGTCCAACCATTGTTATTAAAATATATGCATCTAAACGATTAACTTTGCTAGTTGTGATTTTCACTTTTTTTTTTAAATTAAAAATTAATTTGTCAATGTTAATAACACCATAAGGCAATATTCTTCATTTAAGTATAGTTACTTTCGGCAATGATTAAACATCTGTTAATAAGAATTAATGGTTAAACGCAAGCCTTTTGGAGAATTATTTAAAAGCACATTCGAGTCTAATTAAAACGAGAAACTAATGGATTAGTCCTATCTCAAATGCTTCTTCGATTTGGTTAATTTTTTTTAAAGTAGTGTCTAATTTATCTAGATAGGTGCCCTCTTTGAGAAAGCTCCAGTTTCAGAACAATTTGGGAAAAAATAATTATCAGTTTTTGTCTATACATTATATACTTAATGTAATATCTTTAAATTTTCAAAGGAAAAAATAGGGCTTGTCGAAGGGTTTGTATTTAAAAACATTTCTAAATATATAATAAATTCAAATTTTGACTTAGAAATGGAATTATAAACTGAAATTCTACGTTTTCACGTCAATAATTTGCATGCCAAATTTCACAACATTTGGATATGTATTTTTTAGTTATTTTTTATAGTTACAAAATTCGTGTTCAAGAAAAAAGGAATATTCCATTATGGTGCCTACTGTCTAAATTTTCTTTAATTATAACTGATTATTTTTCAAATGTTAAATAAAAACTATGCTAGTTTTTTGAGGGAAACATTTGCGTATATATTGCATACGTAAATGAAGCGACCCATAAGCATTTCCGACATTAGTTCTCGGCAACACTTCTATTCTCTTTTTTTTTTATTCAGTTAAATATATCCGAAGTCTCAAAAAGTACTTATAATAAAATTGTGTATTATCTAAGTTCATTGGTTAGCACAGCTTACTAATTAATACCTTACCTCCAATTCCAGGTAGACAATCTAAAATAACATAACTATGCAATTTAATACCTAAATTTATATATTTCCTCCACGTATCTAATTCAAATCGTTTCCTTCATTCTTATTTTCACATAAGCTTAAATATTCAAATTGTTGAATTCAATTTGCTTATATTTTTACTGTATGTGTAAAACAATCAAATCTTAATTCAGTTAATATATTATAATAGATGACTCTATACATTAAAATATTTTTAACAACTTCAGTTTTATTACCACATCATATTATAGAAGTAGTAAATACATTTATACAATTTCCAAGAAGAGAAAGACACATTTACTAAGTATCGAACCCGTGACTTGCCTATTGCCGGTCAGAGGCACTACATCTGAATGTTGTCATTCTTTTCTATCATTTCTATAATATTTCGGATTGTCTTTTTTCAACCTTATCTCGTTGATAAGGAATAGAATTTAGGGACTCCCTTGTTGAATAAAAATTCTATAACAATTTTAAAAATAAATTAAAAACAAAATAATATTAAAAACATATGTACCTATTAGTGTTATTTGTTTTGAATTCAAAGAGATATAATAATGCCTAAACTTTCTACAATATTAAAATAAATACAAACAAATCCCCTTCACTTAATAAATCAATTGATAATCATAATCCTAGAGATTGGTTTTCATTTTTTTTAAATCAATATTCAACATATAGTATTTGTATTCATTTACTGAAGATGTCACGATTTTATCTAAAATCTAATTCTAATCAAATAAATAGAAAAATGTCTTTGAATTAAATAAAAATCCTACAAGACTTCTTAATAAATGTATTTTTATATTCTGTAAATAAATTAATTATAATAAATGGAAAGTGATCAATAGTTTTTAAAAGATGAGGTCATCTTTGGAATTACAACACGTGACTTAATTTTAAAAATATTGTTAAAGTAGTAACGGAACTTTATTATTATAAAGGTCATTTCACATGCAAAAGAAACATTTTACTTCTAAAAATTATTGTCTCTTGAAATAATTATTATTTGCACATTATTTAATATTCTGTGGTAATATGAGTAATTAATGTGTAATAATTCACAGGAATTCAAATCACAAATTATATAGGTAATTTATATTTATTTTAATAGGTGTGGTATAAATACATTTCTATATGATCAAATGAATCATATTCACATTGTCGTAATACTACTGACATGTTTTTTCTTTTGGATATTACCGTTGTAATTCAAACGTGTATATGAATTTATATGCAATGGTTTTTACAGAATTGTTATGTGTATGGTGTATATTGTTAAAATAAAGAGACAATTTCAGTAATTTAATATTTTATTGATTTTGTTTTGATTTTTTATTATTTTTATTTAGGATTTATACAATTTTTTTTTTAATTTCCTTTTTTTTTATTTTGTTACAAAATAATACAAAATTTCATCGGATTTTAATAACAAAAGTAAACTAAAATGCATTGACTAATATTTTTTATCAATAAATATTCATCACAATGGCCATAGAAAAATTCATTGAGATAAAAATCGTTTTCACGTTTAAAAAATATTAAATATCAGTTCTTTATTAATTTAAATTGAATTTGTTCATCCAACAACAATGCAATTAAAGTAATGGTGAATAAAATTTTTATTTATTTTTTTCAAACATAATAACTAAAAATTTGTTTATTTTATTTTTTTATTGTCTACTTCTTGGACGATAACTTCTTGGATTTGTTATTGCTACTTGTTGACTAGTTTCAGAACCTTGACTTTCACTATCAGTTTGTCGTTGTAATCTGGACGATGGTCTTCCAGTAAAACGTCCTCTTGCCGTTCGTGGTGTTGATTCTGCGGAGATTTCTTCTTTCTCTTGTTCTTCAGGTTGTGATTGTTGTGGCCTTGCGTTATTATATCGTTTACGACCAGCTGCGTTTGATTTACTAGATTGAGATGGTTTTTTAAGTACTGGAGCATCTTCATATTGTTCTACAGGTGCTGATTGTTGTTTTATTTGAGATTTATCTAAAACAAAGAATTATTAACAAATTTTGTGGTTTAAACATTGGATAATAGCGTACACTATGGGTGTGATCGAATAAGCTAAAAGTTAATTTTTATCGGAGAAATAATTAAAAGTTATTCCCAATTAAAATAACACTTAATTTTCTTTATTAAAATAAGATCTTGATTTTAACCTGAAAAAATTACCAAGTTCCTATTCCATAAAAATATCATATCATACTATAAATGTAAGAAATACAGTGTTTGATTCCTGACTACATGTAATTTTTTTTTAATTCTTTCATTTTAATCTTATAAATCTTACAGAATATTGAAACTCACCATTTGTGGATTGCTGACGACGTCTTTTAAGTGCAGCCAATAAATCATCATTACTTCTAAATGGGCGGACAACACCTGTCCGAATTCCTTTTTTCGGTGCCTCAGTCGTTGTTGTTACAGCTGGTTCTTCATGGCCCTCTTGTTCATCATCATACTCATATTCATCAGCTGCTGCTTCTGGCTACAATAATAAGCGATTTTTAAGACGAACAATGTCTTTAATTAAATATGTAATAGTACCTTTTGTGTTGTAGTTGTAGTGGTACTTGTTACAGTTGGTGCCTGTTTTCCAATTGCTCGTACACTTGGACCTCTACGTAAAAGTGGCGAACTTCTGACAGGTACTACTGGTTTTGGTGGTTCTGGTTGATCATCTTTGTAATCATAGTCTTCTTCTGGTACCGGCCTTGATTCCACAAACGCACATAATGTTAAACTAAGTGCTAACACTAAAAATCTGTAACAAAAATCAAAGTACGCAATTAATTTAATTTCGTAACATTCTATTTAAAATAATTAAAAAACCAATCAAGATAACAATTAACATTCAGTTAAGGCAATTAACTGAACCATATGTCGAGTTTGTAAACTAAAGTGAGAATGTTTGAACTATTTTTAATGATAAGCATTCAAAAAATACTCTAAATATACACTCTATACAGTTATACACATATATAATATTTATATAATTGCAATATGTAAATAATAATAATATATATTGCAATTATTTATTTGCTTATTAGCAAAATTTGAACTGAAATTGTGGCGTATCAAAACAGTTTACGAAAAAAAATTTCAAAAAAAAATGTTAAAAAAAAACAGTTGTTTTGAAAGACAGACATTTTTTGTCGAGCATTCGAAGTTTGGATTTTTCTTTTATTCAAAATTTGTTCAAAAGTTGGATCATAGATCGTCATGAATTTAATGAACCGATTTTCACATTTACGAACTTGATCTGGCTTTTTTTGCCTAAAGTACGCCACTGAAATTTCAACTCTATAAAAATACTATCAAAACAGTCAAGTTTTGTTAATTTCTCAGCTAGGTTATCCGATTTTCATTATCTGGGGGTAAAAATTGTAGATAATTTATAGTTTACAATGGGGTTGATAATGGCGTTGATAGTGAGGAATATTGCATTTGATGTTAGTTTTGTAAATCCACAGATTTTATGGTTCCTATAGTTAAATGCTGTGGTATTTAAGAGAATGTCTGTATGTGTCTGTTTTTTGAATATTAATGAATATTAATTTTTCTGATCGAATCATTTGAGAATAAAAATAAAGAACTGCTTGGAGCCAAGTTCATTCTAAGTATGAAAATGTAATTTAAATTTTAATATGTTCGTGGATCGCATGGATCTTTTCTATTCATTATTTTTCAAGAAAATTAAACTGTAAACAATCGAAAAGAAGTTTGGTTTATATACGTATAGATACTAAATGAAACGAATAATATTGGATGATAAAATTTTAAGAATTGGAAATTTTAAGGAATATCTAAAAAACTAAGTATTAAAAATAAAAGACTTTTAGATTTTACACGCGAACAAGCAACATTTTGGATGTATTATGCATAGGTGTATTAAATTTTTGTGTATCCGATTTTCCTATTTTTTTATTATTTCGATTTTTTTTTTTTTTTTAATATTCTTTAAGGCTTTTATTCCTTAAAAGTTTATTTGTTATAATTTTTTTGTGAAATTTTCACCAAAAAATAAAATAAAAGGAAATTTGATTATTTAAAGTTATAAGGCCATTAGTTACTAGTTATTTTTATAAACACCGTTATATTTATTTTTCTGTCGAAATTTTGAATATTTATTCAAAATTATCAGCGAGCATAATTTTTATATTTAAATTCAATATACAAAATTTGTACGTATGTTAGAAAAGAGTGCTTGCTACTGCTTTAATTATCGAGCCATTTTACTAAACAATACAAAGAATCTGTTTTAAGAAAACCGAGGTATTTTCTAGGTTTGCTTCAAATTTTATTTCCAAAACGATGTTAAATTAATGAAAGAATTTAGTCGCATTGCACAAATTGTAACTATTTGGAGTAGGCAATTTGTAAAGATTTGAACGCAAACAAAACTTAACAAACGGTTGAAATAGAATAAATTGCAAAAAATTTCAATTTATAAATAATTCCAGAATGAATTGAATAATTGCGTAACGGCCGTATTATGAAATGAAATAGAAAATAAATTGAACGATATAAAAATTAGAATTACTTGTAAATCATAATTTCTAAATTGCAATTAAAATATTAATTGGTAAATTTCAATTAAAATTTTATTGTTATTTTTAATTGTTTCATAAATTATTGCATGTATGAAGTCTAGTAGAAATCGGCAAATGAGTACCTAAAACTATTCCACATAAATATTCTTACACGATTCTCTTTAAAATGTTCTATCGATGATACTAATGCGTGTTGCCCGAGGGTAACCTGGGGCCAAATTGTTTAAATCGAAATTGTTTAAAGAATTGCAAAGCATAAAATTAATACTTTTTACGATAAAATTAATGTTTTTCGAGCTACAACCGATTTGAAATCGGAAAATGCAAAAAATGTTATTTTTAAATATAGCTTACGGCTCCTACTGTAAATTTTGAGATTTAATTTTTTTTTTAATGACTGTTTTACAAACTTAAATCCCTTATAGCGCCAAATCGAAGTATTTTTTTAAAAATGGTATGCATTCAAAAGTGTTTATTTTTGTACAATATAAATAAAACAAACACTTTTGAACAATTTTCATAATATCCAAAAATCTGTTATATCGAAGATATTTCGAACATGTCTACAAAAAACCTCTTAATAGCCATCAAAAACCCATCTATTTGGAAGAAAAACCATTGTGACAAAAGGATATATACTTGTGGAATAAAAAAATGCACACTTTTACCCATTTTCATTTTTAAGTTATTGTTGAGTTTTTAGTCAAAGTTAATTTATTTTATTTATCTAAAACATCCACTTTAATGTATACAAATTATAAAATATATCATAGAATTAGTATAGGTATATTCGAATTTTTAGGTAAGCGTGAAATATTTAGGTCGTTGTTTTGATTCCACGAGTATATATAAAATATATCTCTTTACAAATACTTTCATAAAAAAAGAAAATTAAAAAATTTGCAATGTTTTAACTTTTTCGATTTTAACTTATTAAAAAAGCTTGAAGAATACACTGTAGTCATAGAACCTTTTTTATACGTATTTCAGCAAAGAATATAAACAAATTTTTCCGTTTGAAAATAACAATGCCTTGCAATTGTTTAAGCAATTTGGACTTATATAATATGGACCCAGATTGCCCCCTGGCAATATGTATTTATATCATCAGTGGTAGTACAATTTAAAGAGAAGTACATAAAAAATTGATGTAGAATAGTTTTTGATATTCCTACGCCGATCTCTATTTTAATTGCCTTTTAAAGGTTTAATCCTCTTGTTTAATCAAGAGTAATAACTAAAATGTACCTAACAAATTATGAATGACATTTTCTTGGATACATCCCCATTTGCATTTATTTCGTTTTTAATATTTCTATATGATTATAACACATAGATTGTGGAAACGAACGATATTGCATAAAAAAGGTGTAACAGTGATTGATGCGTAACTATGATTATTTAATCAAAGGTAGAAATAAATTAATTTGATTTTAGTATGAAACTATTATATTTTCTTTGCTGTTATCAACTAATTTTTTTGAAAATCCTTAATGATGAATTACTTTTATTTAGATGGTGAAGACGTATTGATTCCAAGAATACCACTTATGATATGTCCTTCAAGTCTAAGCGACTTCAATTGCCAATACACCTTGCTTACCGTAAGAATATTAATAATACACAAGAACTGTCAGAATAAATTTAGAAAAGAAATGTTTTTATGGGCGAATATATGTTGCGGGACAATAAAAAAAATATAGTCAATTCAGTGTCTTTGTTGAACGTATTCGATTTATACAGTATATTAAAAACGAAGTTATCAATCTTAATACACCATAGCCATAGCAAAGAAAGTAGGCTAAAGTAGTATTGCTAGCCAGAATACTCTTGTTCACTACACTATAGATGAATCGTATTCGTTAGTCCATTGATTGTAAATAAAAGTTCCACGTGAACATTTGTATCTTATAAATTGATTGGTTGTTTCAAGGTTATTACATTCATTTATAAATAATAGTTCACTATTATTTATAGTATACAATATGGCACAGTACATATTATATATTTATAATATAAAGTATGTATTAACCAAATAAATAGAATCCATAAAACAAGCCTACATGTGATTACGCAGTGAATGCGTGACCAACGAAAACGATTCAACTTTAATAACTAATATCTATCACACTGACCCACAAATAATGGCCTGACTTCGCTAGTACCTACTGTAAATTTATTATTAAGACAATAAAACAATAACTATTTTCGAAGATTTTGCAATGATAAAAATCAATAATGTAAAATAAAAAACATGGTATAATACCCCGATTAATTTTTAAAATTAAAAATGTGTAAAATAGTTGGTAAAACAAAACTAGTTATGTTAGATATGGATAATCAATTTATTACCTCTGTTAGTAAAGATATTTTGTCCTACATATTTAGGGTATAAATATTAGCCTCTAATATCGGTGATTATATCATAATATAGGTAAGAATATTTTGCAATAATTGATTTCTTTAAAATAACGAAATTAAAATTACCTGAGGGCTAAGAGAATTTATTATTATTAAGTAAAATGTACATGATATATAGAAAAATTCATATATACATATTATACAGTCATGATATCATACAAGAACTTCCATAATTGTCAAACAGATCTGGTCCAAAAAAAGTAGCTATAAATTTTAATTTTTAACGTTTCCGCTTTAGAGAAGCATAAATTGCTCGTTTTTTTTAAATAAGTTTTTAACTCCAAATCAGTTGCATACATAAACTCAAAATTGTAGAGCTCTATATCAAATTATCTACAGCTAGCTATTTTTTAAACTTGATACAAACAAAGAGAAATCGAAAAATAAGGTGAATCGAGACAATTGTTTCAAACAAAAGTTCATCATTTCATCATCTAAGCTTTTCAAATCATTTGAAGAGTGTAATTGATCTCAAATGCATATTTATATGTAAGAAGATGAATTCTCAATTTCATGTTTTTTTTCTTTATAGGGCCCAATGTTTTTTAATTGAAATTCAAAATCTATAAAATTTGTCTAAAAAATGTTCAAAAATTCTCAAAGATTCCTTGTTAAAACCTAAGCATATCTTACGAATTTTTTTTCAGATTCTTGAAAATTAAATTGTTTTACTATAAAATTCAAATCTATAAAATTTCTATACAGTTTTAAAATATGGATGGTTCCATTTAAAAAAGAAGTTGCGTCTCATGTAACCTAGAACATAACCTCCTAAAATTAACAAAGCATTTGAGATCAAGCGTGCCTCTTAAAATGAAAAATGTCCTTGTTTGAAGCCTTGATTGGCACGTACACAAGATTTTGGTAAAGGCGTTCGAATTACCTGACTAGTTCATTTCCATTTGCCCGTCCGTCATCAGGATAATTCAAAAATGAAAAAAGAGAAGGAATTTTGGTGGCGTACTTTTGTTCCAAACTTTTTTTCTAAACATGATGTTGTGGATTCGCCACAATTTTAACTCAAAGTTAGCTAACAAACACATAACATAATTACAAAACATATTATTATTATTTATATATATTTATAACTATATACATTAGATATTTAGAGTGTTTTATGAATGCTAATGATTAAAAATAATTTAAAAAATGGAAGCTCAATCATATTTCAAATATCTAAACAATTAACTATGTTAGTTTTTATATTCACTTGTTAAATATATAGCCAACATTCAGGGGCGTAGGAGCCGTATGGGCAGGGTGGGCAGCTGCCCACCCAGGAATTTCCCTGGGTGGGCCATGCCCCTTTGTTGAAGAGATTAAAAATTTTATTGCTGTATTACAATTTCGTGTAGGATAATTTTAAGGGCAAAACAATAGTTTTTCACGAAAAATTGACCTTTCTAGTCGAACCTGCCCACCCAGCAATTTCGAACCTGCCCACCCAGCAAAAATTTCGTTCCTACGCCCCTGCCAACATTATTCGTTAGATACTGTTCATACATATTAATTGGTATTAAAACATATAATTTTGGTCTTATACAACAAAGCCATTTGATTTGACAATAATGGAAGTGTATGTGATGAGATAATAATACTTGTATGAATTCTGTATTATAGCTACAAAACTATTAGTTAATATCAGAAAAGAGAATCTTTTATAATTTATTATAAAACATTATTAGCGAATCACATAATAAAAATAAAAAGAATAGTGGGTACTAACTTATAAGGTGAAAGTAAAATTCTATATAAATTTTTTATGTAGTATGAAATCTTTGTTGGTTTGATGTGATGTCTTACTTGTTTGCTTTATTATAATAACTTAAGGTAAAAGGTCATGAAACAAAATATATTCCTGATTAACAAGTATAATTTATTTTATAATGAATTTATTTATAAATTTATAGCTATATTTATAGAGAGTCAATTATTTAATAGATATTAATTATACTAATGTTTTTTTTTTTTTAACTTTACCCCATATTTTGAAGAATAAATACTATTTCTATAAAATAAAAATGAATCGCTGAATGTGTTGCTACTCGCAAATCTCGAGAACAGAAACCAATTTCGAGAATACTTTTTTTCGAATATTCCTTGAAGTACGAGGATGGTTCTTACACAGAGAAAAATATAAAAAATTGCCTGTTAAAGTCTAAAAACAAAACATTTTTTATACTGCCATACAAACGATTCGTAATAATACTTGAAAGTCAATTTGAACTACCATATTAGGTAGTTACCATACCATAAAGTTCCGGGAAGGCAAAACAATTGAGTGGCGTTAGTCTTTAATATAAAAATAAGTCGCCAAAAACGATGCTAAGAGCAAAACTCGTGAACGGTTGAACCAATCAAACTAATTTTTTTTTATGTGTTATACTCCAAGGCAGGTTTTTATCGTGAAAAATTTAAAAAACTGCTTAGATAATTGTAAAAGATACTATTTTCTTTGCGTAAAATTTGAATACTTTATTTAGTTTCGAATCCTTTTTAGCCAATTCGACGAAGGATTTACATTTCACCGAAGGTAATCAAATTTTAATCATTCTAAAATAATATTTTACAAATTTACCGGAATGTGTATTAGACCTATGTATGATCAGAAAAATAACCATCATCTGCTACAATATTTCTATGATGTTAGCCAAGGCCGAACAAATACTGGATGTATATATAAAAATTTCGTGTCAAGGATTTCGTACTTTTTTCCGACACGGAGCCAAAGCCGAAGCCAAGCCCGAGGGTACCGGGTGGCTCATACCAAACACCGGGTGTAAATATAAAAATTTCATGTCACGGGTTTCCTACACCAAATACCGAGTGACTCACAACAAATACCGGGTGCTCCAAATTGTCACCGCAATGCATGGCCGATTCTGCTAGTATTATAACAATTTTACCAAATTTTAATAATATAATGAATGCAATTTCCATTACAATTAATGAACAAAGACTGAAAAATAACTATATTTTCTATTCGTAATCCGAATAATTCAAAAAAATTAACTAGACACATTTCTGGCATCATCCCTCTTGAAAGATTAAAAACAAGTTTCAAAAATGGAAATAATGATATTTATATTATGAACACAGTGTACAATAAATATTGTAAAATAAAATACAAAAATGAATACATTCTATATACATGAAGATGGTATTTAATTTTCATATATTGCGGTATAAATTTAATTAAAAAAAATCGAAAAAGTCATTGTGTTACTATGTTAAATTTTCATGTTGTAAATTATATGCAATAACATGTGTTCTATGTGCGACCCACAAGGTCTACACGACGAACTTCCCAATGAGAAGAATTAAAACCAATAATTTTTTTATTATTAGGGATATGGGTATTTTTTGTCTCTTGTTTTTAGTTGTTTTATCCGCAAATAACAAGGTTAATCTGATTTTGCTTAAAAGTCACTTAATTTACGTAATTCATTGGAAAGTTAATAACAATAACAAAAATGTATTACGAAATAGTACAAACAACCAAAACGACCGAAAGTAAGTAAGACTAATAAATCTGATCTATAGATGGATGAAAATAGATAACGTCTGAGACTCTTCAAAATGTAGTAATATTCTAGAATTGTTAAAACCATATTTTTAAAGTTAACTCATACATGTTTTACCATATAAAAATTGACATACGGTATTAATAAGAATGAAGACTAAATTATTTGGAAGAATCTTTATATGCATTGAGGACTTGTTAATGAGAACACCAATACAAATTTTGAAATATTTCTTTTAAATGTCAATTTTTTGATATGACAAGTTAAATTTTAATTAGATAATTATACATAAGGTCACTATTAATATGCCAATTAAAAAAAACTTTTAATTTCTTTTATCTTGAATTTAAATAATAAAGAATAAATTATATAAAATTTCTACAATGATCGGTCCCTTGCAGTAAAATTATAAGTGTCTGTGAAATATTGGCAGCAAAAAATATTTATATTGAACTCATATTGTCAAATAATTCAGAATTAATAAATTAAAATCTCTTTCCATTGCTTTCACCCCATTTTAGGAATCAAGGTACATTCCATACTGCTAAGTGAGCAATTTTGAAAATATTGAATAGAGTATTATTATAACGTAGTTGAGGATAAGGCACGTTAAGTTCGCTTAGCCGTTATTTACAGCAGTTCTAGAGCTGTATCAAGTCTTCATTTGCCATTAACTGTTTTAAAATAAATATCCCAATTACTTCTTGACTGGAAACTTGGCATTTTTCATGAGGGTTTCTTATATAACGAAAGTGAGTATTGAGAAGGGATTTTTGTAAATTCGTTCTCTGAGAGGTTAAAGAGAAGTTTCAAATTTTGATACATCGATCAATATATTGTTCAAAAAGCTTATGATTAAGACCAGGAGATCTTGATATAACGTAGTAGACGACGTTAAAGAAAGGATTTTTTGAAATTGAGCTCCAAAAAGAAGAAGACGGGTTGGAAATTTTTTATTTCGATCAATATACAGAACGAACTGGATACAATTTTGAACACAGTATCCTTTTATAACTCAGATCAAGATTGTGAAAGGTTTTCCTTAAATTCAGAATGTTTTGATTCAGAAAGTTTGATATTTTTCACAGATTATTATTCATAAATTTTTTTAAGTTTTAATCCCTTTCTTTAAACAAATTTAGATACCTTAAACAGAAGAGAATTCAGTAAAATAGAAAACATGTAAGCCAAATCAATTTATCAAGTGAAAAATTTAAATTTTTTCTTTCTAAAACAAATATTTGAACAGATTAAAATTTAGAAATAAACGCAAACATTTATTTATAAAGACAGCACATTTTTAATAGCTGTCTGGTGATTGGGAAAAAATTAGCATTATTGACTGAGATTCCCATTCATTGGAATTATTGGCATTATTGACTGAGATTCATTGAGAGAGAATAGATTCCCACTATCCATTATTTAAGTTTTATTTTCTGGCAATAGCTAATACTAAGTTTCCGATGTGTTTCCTTCTAAGGTATGCAAATGTTTTAAACAAAATTTAATTTAAACTATAATGCACGGGGAATTAGAAAACGAATTAAAATACTTTTGGTTTATCACACAGATAGCCAATTATCAGAATACGCCAAAAAAAATATCATATATATCTTTTTCTTCAATATGGTGCAATAAAAGTGTAAATTCATTTTAAATTGCAAGGTTCTAAAAAATATCTATAAACGGCTACAAATTATAACCTCATCTTGCTTACATAAAACAAATATGAACCAACCCAAAAAAAAAATTATTTTTTATCCAAAACTTAATACTTAATAATATTTACTTTCTAATGTTTAATTTCAACACTTTTAACTTAATCGAAAAAAAATAAGTACTTAAAATACATTAACACAAAAATTATGTTAAAAAAAATATTTATACGTAGAAATGCATTATGTAAAAACAAAAATTCCATCAAAAAAGAAAAAGACACATAAAAATGGGAGAGTTAATTCAATTGTTATTATATTAATAATTTATTGATATGAATGATTAATAAACAAGAAGGGTGAACCACAAGGCCGTACTTTCGACCACACCAAAGAATCATTATTATAAAAAAAAAACTGTATAATATATTATTATTAAACAAGGTATATGTATGCAGTAAGTGCCATTTAATAATCATACGTACACAGCGATACATGAAATAGATGTATATGACATACAAATAAGACGTAAAAATAAAATTTGTTTATATGTAATTGATTCGAGCAAACATACAAACTCTAAAAAAAAAACCAAGTAGTTTATAATTTTGGTATAATAAAATAAAATTTTAGTTCCGATCGATATAACTATCGAAAGTATCGAACAACTCCCATTTCGTATCAGTCTGCCCTCGGTTTGTTCAAGTGATTCAGACAATTGGCTTTTGGAAAAAAATAATTAAGTTTCAATACCAGACAATTTTTATTTTTATTTTTTATTATCATTTTAAAATTTTTTTCAACTTAAAAAAGTTTACAAAACGGAGTTTCACGATAGTTTCCGAACTAAGGATTAACATTTTTACGTCACACATTGATAATGTCTGTGTTATAATGATGTCCTAATATTGTATTCATAACTAATAGTCTAAGTATATTAGCATATTTTGATGACGTCATATGTGGATGCCAATTCATGATATTATATATGTCCATCCATGAAACACAGGTAATATTATTTATAACAAAATCATGAAAACACTGAAATTATTTTAACATTATTACGCCATGACGTGTTTTAGGTTTTTTTAATCATAAAAAATGGATAATTTTTATTTTCAAAAGCCCTATTACGCATAACCCCAAAACGACTGTACAGATATTTATAAATTTGGTGTAAGTTTGGAGGGTAATTTAAAAAATATCTCATCTATCAAGTAATGTTCCAGCTATATTATCAAGCCAGATATACTATCGAAAGTTTTTTTCCTCTAAAATAATAATGTCTCGGTTTTTACCGTATATTCAAATTGCAATTGATTTAATGTACATGTTCCGAACATATATTTAAATCGACATATTCGTACACCTCGAGGAAGTTCAGTGTCCATTATTGGCAGTATATTATTGAAATTGATTTATTAAGAAAATTCGTTATTCCTCACATTTATCAACTGTAAAAATTAAAATATACTATGGATTAGTTTCACGAAATGAGAATTTATGTTAAATTATTATATGTTATTATGCTATTACTTTATGTTAAAGAGACGACTCGAAGGCATCACACTTTGAGGCCTATTGATATACTGACAATAGTTGACTTAATATCATCCATTATAGCTAAAAAAATTGTGAGCTGATCAATTTATGTTAAATCCACAAGATTTCAAAGTTTATCTTAAGAGTATATCGATAAATTTCGGTCTACTTCAAAAATTACATGTTCATTTAAGAATCCGAGGAATTTTTTACAGCTTTTGGTCTGTTTCGTTTAGATTTACTAATGTAAGAGAGTTGGTGAATAAAAATAATTATTATTGATTTGTATTAAAATTTTATATCATATATTAATATTGAATATCGACATGAAATTTATATAAAATTAAATAAATATTAAAAAAATAAATTAAATTAAAAATAATTTTATGGTACACAGTGTGATATGTTCGTAAAATATCGCTTTTAATAGAATTTTTTTATCGATATTCAATGTTATTTATAAATAAAGAATTGTAATGAAATTTAATAATTTTTTATTTACCACATAACACCCTTATGGTCTTACGTCTCTAATTATTTTAAATTAACATGACTTATCGCATTAATGGTACAAATTCAAAAACACAATACAAACTGCATTATTGAAGGCTCAAATATAAAGTTATAATTTAATAGATTGCATGTTTAATTTTATTTATAGAATTTCGAGTGGTCGCCTTCCGTATTGTCTATACCAAATGTACACAAAAAATATTTATTTCATAGTGTGAAATATTAAATTTCAATTAAGTAGGTAATGTAATATGACCACAAAATGATGATTAAAGTTTACTCGAAAGCACCTTTTTATTATTATTAAAAAAAAAAAAACAGTTAACCAATTATTATATAAAGTGTTGGAGACACGCAACACAAGTCATATATACATACAAAAAAATAAAAATAATTAGTTTTAAATACTCAGATTACTTCTGTATTCTAATACAAACAAAAATTTGATTTCAGTTTTCTTTCTATAGACAGAAAATATTTTCTGTCTATAGAAACACAACATCGTTTTCAATAAAGAGATAGATAAATTTCCAATACAATATATATTTTGTGGATTTCCACATTCAATAAAATCCACAGAGCTAAATCCACATTTCAGTTACCGTTTGTTTTATTTGGGATTAAATGGCTGGAATCAATTATTTCAAAATTTTAAGAGCTATTGTCCGAAACTTAGCAAAATGAATTGACTGTTGGACAATGAATTCCGAATGTTTCACATATCGCACAAAATTTCTTAAAAAAATATGCGTTAATTTGAAGCATGTGGGCGCAATCAAAAGTATTACGAACTTCGAAAAAGAAAACGGATCATTTTTTGCAGGAAAAACTTTGTTACTAATATACATATAATTTGGTGTAACTTATATGGTAAAATGTACTAAGCCAACGTACAAGTTTTCACTATTGATTAGATATATATACACACAGAGGTCAAATATTTATAAAAATAACTTAATAAAATCATATTCAATAAATTAAACTGAAATTAGATTAATCATATATGAAATTCAGTTATTTGCACAGTGTAGTAAAATATACCTTGATTTCTTCAGGCTTCCAATACAATAAATAAATAATCGACTTGAATCGATTATGCAATTTTTGTGTTGAACGACATAAGTGTTTCAATTTTTTTATGAAACTTGATTTAATTGATCTACATATGAGAATTTTTTTTTTATTTATTTATATTAATTATGTGTACAAGTACATTGGTCAGCTAAACGCACCTTACCTTATCAATTACAATTTTCTGGTGTTACCTGGTGTTACGATATTGTGATGTTTGTTTTTATTAAACGATTTCAAAATATATAAGTTCTTAGTACAAACTAGACAGTTAAAATAGATAGAAATATAAGTATGCCCTGTATATATTCAATGTTAAATATTGTGCATTATTACTTATTATTAATTAGTACGTATGTGTGCATGTTATATGTTGCAAACATGTTACAAACATATAACACATACTTACGTACAGTTTATAAAGCATAATACTTAACATTGTATCGTACAAGGCATAGCTATATTTCCAATCTGTACAATCAAAAAAGTTTTGATCGTATCGTTAACTAAAGTGCTCCATTTTTAAATAGCTTTGGTGCACAAATATGATTAAATTAAAAAATACACCAGTGTCCAGTTAAGTCCTAACAATGTTATTAATATAAAATTCCATGCGTTAAGCCAAAATTACTAATACACAAAGCTTTACTGGAAAACTAAAATGGGTTAAACTAACGAAAGTATGATAAAAATTTCTGGAACCAAGCCTGGAACTATCAATTCAACAACGAAACTCAGATCATCACAACGATGTACCAAACAGTATAAATATTCTTGTCCAGAATATTTATATTTGTTAACTTATGTACATCTTTGTGAAACACTAAGCGTTACCATAAGCAATATATTAAGTGCAAGGCACTATTCGCGAAAAAGAGCTAGCACACCGTAATGCAGGCTATCAGACAGTCTTAAAAGAAATTCGTATAAGGAAATCAATTAAGTACATCGCTAATTCTTATAAGAAATGCATTACTCCACCCCTAGAATTGATTTTTATCTTTGTTGTTTCTCGGAGCAATTTTATTGGGGTTGAAATAATTCTTAGTTGCTTTTAAACCTTCAATTTGTGATCAACGGCCTCGAAAACCTCTGAAAGATGATTTCCGAGGTGAAATTTTAAATTTAAAACATGTTTTATCTCTGCCACTTCTATCTGAATGAGTTTGAGACCACCCATAGATGCTTTTCACTTCGGCTTCGTGATTATCGAGCTCAAAATCCTCCGTAAGGCAATTTTCATGGCGAAATATTGAATTTTTAAATTTTTTTATCACTGTTACTATTTGGGGTGGAAAAATTACCCTAATTTTTCCATAGTGAGACAAAGAGTAACGATAATGAATGTTCCTGGTGGTAAAAGGAACACGTAAAAAAGAAGAATTTTTTAAATCGGAGCTGTTCCACCACATTTCCATATTTCAACGTTCTTTCCGGCTTTACTGTGTTAAAATAATATTATTTTTTACTGGTAAGTAAACATATAAGTCAGCTATGGTTTTTCTAAAAAATATATTATTTATTTTTTTCAGTTACGTAGAATGAAGTGTTTATAATTATGACTACAGTATAGCTAATTTGATTTATAATCTTATTTCGTAATTTATGTAAATTCCGCATTCTTTGATAATGCGAGGAAGTGTTTATTAATAAGGACAAAGTAAATTAATTGACATGTTCACAAGTCTTAAAATGAAATTATTATGGTTTATATAGATTACAATTTCAATAAGTTATTTTTCTACTTTATAAAAACATTATTTAGTATTGCAGAGGTGTATCAAGTTGTATGACGTGACTTTTCTAGAGTTGTTTTCTATTTTCAGTTTTTCATTTGCACAACACTTTTATATATTTATTTCACTTTTCTGTTCAACATTAATTTGTTATTTTTGATTTGTAGATTTTTACATGTCTTTTTCCAAATACAATCTATACTAATATTACAAAGAGGAATCATTTGTATGTTACGAATAATCTATTGGAACGATTTGAAAAAATCTTTCACCGTTGGGAAGCAACATATCTCCGGGTGACATAGGTTATTATCCCTGTATTCTCATGAAAACGGGAACGAGCGTCCGTATTTTGGCTATTTTTTTTTTTAAATAACTTCAAATTTATGTTCGTGAATTAAGGAACCTTTAATGCTAAAGAAAATTCGTGCATTTTCCCTAAACTTTATTTTTATAAAATTTATAAAAATAATTTAATTTGGCATTCTATCCAAATTATTAAAAGTAAATCGGTATTTAGTCTAAAAACTGAATCAAACCCTGATTTCGATTTTATTAAACGAATTATTGGAATTACTTCATTCAACGATTCTTAAGGTTCCGTTTATCAATTTTCATTTTCGTTATTTCTTAAAATAAATTGTTTTTAGATATTGTTAAACAAGAATAAATATTTAAATTTGTTATAGAACAGATGTACATCACCCATAATTAATTTCTCAAATATCAAAATTCCAATACGCGAGGAAATCGGAATAAAATTTTCTCAAATATACAAATATTTCAATATAATATTATCTATAGCTGTATAAAATACTAATATCTGTCTGTCAGCCTGCTCGTTCGCTCTAATCTTTGAAATAGCGGAATCAAGTTCAACGTAGGTTCCGCATACATGAAGAGGAGGTTGTAGAGAATAACCTAGAATAATATTTTTATGCTATTTTGCTTATAATATTTGTATTTGTTATCAACAATGAAAACGATTCAGACCGATGGTAAAAAAAGGATTGTTTAAAGGTCAGTTAGGTACTAACATAGACAAAAGGTTTCTAATGATTACTATTTTTTGACCATAAATTCTAAAAACTGTTCAATGCTTATATTATGATTATAGTTTATAATGACGTAAAATTTATATTTCGGTACATTTCTTACTTTAACTTAAGGAAATCCTTAATGTATCTTAATTTTTACAATAGTTAAGTTTCCAATTTTTGGATTTTTAATTTACGAATTATTTTCGAAATACTTCTTCAAAGAATGTTTTTTTTCGATATAATGAAAAATTAATGTATAAATATAATCATTCTTCTATCTAATATTTAAATTACAAACGTTGATATTCAATAGTGGACTGAAGTACTGATTGTGGTGATATTTAATATCAGAATCGTTCTATATGCCTTTAATAGTTATATATATATCAAATTCATAAGTTTATGCTACATTAAAGTTTTCTACTGACCTTCTTAAAGATATTTGCGAAGTTCTAACGAAAAACAGTTTATATAAATTATGTAACGTGAAATACAATCCAAAATAAATGAATACATCATCGATATTGTTTATTAAAATTCCATTTATTTGAATATGTAAGGTATTGAAACATTTTGAATGAATTTTATTACAATGAATAAACTAAGATCTTGTGGGCGATATAAGTAACGACTTTTCTGTATGACTGTAATTTTTTCCAGTGTGATGAATCGTAGTATACGAAGTATGGAAACCTCGTTATGTCAGGAATCAACTCAGCTCATCATCAGCTTTTATTCATTTGAAAGGAATGAGAGGTAAATTGGTTCAAAAGAGTAAGAGTTACAAAAAGTATCAAATAAAAATTGTAGAGCATAAAATTTTATATAATAAAGGTGTTTTGTATTTTTTGACTATTATTAAAAATAACCGAACCAAACCGCGCCTGGAAGTTTTTACACACCTTTGTTATATTTGTAAAATTGAACATAGCCATGCACATATTTTTCTAGCCAATCTATTGGCGATAATTGTCTTTTATACTCATCAAACCTATCAAAAAATTTAGTGTACTAAGTTGCTCTGATTCAGTATCTTGTGTTCCAACCGTTTAGGAGAAAACGACATTTGAAATGGTGGAGGAGGAGCAGGTTAAAATTGGCTTAGCTCTAAATTTGAATTCTGGGGAGCCAAAAACAAAAATAATTGTTTAATTAAAGTATTAAATAATTATAAATTATGTTTCATAGTTAATAGTAGTGATTTTTAGTTGTACATAAAAGGTGATACAAATTGGCTGTGCTAGTTTTGACTGTTTTTTTTTTTTAATATTTAAATATCAGCTGTAGCAAGTTTTACTTTATATAATTTATTTTAATCTTTTTTTCTAGCAAAGAAATAGTAAGAAATTAGAAACTGTGTTGATGTTAATTCGGAGCTAATTCAATGTTAACCAGCTCCCTTCCTCTTTTCCATATGTCGTTTTCTCCTAAACGGTCGAAGCACAGAAATCCAAAATAAAGCAACTAATTAGCACATAAATAGTACTAAATATTTTGATATGTTTCGAATAATTTTATGACTTTGATAAAAACATAAATTTCTTCCGGTAATCAGATGGGTGGAAGGTGACTTTTAATACGCATCAAACTATTAGAAATTAGAGAAACGTATATTTAATGATATAAAATACGCAAGTTTTTGATTATATAGATGCGAAAATATATAATATCCAAATATAGAATCAGTATCAAATATTTAATTTTTTCAAAACTTTCTACAAATTATTTAAAATTTCAAAAACATTAAATAACATTAGAAAAAAATATTTGTATACATATATACATATGATATCATCTTCAACTTTCCCGCGTCGATTGACATTCATACAAATAATCACGATAGATATAAATATTATTAATTTCAATAATTAAAGAAAGTGCATAGGTACACATTATATAGGTAACATTATGCATTTATAAATTAAAAATGTAATTTTTATTTTACACATGTAAAAACTATTAATAGAATATTGAAATGGAATGCAAAATAATTATATTAGGTACCGTTACTTTTGTTTATTTTTTGTTGTTTATATATATATATATATATATATATATATATATTTTTTTTTTTTTTTTTTTTTTCATTACAAATTATTAGTTTAACTAGTTATAATTTTTTTTTCGACCTTCAATTGTGTATAATTATTTATCGATGTATTTGTTGATAAATGATATTTTCTTTTTGATTTTTAATCTTGTATCAATTCAGCTGAAAAACTGAATTTCTCGACTTTAATTTAACAGTTTTTATTTTAATTATTTTGTACTTCATCTAAGTTTTAAGTGTATTCCACATCCTGAACCCGGTGATATTTGGATGACATTAGATCATTAGTATCGGGTGCCGGTTATCCTAACCAATGGTTTTCTATGATTTTCCATTTGGTTTGCATAAAGTGCAAACACATCTAAAAGGTGCTTACACATCTCCCATTTTGATGAAAATGAGGCTTTTCGTCTAAAGAAAGGAAGTGACCTTTATTTTATTGTTCGTTATGCAATACTACACTTTCACTTTATTTTTTATCCCAAAAAAGGCTGCTTTTTGAAATTTTCGAAATTTTCAAGAGAAGTAAACTTTATGAGAAATAAAATTTAAATTGTTACATTAATCCGGCCAGTAGTTACGGCTAAGGGAAAAACGTCAAAATTATGAAAAAAAGTTTTTCAAAAAGCTCCCATTCGATAAACAACTCAGAAGCTTTAAAATGCCTTCTGAAGAATCGTTTTCAAGAAAGTTTCGAAATATCATTTAACGCATTTCAATAACTTGGATGGAAATGAGGCCATGAGAAATATTAATTAATTTTTTATTTCGGTTATTACGTAACTAACATATAAAAAAAGCCCCATATAATTGCGAATTGACATAAAAATCGGAGATATGCCAGCGGCCCACACTTGATGATTTGGTATTGAATATACCATAAAACTAGCTTACATTTTTTTTTCTATTATATTAATATTTATTTTTCTATTGTATTATTGTCATGATATTAAAAATCTTGATATTAATTAGATATTAATATCAATAATCTATTTTTAATTACTTAATTATATTGTTTTTTATTAGATATCAGATTTATTATTTTTATTTATTGTTTATTAAATATAATTAAATAAAAAACATTATTTGATTTTGAAAATTTCAAAATTTAGTGCAGGGCCTGGATGAATTTGAGTGTGTAGAAATAGACCACCGTATTCCGTTAATGAAATAGTGTTAAACATTGCATCAATTTTAAGAATCTGGATTTTTAGGATATGAAATTTTGATAAATGCACCCTCAATCATTTGGGATAAAACTGCTTAAATAACTTTTTTCTATACAATTTACGATGATGAGGTTTTTGTAATAAATTTTATTTTTGGAAATAAAGTCCAAAAATGCGAGTTTGTTTTCTAGGCAAGCAGGAAGATGCGATTGTTTACAATGTATATGAAATGATAAAAGGAAATTAGTGTAAAAGAAAATTATTTAATCCTCTTTTTTGAGCTCAGGAAAGCAGGATACAATCTTTATCGTACATAGTTTTTCATCAACAGCAAAGCGCCGATTTTCCCGCAAGTAAATAAATAAAAACTTAGAAATCTTCAGGTTAGGCTTGGGTTAGGATTTTCGACTCATATATTATTACTTAAAAAGTATCTTTTGTTAAATGTTTCATAAAATTAAAATTAATAATCTAGAAATTAAAATAGTATTACCGTTGTCACACATTGTTAGAACTAAAGAATATCTTCATTTTTTTTTCTTCATTGAATATGTAATAAAAACACATATATGCGTTTATTCACAATGTTACACATATGCATATCTTACATAAATTTACATGTAACTATTACAAATACGATCATAACATTGTATTTAAATAACGAAACAAAAATTTCACAATATTGTATACTCATTCGTATAGTTTATTACTATTATTTTTTTAATTAAAATTAGTTTGACGCCGACAACTGATTATAAGAAAAACTGAATTAAAAACTAGGCATACACTAAAAAACAGTGCGGTATCAAAAATAGTCTATATTTTAAAATTTTTAATACTGCCCACCCCGAAAAATATGTTTTCATTTGTGTTATTTCGGCAGTAACAAAACTCTACCTAATAAATAATAATAAATTGATAAGTTAAAAACCATTAGCTAGACTTTTTCAATATTTAACAGACTAACATTAACTTTCAGGGCTCGTACGGAAAACGCTCCTTTTTATTCTCGAAATACATATAATACTAGCGGACGTCACGCGTAGTTCCCGTTCCCGTGGGTATACAAGGATAAAAACAGTGTTGCTTCATAATGGTGAAATACTCGGTCCAGTAATTTTTAAGTTAAGAGTATATTAATTTTAGTCTGAAGTTTGTTGCAATAGTATCAAAAAAATATTGACTGTACAAACAAAATTTTGGAATAGGTGTTCATAGAATTACTTAATAAGTCCATTTCCGCAATCAAGATAGCTCAAAATAGAAAAAAGATAACTAGCTGAAACTTTGGTGGTATATTCTGGACCCAAAAAGTGAGTTTATCCAGCCATAAATAATTTTAAAGTTATGAAAATTTTAGAAACAAAAACTGTTTTTTTTTAACAAACAAAATACATTAAATACCATTATTGTATAGATACTTATAACTGTGTATATTGAATATTTAGAGTATTATATGTACGCTAATGATTAAAAATAGTTAAAATATTAATACACAACTATATGTAGAGTATCTAAACATTTAACTAGTTAGCCGTTATCTTCACTTCTTAAAGTACAATATCAATGGTAACATTTTATTATATTTTTAATTTTAACATTTTGTAAATCGCATTATTATATTCCTTTCATTATACCTTATCAACATAATTTTAAAAAGTATTTTTGATATAAAATCTTGCTCCAATTTCAAAGAAAATTGTTTTTTTATTATAGAAATACGTATTTCGGCTATAAAGTAGTCATCCTGCATACCGTTATCAAATTAGCAACGAGTATCATTCTCGTCGTGGAGAATAGTTACGATAAGCGAATTTATAGTGGCAATGACTACTTTGTAGCTGAAATACGTCTTTATACAATTAAAAAAATCTAAGAAACTGAAGCAAAAATCGTTTTTATTTCGAAAAATTCGAGAGTTCACTTTGATAATTTATTTATAAGTATTTTGACCTTAAATATTAAAGTAGACGTAACTATCCCATGAATTTATACAAATTTGAACTATAGTACGTTGGGTTCCCATAAAAAAATCATATCATTTAAAAATACCCACTAAAAATTTGTATATAGCTTAATTATAATTAGTGTAATCACTTTTTCTTCTTCGAAAATTCAGAAAAGCGAGCTGTTTTCTATTTACGTGCCCATAAAATTTCGTATTGCTCTCACAAACTTGAAATAGACAGACATCCAGTTTTTTGTTATTGTTATACGAAGATCATTCAATATAAAATTCAAAAACAATTTTGTCTGCCATGTAACAAAACGGAATGTTCTTTGTAAGACTTCAAAGTTGCTATTTTTCACAATTTTGGACAATGGAAATCTGAGTTTCTCACGTGGTGTACAAAATGGTTTTTGTATATGTTATTAAACGATCTTATAAAAGTAAAAATCAATGTTCTTTAGTTTGAAGCTTTTGGAGATAATCTAAAAAATAATCTAAGAAAAATAAAATAGCTCTCCTAACAGAATGGTAGAGGAAAAAGTTGTTACACTGAAAGTTTTGAATAAATAATTTCATTATTTTGAAATAATGGATGTATAAATGGTATATAATGTCAATCGTATCTAGATATCAATCTTTTTGAATGTAAAAATTAACTTTTTTACTTAATTATAACCGATTTTAAACTAGCTTTTAAATCATTTTCACAAATTTTGTCCGTCCAATATTTTGATCACTTTGTATTTTGGAATGAACCTACAACATTGTATCCTAAAATTACCATGTGCATTGATTGTCGAAATCTAATGGGCCAAAATTCTTTTTTTGTCATTTAGCACATTTTAATAGGGCATTTATTAGCATTTGATTATAATATATTTTTACAGTAATGTAAGCATTTTGGATTATTTATCAAATAATCCCGCGTGAACTCGAAAATAATCATCAAGCTTACAACTTGATTGGCCAAATTTTGGGACGCATTTAAAATTCAAGATTCTAGATATTTAATCAGAATTAAGAAAGCGATAGTTTAACTTTAAAATTTATATAACTCAAAATAGAAGTATGTATATATAAGTGATATTTTCTAAAATCATTTTAAATCCCTTTTCCGTTTCTAAGGCCATATAGTGACTACCGTATTTACTATACAATAACAGCGCACAACATTCCCATGTGATCACCCCTTCATATATAAACTTTGACTGATGTTGCTTAACTTTGTGTATCGGTTGAGAACGATATTTGCATTAAGTTATCAGTGGGGATCATGTGGTATTTAAATTTCGACATTATGCAAATTTGGATGTTCATTTTTGCTTCCAGTATTGTTATATAAGTTTTTTAACTAGAAATAAAAAAAAAATGAGTTCATTACTAAAGAAGTTGATTGTGTCAATGTTAACAAAACTAATTTTGTATGTCGATCGATTATTTCTAGATTTGTATAAATATTCATGCAAAGTATAAATAGATACAATACACTCTTTGTTTCCTTGAACAATTACCAAAATAGTCTATAAACTTAATCTAGAAAAATAAATTTATCATCATCAATCATCGCTTATAAATACTATTTACTAATAACATATCATTGTACTCAATTTACTTCAAGTAATCATAAATAAATTTATTCTCCCCATTAAAAAAAAAAATTGGCTTTAGTTTATAGCTATAATTATTTATTATTTCGAAAGGTACCACGCCATTAAAACCATTACTTCAAATAAATAATATTTCTCATTGAAATAATTATTTTTAATTTCAATACAAAACCGTGGTTTTTGATAGGTAATTATTTTAAATTCTTCCTCCTTTCATTATTAATTTAACTTTATTTTTTTCTAAAAATAAAAATTTTATAAATTCTGTTTTTCGAGAAAAAGTCAGTAACAATAAAATATTTAACCGGTTAACCATAACCATACAGAAGATACTAAATGTTAATCTTGGTCCATATTCTTTTTATTGTTCGATAAAAAAATACTATTTCTATTATAATTAATGTGGGTAAAACTAATTAACATTAATTACATAAATTATGAAGGAAATAGATTGGTTAGATCAATAGTAACTGTAACAAGGTGTTTAACCCCAAGGTTATTAAAAGGTTGTAATTAATTTGTAACTGTATACTTTCTTCCGTGAAATAAATAGATTAATTTTTTTTTATCTTAATAAATTAATGTCATTCATATTTGTACAGTACGGTTCAAAAAATATACTACTTACTTAAATATCAGAAAAGAAAGTAATTTAAGGGACAGTAGTATTATGTGACAAATAGATAATATTTTGAATAAATTAATAAATATTTTGTAAATTAAAAAAAAAAAATGTTTATTAATTAACCTAATACTATGAATTTCTACACTACTTATTTTTAATAAAAACCAGATTTGAATATTTTTGAGTGGCTTATTAAATTTATGAATATTAATTATTATAAATAATAATTTTTTTTTTGATTATATCACTTTATAAACATATAGATTTGAATAAAATGTATAAAATTCACTTTCTACTTTTGTCTTTGTACAAATAGATCTTTATCAAAAATAACTAAAGAAAATTAAATAAGTATTTTTGCGTTTGCGGTTTTAACTTACATTCCACACGATGAAGTCTTCATTTTTATTTGTAATTTATTTGAATAATGTTGGTGTTGATTTTTATTAATTTCACCTTTACTTTTAAATTCACTGATTCAGTGTTGTCGTGTGTTTTCCGACATACTAAACAACCTGTCCATATTGTACCCATATTTATAAACTGCGTCCCTTCACTTTTAAAATATACTTATATATATATATTACTTATTATTTGTATATTATAATCTAAACAAGCCTCCATACCATAAGAGACGATCCTTCCTTGGCTGATCAGAAATTATATATTTTAAATTATGATTTTTTTAGTTATAATTCTTACATTATACACATTTTTATTTTTTGAAGTTTCTTTATCTTAGATTTTTTGTTTTAAGATTATAAATTATTTTTGTGTTGTTCTACGATTTTGTATTATCTTCAAAGATTCTGTAATTTTAACAAAATACTGAGATAATTCGAAGACATAATAATTCTTAATCCATGAAACCTACCTATAATTTTATGATTGATTTTTATCTAATATCCCGTATTGAAAAGGGTTACATTTTTGGAAAATAATAAAAAAAGTATTGTTGATAGATTCATGAATTATTTTTGTATTATTTAAGCAGTAATAAGAAAAAAAAAATAATCGAAAAATTTGTACTTTTTGAATGTTTTGAATTCGTTAAACTATTCATAATAAAAAGAAAAATCAAAATTTTTAAATTTTCCCAAAGAGAATATTTTCTTAAGATTTCAATGATTAAGTAGATATCTAAAAAAATTTTTTTTATAATATCATTAATAATGCATTTGTTGATAACAGTTATTTAAATAATTGGAATAAAAAATTAAAAAAAAAAAAGTGTTTATGTGTCTTTATAATAAGAAAATGAATAATCGGAAAATTTGGAAACCAAAATTTTTATAGCAATATGGTATAACACCTTGGAAATAAGCAACATAAACAATTTATCCTCATTTTTTTTTTAAATTTTATTATTAAAATTTTTATTATTTTATTTATTTTAGATTTATTCTTATTTTTTATTAATGCATGTATGCTTATGTATGTATTTTTTTTTTCTTGTGGAAGGAATTATCTTTCAAAGACTTTCAGAGAATATAAATGTCACATGTTACAGATCACCTTAACGTTAAGGTTAGCACGTTATTTTTCATGCAGATCTATAGAGCTGCCATTAAAACCGTGAATTTCATAAACAAAAGTAATCCAATCCAAATGTTAAGATGTGCCGATAATATAAAAACCATTTACGTTTATTTGAATTATATCTTCAAAGAACGAAAGGATAAAATTTGAAAAGTTGATTTTTTTATCTTATAAATTGAAAAACATAACTATTAAAAAATACTTAAGGAAAAAAAATTATATAGTTTTTTAGCCATTTGTTAATAAAGAACGTGAATATATAAAACTGCGCAAAACATAAATACTAAATAAATTTCGATTTTTTGCGCCAATTTTCTTTATCAAAATATTTTTTACCGTCACCGAATTAGCAACGAGTAACATCTCCTCAGAGAATCATTACAACTTGCTAATTCATACTGATGATGACTACATTGTAGACGAAATACGTATTTATAAACAAATATTTTTATCTGGGAAATTGGGGAAAAAATCGAAATTTATTCGAAAATCCTAGAGTTCTGTTGAATAATACTCAAATACATATTAAATATAAAATTGGCGTTATCTACGCCTGCTGAACCCTCCCTTATTCAGATCACACAGCGATTATATATTATCGATATTCAAAAACTTATAAGATTATTTCCATCTGGGAAGCTGAAATAACAAAGAGGCATAACAAACAAAATATAAAAACTCTTTCAAAAGTCCTTTAAAAAAATCACTTTTTACAAATACCCAAAAAAGTTAACCTTCTATATAAATTTTCCTATTACGAACATTTGAACACAGCGAATAATTTCACTCGTCTAAAAAGCTTTTTCTTTTATAATAGAATCTTTTTGCTGGGTATAGTGATCACGCATTCACTTCATGATTAGTTAAAAACACATGAAGTTAATTCTAGTTAATATCAAAAATGCACAATATGTAATTTGTTGTAGTACCGTACAAAAATTTAAAACTAATTTAAACTTTTTAATAACCCTGTTGTGGAAATTAATTGATAAAAATTATAAAATGAAAATATAAAACATAAATTTATTGTTGTATCATGATAACGATGTGACCGAAGGATAATAAAATCTAGAAGAGATTTTAACTTTCGAAAATAAAAATTTATCCACACTACGTTTAAAAATTTGTCATAAGCTAAAAATTTTTCATAACTTAATAAAGCAAGTAAACTAAACAGAATATCGAAATGATGAATCATAAATTTGACAGAATGGGATAACAAAACGTTAACAAACGAAATAAAAAATTTTGAATTAACTTGACCAGATACAAAGAAAAAGTTTACACTTATGCTTTATGCTAATAAAAGTACATAATATCCACATGGTGGAGTTGTAACTGTATAATTAATTTTCTGTCATAAACATGTGCTTATTCATTTAAAGTTTATTTAAAAACAATGTCATTGTTTTATTTTGGCAAATTATTATATATTAATGGAAACATTTTCTATTTCATCGATTAGTTATATAATTTCAAAAACTATAAAAATATTGCAATTTTCTGAAAAAATTTAACTAATAAAATAATCCTGAGAAACAATATTCAATTTTATCATAAGCATAATAACACAATTACAATAACATTCTTTGTATGATAATTATGACATTATTAAATTTACAGTTCAATTAAAAAAAAAGTTGGGCTCATCTACTACAAAATAAGAACTAGCATAAAAATTCGTTTATAAACGATATAGAACACACAGGTGAACTAATATTTATATATTTGTAATTTTCAATCAAGTTCACCCAGATAATTGTAATGGTTACTGAAGTTACAGTTATAAATAGTTTGTTTTGTTCTGTAAGAAAGTGAGATTAAAGAAAAATCTTCATAATTAATAATTATTTAAATTTAAATAATTTAAAAATATATATCATTGTTTACAATGAAACTCGATTTTGGCTTTAATAAAAAATAAGATAAATAGCAGAAACATATATTATTTAATAACCTTAGAAACAACCAATCAAATTACAGAATAGAATTTATCACGTGAAATGTTTGTTTACAAAATATGAACTTACAAATCCGATTTCACTGAGATTGAGGCATTCGAAATTTTGTAATTTTTTTTATTGCTATAATTGTTTCCAATGATGTTCCATTAATCATCTGGGATTAAGCAATGTATTTAGCTATTGTGGATAGCTGTAAAAACCAGGTTTTTTTTAGTCGTTTCAACATTATTTGTAATTTCTAAAAAACCATCCATAGAAAGTCCATTTTCACCATTTTTTTTTAAATTTGTCGAAAATAATAATTTTCTCGTAATGTTATCAAAGGTAAGTTGGGAATTTATCCAAGTGTTGGAAACTACCCTTTAATGATGTCATATGATATGCTATTGACTATGACAGTATTAGATTTAGACTTGGTTCTACCATAGGCTACGTTTGGTATGCCACCTTTTTTGTTTTGTGAGTTATTATTGTAATTAAACATTTAATTTTCAAATATTTAAGCTTTTATGGGTAATATTTTATAAAATAATTTATTAAATATATAATTTATTACAAATTTTCAAATATAACCTATAAACTTGAGTATAAGATAAATAACATTTTATTTAAGATAAATAACTAACAATTTTTCTTTTGTCTTTATAATTTTTCCGCTCCCAAAAGTAATAAACAACTAAGCATGGGCCTCAGGCCTAAATCTGCTACTGCGTTATAGAGACATGAACGGTCAAAGACAAAAGAACACTTTTGCAAGTTCGAAATCACAGTGAAATACGGACAGAGAGTGGCTCTTCGTCCGATCTACTGGAAGCTTTTCTCGATCCACGGGTTCATCCGCGGATACCTTTTCACAATCGACGGGGCTAACTACAGAAAGCTTTTCTTGTTCAACGGGTCCGCCAACGGGACTTTTTTCCGATCCACAAGTCCATCCATGAGAAGTTTTTCACGGTCCGTTCACGGTTCCATCGACGAAAAGTTATCCTGTAACTAAGGGTTTGAAAAATATATACCATGTTTGAAAGTTTTTTATAATGGAAAGCTTTGAGCTATTCGTGCGCGGAATCTGTTTTCTTGAATAACAAATTAAGATTATGCAAATTATAAAATATTATATGAAATAGGGTGCTATTAATTATAATTTGTGAAGAAGTAACGCTAGAAAAAAAGTACTTATAGTAGTTCTATATAATTATATTTAATAAAAATTTTATAATTACGATAAAAATTAATGATATTTGCTGTAATAAAATTTGTTTATTTTAATGCTTACCCGAATGCGTACTTTATTTTTTTAATATAGATTTCATCGTTATCCACAACTCAGATCCATTATTATGTAGCTATTTAGAAAAAAAAAACACAAACTACAAATTTCTAGCTAGTAAAAGAAAAGCGAGGATATTGATCAAATAATTTGCACTAACAACCATAAAACTAGAGCTATTTGAAATATGTTCAAACAAAAGCTTCTTCTTGAAAATGATAAATGTCGATCTGTTCAAGTGGAGTATAATGACATTAAATTTGATAACCCTAAAGTTGTAGCTAATATACTCAACGAACATTTTGTTCAATCGTTGGAGTTTCTACTGAAAGATTTAGAATCCGCTCCATCCATTTTAACCAGTACAAGTATAAATTATTTTTATTTGACGCACGTCTCAAAAGATTGCGTAGAAGACATCTTACGACAAATGAAAAATTCTCGTTCTGTAGGCTATGATAAAATTCTAAATTACATTATACGGTATGCCATTAGTTTAGCTGGCCCATTGGCGTATCTAATTAATCAGTCTTTTATAGAAGGGATTTTTCCGGGCCGATACAAAAACTGCTCGAATTATTCCAATTGCAGAAATTGTTAACCTGAGGCCGTGCTCGGACTATTGTCCAATTTCACTTTTACCCTCCATCTCAAATGTTTTTGAGTACGCATACCTAAACAGATTGTTAAAATATCTTCAAAAAATGAATATTATGAGTGACTGCCAACATGGATTATGTAACGGAAAATGAAATGTGAGTGCTCTGTACTCCTTTGCCCATTCAGTAATATCTTTAATTGACCAAGGAAAATTCACCTGTGCTGTACTATGTGATCTAAATAGAGCCTTTGATACTATCCACCGTGAAATAAATTGGAAAGGATGGGAATTCGAGGTGTTGTTTTGAAACGGATAAATAGCTACTTAAATAACGGATGGCAGTTTGTTTCGATCGCAAACTAAACAAAATCTGAAATCTAAGTAACAACGATTTTACAATCCCACAAGGATCCATTCTTGGTCCAGTCGTCTCTATTCTATATTTCAACAATATGTCTTTAATTAGCAAAGATACACAATTTGTTATCAATGCGGATGTTATAAGTATTGTCTTATCCTCAAAATAACTGAACCAACTTCATTCTGATCTATATACTGCACATTGATGACATTAAATGAGAACTTTAATTCTAACAGTTTAAAATTGAACCGTGATAAACAAAAGTTGTACCTTTTAGTTTGGGTGAGATCATGCAATTTTGAAGCTGAATTGGAGGTTATTATTGACCAATCCAAACTTCTTGGTTTGACAATTAAAAATAAATTAAATTGGTTTACTCCAATTACAAATTTTTCTAGCAGAATTTCAAAACCTGCTTATTGTCTAAAACGTCTCCGAGACCCACATTAAGTATAGGATTCTCTGTTGGAGCTTGTCAGCAACTTTTAAATAGTTATTTTTAAAACAAAAAATAGTAATAACTTAAGCTTAAGATACATGTTTAATTTAAAATCCCAAGATTTATGTAAGCCAGCTTTTAAAAAATATCAGATTTTGACATTACCCTCAATTTTTATTTATGAAGCAGCAATATATACCAAAACCAATATGCAACACTTTGTAAAAATAGCGGATAAACACTCCTACTCCACACGAAAGGGCTTTAAAATTACCATTCCTAAACATACATTAAAAATTTTCGAACATAGTCCAATTATTGCAAGTTTGGAAATTTAGTAGTTGGAGATAGAAATTATTGCAAGATTTAGTGTGAGCTGAAGAATAGGACCGGACTCATATCTACACTTATACTCTGAAAATCACTTAAATGTAAAGTAATTATCGTATATGTAGACGAAACAAGTATCTTCATTTATCGTTGTTGAATAAATTATTATTATTATAGGAATTTTCTAATATCATCAGCGGATCAGTTACTGTAAAATTTCCGGTGGATTGAGAAAAATTTCCCGTGAATTAAGTCATGAATCTCTCCGTGGATCGAAAAAACTTCCCGTGTTTGGTCCTGTATATGAACCCGTGTACCTGTGAATCGGAAAAGCTTCCCGTGGTTCGGACGAATAATCACAGATGAATTTTTTTCGAATTAAAACCTTTAGAATTGTACAAATGATGATCGATATACTTTAAGCGGTTAATCTTTTTTGATGTATCTATAGGTATATTATAGATCCTATATAATATATTCTCTCATGGTCACATTCTCTAAATATATTACTTCATGCAAATTACGTTAATGACTTCATTCTTTTGTTTAGTAAAACTAATTTATTTGTAATTTACAATAATTGTAATTTAAAAGCATCTACTAAACCCTTCAAAAAGGCAATTATAAAAATTCCAAATTACCATTTGTTGTTCACACTAATATTCAAATTTTAAAAATTCGTGAAAAAACATTATTTTTGAAGATTTTAATCATTTTTAAAGCTGTTTTTTTATTATTATTAATTAAAGGATTTTTCGAATAAATTTTTCGATTTTTTGTCCCAATTTCTGAGATTAAATTATATTGTATTTTTATAAATACGTATTTTGACTACAAAGTAGTCATCATCTGATGATTGGGGCAAAAAATCGACATTTATTTTAAAGCTATTTTTCGACATCATAAACGCCAAAATTTATATGAAGCATCTATTAAGTCTAATATGTATCTAAACAAAATTGTTTGAAAATCTGAAATGGTATTGGGATTTTTGAATTTGAAACAACAAACGAGGGAATTAAAAACAAAACGAGAAAATTCTTCTGATTATTAATCTTAACCGCTTTAAATGAATTTCGGCAAACAAAATTGTATATCCCATGAAGGCTATCAAATTTTATACGAGTAGTAGTACGAAAAGGAAAATATATGCAAAGCTAGCAAGTTTTATTTTTACTCCATTGTTTTTCGTCAGATCCTCGCAATAGTTAATTTGTGTGGCGATGGCAGAAAGCGATCTTCCGAAAAAAAATTTTTGTGAAATAAATGTTTAATTTTGCTTAGTGTTGTTAACCTTCTATATAAGCGTTATGACAAAGATTTTTAAGGTTTTGATTTGAAACCTGATTAGTACAAATTTCCTAATAAGCTCTTAGTGATTCAGATTTGATCATTACTGGCAAAGATGTAGCTGTTTGAAATTTTTCGTTAAAATTTTTATATTTCATATTTTTGATTAAAATTGATTAAAAAACTATTTTTTATTATAAGATGTAATTAAAAATATTTTTAAGATATCATATTAGTTTTTAATTGGAAAGTCAATATTGTTTTTCACATTTTCCACAATTTTTATACTCGCCATAGGTTTGAATATTTTAGAGAATATTAAGTTTAGTTTTAACGCTAACCTTAACCTTAAGTTTTTAACGCTACTAAATAAATTTTGACCGCACAAACAAAATTTCGCTATAGGTGTTCATAGTATCACTTAATTAGTCCATTTCGGATTGTCTGTCCGTATGTCCATATGTCTGTGTGTCCGTCCATCTGTCCATCCATCACCAAAATAACTCAAAAACCAAAAAAAAAACGTGTTGAAATTTTGGTAAATAAATAGAGTGTTTTATTATAAAACACTCTAATATATATATATATATATATATATATATATATATATATATATATATATATATATATATATATATATATATATATATATATATATATATATATATATATATATATACATATATTAGAGTGTTTTATGAATGCTAATGATTAAAGTAGTTCAAACATTGATGCTCAATCTTATATCGAATGTCTGAAAAATTAACTCTGTTATTTGTTACCTTAACTTTTATTTGTTTAATGTGATTTGAATAAATACAGATTTTATATAAATTTATATATATATATATATATATATATATATATATATATATATATATATATATATATATATATATATATATATATATATATATATATATATATATATATATATATATATATATATATATATGGTTATGGTTAAGTACATATATATGTATATAATATGTAAGACGAAATGCGAATTTCAAATGGCATAATCTATATTATTTATTACTTGATGTATTTCATCCTTTAAGACACTGTATATACATATTTTGTTATTAGTAAACAAACTATGTATTACCCCTTCTTCAAAAAACGTTTCAAAGTCGGAGAAACTTCTGTTGCTCCGTGTGCGACTAAAATGCTGTGATATCGCGGATATCGGCGATTTCACCCAAATCACCTCATGTGCGATGTGCCTAAAACCTCTTCAATTCTACTTGAATCGACAGATGCAGAAGAGTACTTCTGTAGTTTTATTTATATACCGCTATTAGAATCTGTTACTGAACAGTATAGCACAGATTTTCTCTGGAGAAATACGATTTATTTCAGTTCGGTTTTTTCTATCTAAATCAAATGCCAGTATCAGTAACTGGGATATTAATATCGAGGTAGCGAAAAAAGTATTTAGTCCATATTTAACGGCCATGTGATAAAGATGGTGAATCAACTATAACAAACGAATATCAATGAAAGAGAGAATTTGAAAATAATTCCACCATAACGGAGTAGGTAGCTGATATTATTGAAAAATGAGGCCAAGATTTGTACCATTACATTCTTACAAAGAATGGCGACTCTCCCGGTTAGTATAGCTATCGCTGAGAGATCGCTTTTTATACAATGGCATAGGTTTGATTATTGGAGTCAGTCCTGAAAAATATACATAAAGATTGAGCTTGGATATCGATGTAGTTGTCAATGTTTCACGAAAAAGAAATGCAAGCTTGTGTTTGTTATTTAAATCAGCACCTAAATAAAATCATTTGTAACATTTATACCATATGTTAATAAAATTTTATATTCTTTGAAGTTATATCAACATTGGTTCAGTAGTTTAGAGTTTCTATACATTATTGTGATGTGCAAACATACATTTATTTTTTTAACTGTCGTGAGCAAACTAGGTAACATTATACATTAATTTACTATCATTCACGCCCGAGACTATGGTCTATAAAAGGCCTTAACCGAAGGGCGCATCAGGTAATATATAAATGTCTCCTTTTTAAGAATGCAATGTATCGATCGTAAGCAGGTCCGTAATCCGTCTCGCACTATGCTGATTTTTGATAGCTGGATCTGCTCAACCCCCAAGCCAGCACTCATAGTTGTATTCAATTCATTTAATTTCTAAAAAATGTTCCAAATATTGTTAGTATTTTCTAAAAAACATTTTTCTAACTTCAAATTTCGCTCTATGTCTTACCATTTTAAAATATAATTTGAGAATACCACACAATGGTACGATGCATTTTGATTATTTAATCAATCTAAAAAATTTGCTTATAAATTACCAAAAAAATTATAAATCGAAACGTATAGTCAAATTAAAAAAAAAACCACTGGCCTGAATATTCCATGTTTAATAAAAATTACAAAAAAACATTATTTATACTGTGTATTATATAATTTATTCGTTTTAAAATAAAAAAATTTCTTATCAATAAAACATTTGATAAAGACCTTAATACACCAAAAAAATCGTGTAGTTTGTTAACCGACTTCAAAAAAAGGAGGTTTATCAATTCGGCCGTATATATATATATATATATATATATATATATATATATATATATATATATATATATATATATATATATATATATATATATATATATATATATATATATATATATATATATATATATATATATCCCAATAGTGGTATCATAATAATGAAACCCAGATCTGATGTACCTAAGGGAAGAGAAGTGGCAAAAACAATGTTTAGCGATTAAATTTCATCCAAATGAAAAATATTTCGATGTTGTATATAACACTTAAAAGTAAAAATACAAAATTTTCAAAAAAAAAAAAACGCCTTCAAAAAAGTGAAGTAAAAAGTAAAAAATAATTTTTAATTAAAAACTTCTATAAATAATTTCCATTGGTCACCTTTCGTAGTTGTAATCTTATCCTTAGCTAAAAATTGATTGGTTGGCGTCGACGGAGAAAAATCATTAGTCACAAGTAAATTATTTTTTAAAATTTTTAATTTAAAATTATAATTTTAAATGACATGAAAGATTCAAGTTGGTACGTTTTTTTTTTAATTTTAATTTGACTTTTTTTTATTTATACATCTTCGTGTAGAGAAAACAACAACGTGTGCTAATAAGCAAATTGAATAGATGAAACTCTCCTAAAATCGATTATAGCCAACACCCAACCGAATGCATTCCTAATTTCCATGGATATAATCAAATAAAACCATTACAAATTTGATTTCGATTAAAATTTATTTTGAAAAATATGATTTACAATTACAAAAGTTCATGGTTTTATTTGATAAATTTTTCGTTTAATGGCTAAACAAAACTTGGTAAATATATGTTTCAAAAATACATAATTAATGATTGTTATTTTTGTTAAATAATTAATTTAAATTTTTTGGCAGACCACTGCTGATAAAAAGAAAAATAAAAAGGTATATAATAAATCGACTAGACAACATGGTTATCGAAATTTCGTTAAAACTTTTATTAGGGTAAATTTCGTTTGTGTGTAAAAACACATTTTCGAATAAAGCTTTTATTTCATTTTGTTCTAGAAGCATAAAAATAAACGTATGAATATGAGAGATATAATATGTATGGCCGCTCAACAATGGCGTGTTATGCCGCTTCGAGAACGAATAAAATATTTCCTAACAAAACAAGAATCACGTGAAAAGGACTGTTCGAGTATAGATTGTACTCCACGATCAGATAAGGATCATCATCACGTGCCACATCCGCCGAGTCCACCGCGTGTTCCGCCACTGGTCTTGCCTTATGATGAAGATGAAGATGTTGAAGAACGCCCTGTAAATTGGCAGCGTGTCACTAATGTTTTTTTATTTGGTGTTATGATGCTATTTGTTTTAATGACAAAAAGATAACATAACTTAAAAATAATTTAACTAATACCAACTGTGGATTTCTACAAGTGAATTCCAGTTAGAGTTTTTTAATTCATACAGTTTGTAAAACTTATCACAACATTAAAATTAAACAATACAATTTTTTTTTAAAATTTATTTTTATAATCACAAACTGTATACCAATTGATGTTCTTCTAGTATACTTTAAAATTAATTATATTATCCATATATTTTAAATTTACTCAATTATGTAAGATTTAATGAAATAGAATTTAATTCAAAACATGGCATTGTTTACAATTTTTACTTAACCTTAGTTTTAAACAAAAACGCAATACAATATTTAAAAAATCAGTGTCCAAAGTCAACTAGTTAATAAACAATTCAGTAAATTTAACACAAAATGGTAAGCAAACATTTTTACAAAATTACATTTTACTAACCGAATTGTGGTTTCTTTTATTTAGGCGAAAGAACCCAACGATGAGATAAATCAAAATTTTAATAATAATCTACAAATATTTTTACGATATGTCTCTCTTAACGGTTAGTGTCTTTAATAATTGAAAAACTTAAATTCAAACGAGGTATCTTAATTTATAAAATAATTTCGCAGGCTACGTCACTATGTTTTATTCACAGATTATAATACCCACTCACTCGTAATAAAAAAAAATTGAATAATGTATATATAGTTCAATTTTCAAATTTTGCAGAAGACAAACTAAACATGTTTTTTAATTTTCAAATATTGATAATTGGATGTAGATAAATGTAATCATCAAATATTTTTATCTATTTGCGAATTTAGCTTTATTAGAGCTCGCAAAAAGTTACTTTGAGTTAAAGATAAACATAAAACAAATTTGTGTTTGATGGAATCAAAAAAAATTACGCATGTACTGTATCGATAAAATAGAGTTTTCTGTTCCAATCTCTTGGCCGTCATGGTCAATGAATTGTAATAGATGTTTTACTTGCTCTTCGTAATCGAAAAACTGCTAAATAAAAAGTTAAGATATCTCATTGTTACTACAGGCTGTTTGTTATATTATGTACCACGCAATATTGTAATTAATAATTTTTAGTTTCATTTTTTATGAAGAGAGCAGAGAAACTTTATAAAAGAATTAATTTGAATAGATATTTGGATAAAATTTCACAAAGACCTTGGTTAGCAGCTGCGTTAATCGTAACCACATCATTAACAGTTATTTTTGTTTCAACGTTTGTGTTTTTGATATTAATTACTTCAACGATTGCATTGACTGGTATAGTTCTAATCGAAGGTATACATTTTTAACGGTTGTACTTCTGAAAATTCGAACCCCTCATTTGATTTTAAATCCTTATCAGCTGTAAGAAAATTAGTATAACATATATGCAGTACCAATTCATTTCCTAATGTAATCCGAATTTTATTTTTCAATTCAATTATATGCAAACCCTTTTCGTATTTATTTGATTGAAATTCATCGAAAACATTAAATTGAAATGTATGAGGAATAAAATTAAATTTAGTATCTATTCCGATTGGAACTTGTTTAAGATTTTGAGTAATTGATTTTTCTGTTCTGGGCTGATCTTTTAGAAAGGCCATCATTATTTTTCGAGCTCTTTCGCTTTGATTCTTTGAAAATTACTTTACGTATAATACACGTAATACATAACAAAGTAAAGGTTTGGGTTCAGTTTTCAAAAGTCCAGTTCATTTACTCTTATTAATAAAAATATTTAATAAAATTAATTTTATTTTAGGAACGATAATTACAATTGGAACTGTAATTCTTATCGGATGCATTGCATCAATATGGATAATTGTGGGTGTAATAGCAGTCACGGGGGCATTATTTTACTATGGAACTCTTTATTTTCATACACATTTTTATTCCTTAGAAGCGAACGTAACGGACCTTATTAATGTTGATAACATACAACGGAACTTGTATGAAAAAAACGAACAATCAACCGAAAAAATTATAACTGATAATATAAAAAACGTAGATGTAAACCGTATACAAGACACATATGTTAATTCCACAGACAATATATCAAACATATTAGAAGAAACTCATGAATGGATTTCAGTTGCTGACAAAAAAAACGAATAAAACATTAAACACTATAAAATCCGTATATAAGAGGGTAGTTAAATTTGCATTTTGTAGAACCATCAACCAAACTTTAGCTACTGTATATATTTTTTAATTACGAATAAAACAGTAAACACTATTAAATCCAGATATTAGTTGCTGTATATATTTTTTGAATTTATATTCGAGAAAGTAAAAATACAAACTTGTATCAAGATATTTATATGATCTTAGTTCTTGATATATAGATATTTAATAAAACATTATTATTATACAACAATATTCATTATTGATGTAAATTTTACTAAATTGTACAAAATTCCAATAATGTTTTTTTGATATTATTAATTATCAAAAGTTATTTACTTAATCGATTATCTAAAAATTTCTATGTGTTTTAAGATAGCTCTCTTGGTATAAGACCCTTTGACAAAAAAAAAAAACGTTAAAATTGACGTTCTAGTACAAATCCAACCTTTGCTGCTACTCTTTCAAGGAATGAAATTGTAACTAGAATAACCATAGAAAATAAATCAATAAACCAGAAATTTTTAAGCAAAAAACGTTAGTTTTTTCTAATAGTGAATAGTTTTTAGGTAATTCGCGATTGAAAATGTCCAAGTGTCATTCAAATAATGCATATTTTTTAACGATTTTTCACGAATAATTATTAAACTATAGATTTTAACGAAAAAATTGTATGTGAAGTAAATTCAATTTGCAAAGAAGACGGAAAATTTTTTTTTCATTCTGTAGTTGCAGATTAATCGAATTATAACTTGTAGAATATGACTTTTCGTTCAAGGAAGTGAAATTCATAGCATTTACGTTGAATAACATAAACAATAACTAGAACAACATTTATTGAACTTTGTTGCAATATGTACTAAAATCTTTTTTGTTGCAGTCGTTAACTCAAACTAACGCAGATATAATGAAAATAAATCTGTTAATAAACTTTATTAATGCGACAAATAATTTTTACCAATGGAGTTTCTTCAAACATTCAGATTAAGCGTAACTAATCCACAGTTTATATTATCTAAGTATTAATAATATATTCTGATAGTTTTACATCATAAATCTTTAGTTCAGAAAAAATTCTAATTACATTAAATATTTTTTCATTAAAAAAAAATTTGTATTTCCAAAATAAATCTAAAACAGAACAAGGTACGTAAAAAAATCTATACCGCAAATATTTAGTTTTTTTGTTAAAAATTGGTATCTACATTTTACGTATGTAAAATCTAAATACATGCAGTACCAAGACTTTTGTACCTATAATCGTACCATATTCATACACATTCGCCATACATGGAAATTTAAAATACGTCATTTAGATAAAAAATTAAATAAGTAATCTAATTTTTTATCTAAATGACAATTAAAATAACTAATTTTTTTTATCTAAATAACGTAGTAGATTTATCGCATTTTTATTAGTTATGCCGAATATACTCATACCAATATTAATTTTTCATTAAGATAGTAAAAGTTCTTCGAAGAATTATATCATGTTTGGAATGCTCAATCGTCTTTAAATTTTCACAGTGCAGCGTATTGATTATGTCTTTATTGATTTATATTCTAAATTGACTTTTTAAAACATTGCTATCGTGCAAGTACTACCTTAATTTCCACCACTGTGTATATGCTTTATGTTACAATTTCTATGCCTTCAAAGGGTTGAAAATGCACCCGCCTTCGCTAAAGCGTCAATATTTAAACTATGGAATATGGATATTTTCAATATATTTCGGCTATAGCTCAAAAGCTGATTTAATTTTTTTTCAACATATATCCACATCCATTGCTCTATGTAATAATAATAATAATAATAATACAGAAAAATTATTCATCGTTGCAGAAATTACTATCAATTGGATAATTAGGCGTGTGTAGGTTTGAGTATTAAAATAGTGTTTTAATTTAGATGATAATTTGTGATTTGGGACGCAATGTTTTTAATTTTTTGATATTAATATTATTTATTTTCTGTTAAATATGATTTAAAATAAAAGTTATGAAACTCTTAAATTTATTTATAAACCCCCGCCAATTATTTACAGATAAATTTGTATTATATTTTTTGTTAATCTAGTAGGTTTGTTATAAAATATGGCGCTCGGTAAAAATAAATTTGGTAAGTTATGCACCTTGTAATAATGCTGTAGTTAATCATTTGGAACCTATTTTTCGATCTGCTATGATTTATGTCTTTATATCTAAATTGAATGTGCATACGACAGAATAACGAAATGTCATCGATGTTTCTTCTAACTATAATTAAGAGTATAATTCCAGAAATTATTTTTCGAAATTCAAACATTTGGAAACCAATTATTGGATTGTCAAGTACAAGTTATTATGATAAGGAAACATTGTCAGAACAAGCTGATCAAATATATAACACAGATTTTGGACCATTTGTTACATCATACTTGAAGACAATAACAGAAAACTTTCGAATTAATATAGATATTAAAAATTATGCACCAGAAGACTTAAACATACGTATATATGACAATATAATAACAATTGTAGGAAGACATGAAAATGGTTCATTAAATACTAGCGTACAGCATTTTTTACGAAGGTATCATTTTTCGGAAGGATACGATTTTGAAAATGCTAAATCGTACATGACAGCGGATGGAATATTAACACTTGAAATACCAAAAATTGATATAACAAGACAACAAAATCGAATTATACAAATACAAAGAAAACCTATTTTTTGTGATGTTACGAAAATCTAAACGAATATTTTGTATAAATAAAGGATTTTTTAAATTCAAACAACCCACCTAATATTTTACATTATTTTACTGTTTACAGATCATGCGCATTGTAAATAATTAAAATAAAATGGCTTCTTAAAGCTAAAGTGTTTATAATACAAATTGTGGGAATTGTTAAACAAATTGTCATAAATAAATTAAAACATAAACAAATAGTGTTTTGAATGAAAACTCTTAAAATGATTAATTAAATTATTTTGTATAAACAAATACACAATTTTTATGTGTAGATTCTTATATAGTAGTTGGATACGCGTTGTTTCCAAACAATTCATTTGTCAAAAACAAAAATAAAGTAATTTTGAACAAAATGTTAAAAAGCTACAATATATTTGTAGTTAAGCAATAAATATCAAGCGTGATAATGAAACATTCCTTAATACAAAAGTGTTCTTTCAACCAAAAAATACAATTACAGGTTAAGATTTTAGTGGCAAATTATTTTATTTCTTTTTTATAATAATAAGGTACATTGATATCCCATGCAACGTTTTTCGAAATGCATAATACACGTGGGTCTCAATTGTACATAGGTACATTTTTTATGCACATAGAATTTTAACTTAAAATATTATTTTGTTTTAATTTGAAGCTAATTTCAACATTAATTTTTTATTATGTAGGAATCCTTTTTCAAAGGATTTGAAAAGTTCGCTAATGTAGCAAATAAGCTGGGGGGAGCATTATGAAGGAAATGGTAGGAGGGTGTTGTGTTTGTTCCGATGAGCGAGGTTGGCCGGAGAATCCTTTAGTATATTGTGATGGACAAGGCTGTACTGTTGCAGTTCATCAAGGTAAATTTTATAATACTCGTTACTTTGTTTCGTAATTAAGGCTCACAATGACTTAATATGATAGTCTTTACTAATAAATTCATAAAGCTGAAGAAACTATTTCTCCGGTTTTTGTTTTCACAAACCCTAATATTTATTTTTTAAATTTTCATCCAAAATTTTTAAGATTTATTTTTAAAATTGACATTTTTAGCTTGTTATGGGATTGTAACTGTACCTACAGGCCCTTGGTATTGTCGAAAATGTGAAAGTCAAGAGCGTTCAGCAAGAGTAGTAAGTTTATAATTTTTTTATAAGTAAGGCTATGTATAATAAGGGCTAATTACTTCTACCCTATGTTCTAAAATTGATGTATTAATTTTAAATTTTATTAATTTTACAGTGTTCGTAGATGTGAAAATGATGTATAAGCTATATATAATCGCGACTAGGATATTGCGATGACTAAGGCCGTAAAAACAATAATAACAGAACATAGGGATAGATATAAGTTTATATTAAATTCGTTTAAATAGCAAAGTTTCTTCCGATGTGAAAAATTGAAAAATATCAAAATAAATACAACCTAAATTCATTTAAATTATTATAATCTATAATAGAAATCTGCTCATAAAATAAGAAATTGTTATTTTAAATATCTATAGCTTCTTTGAGCTGAAAATGTAACTGTTTATATTATTAATTACATAACTATTAAAAAACTGTTTCAGCGTTGTGAATTGTGTCCTAGTAAAGACGGTGCATTAAAACGTACTGATAATGCAGGCTGGGCACATGTGGTATGTGCTTTGTACATACCAGAAGTTCGGTTTGGAAATGTTACGACTATGGAACCAATTATTTTGCAGCTTATTCCAGCAGAACGATTTAATAAAGTTAGTAAAATTTTATTTTTAATTTGTTTCTCCAATTCTACTTTTGTTTTTCAATTTTCTGTATAAAGTTATTAAGTAATTAAAAATCACAAATTTCATGTTAGAGTTGCACGTTCTTTGGATATCAAATTTTGAATAAAATAAAACTTTACAAAATAAGTACTTTATAACCTAAAAACAAAAGTAAGGGTAAGATAAGGCCTATTCACATATTACAGATTTGGGATGTGAGAAAAACACAACCAATTATTATATGGGGGATTCAAAGGTGTTTCCAATTGTGACATCATAGTTTGAAAGTTTAATTTGGGAAACAATTTTTTATATAGTTTATTAAGACAAAGTAATTATTACCGTGTATGAATCCTACGTCAATTATTTAATATTGTAATTTATTAGTACTTTTTTTATAAAACTGAAATGAATTTAATAAAATAAAAATTTCAATATATGGACTAAAAAGTTAAAATAATTTTAAATTAAATAAATACTTCTAAAAATAATTTCCTTGTGAACAATTGTCATTCGGTGTCGACGCAAACGAATTTAATTTTTTTAACAATATGTTATTATAATCGCCAAAAGTTATTCACGAACCAATATTCAACAAACAAAATGTGACACCTATTTACTTTCTTTTACCTATTTAAAAACGTTCAATATTCAATTGTTATATGGTGTGTTGAGTTGTTTATCAGAATTAATTTTATTTGTTTTGTAATAACATTCATTGTAAACTGTAAAAATTACCCCAAAAAATTAGTGCCTTTTATAATTTTAAGTAAGCGTGGAAGATATATTTATATATTTTATACTTAAACGAATATTGTTCAATTTCAGTAATATTAAATACATACGTGTCGAATTGATCACCTCCTTTTTAGAAGTCGATTAAACAAAAAAATAGTCATAAAAGTATGTGCTAAGCATAAATTTCAAAAGTTGCTCATATTTATCGAGTACCAATGTAAATAACGTCGTTAAATTAAAATCCAAATCTTTTTTTTTAATATCATTTATCTTAATCATTATTGGTATTATTATTGCCTTGAATTTCCAATTTATTTTCATTTTCAATAAAAATTATATAAAATCTTTCTTTGTTTGATATAGTTATGTTATATATGTGAAGAAATGGGAAAAGGTTCCCGAGCTACATTTGGTGCTTGTATGCAGTGTAATAAATCTGGTTGTAAGCAACAATTTCATGTAACTTGTGCCCAAGGACTGGGACTATTGTGTGAGGAGGCTGGAAATTATTTGGATAATGTCAAATATTGTGGTTATTGCCAACATCATTATAGTAAATTGGTAAGATTTTACATAATTAATAAAAATTTGTTAAAAATTTCTATAAAAGGTAATATTAAGCCTTTAACGTAGATCTTGCTAACATTAAAGTAATTTAAACAAGTAGTTTAGTAACACTGGAGCAATAATCAATTACATTTATAGTTTGATAAATTATTAATACAAGTAATTTGTTAATTTTCAAGCAGAGAATTTCATTTGTTTACTTTTATATGTTTGATTTAATATTCCATATATATTATGATGATTTACTATTCATTTTTCAAAAATAGAAATTATTCAATTGACCTATAGAGAATATTCAATATATTTACAGATACGTTAAGTTACTAAATTTGAATCATTTTCATTAGTCCACTGATCACGTATTCCCTGCGTGATAACACTAAGGCTTGTTTTATCGATTCTACTTTATTGTTTATATATATATATATATATATATATATATATATATATATATATATATATATATATATATATATATATATATATATATATATATATATATATATATATATATATATATATATATATCACGTGAACATTTGCATTCTACAATTTGTATTTATAGTATTATATAATATGTACTGTGCTGTTTCCATATTATAAATACAAATTGTAGAATGTAAATGTTCACGTGAAATTTTGCAATAACTAAAACGATTCAACAATAAACTATTTACTATGTTTCTGAATTATTTGATCAATGTTAGTCATTCTCTACAATTCAAAGTATTCAACCGGAGATATACATTTAAAAAATTAATTTTTATATAAAATAACTAATATAAAATATAAACTATTAAGTACAATATATTTTTTACTAAACATGTGCTAATATAATGCTTTATTAATATTCCAAACAATATAATCTACTTTTTTTTTATTAATAAATTTAAAATAACATAATTATGCACTGTGTGAATCTTCATTGTTATAAATTTTTGTAACCAAGGAGGATTCTTTTCGTTAAAATTTTTATCTATTGTAGTAGATTATATTCAGCATAGTAAAATACAGAGTTATGAAGTGTCTATTTTCATTAGAATAAAGTATTATGTTTTATTATTTAGTACTTTTTGATTGTAACAGATAACCATTTGAAAATCAAATTGAAATTATAGAGAATCATAACTTAAAAAAAATGTAATACAGTAGTTACCATAAAAAAAATTGAAAAATTATATAAAATTATATACAAACGACAGTTTATAAAGTAAAACAATCTTCAGAATTTTTTGGTATACCTTTAATTAAGCTATAAAAAACATCAACCATTTTTGAATGTAAATATTATAAATATTCATTACCCATGTCCACGTGAGTGACTTATTGAGGATGGAGGTAAAAACGAGATGATTATAGTCTTTGAGAATTCGCTAAATCGACATGTTACACGATTGTGCAATAATGTTGGTGTCGTTTTACAAAAATTTTACTAATAAAAATTTTTTGCGTCTTTTAGAAACTAAGCCATCCGTCCGCGAAAGAGTAGTTTAATTCTTATCATCCTGAAAAAAGCGCTTGCCACATGAACCATTAAACATTTTGAGGTAGTAAAAATCATAGCAACCCATCCTATTATCAGAGAATTTGAATTAATTATATAATTACAATTTCTTACATTCAAATATTTGCCGCTTTGGATTGAAATATTTTTAATACAAACGAATTGTTCCATTTATTCTGTGCGATTTACACATCTTATAAAGTACAGAATTAGAAGTTATATTTGTATCTCAATAAACAAACGCCTATTCTAATTTTGAAAGAAGAAAACACAGCATATTATAGTTTGTAAAGTGAAACATACGAATTTATTAATTAAATCAATCAAAAGTTTCATTATTTCAATTAAAGTTTCATGTGTTCAGTTAAACTTTTTAAACACATCAGTGATTTTTTCACATCCATACAACAAATATTTAATTTTCAAAGAATTTTTTCATAATTATTAATGACTTTTCCAGAAAAAAAATTCTACTTGATTATTACCATTTAAGGATTTTGAGATAATTAAACAAAACATACTTCTCGTGATTATAAACATTTCAAATATTGATATTAATTGTATTTCAAATTTAATCCGAGGCTTAACTCAATGCCTAAACCAATTATTTTATTTTTTAAAATATAAATATGTTGTTTTTAGAGGACAGATAAACGGTTTAAAAAACGGATTTTGAGAACGGAATTTTATAATTTAATTCATAAAAAGCTGAACGTGTGTTCTGCGTTGAGCTATTTAAAAGTGCCTTAACTTTCGTTGCAATATGAACAAGAATACTCTGTTTACGAGATTCAAATTAAAGAATGAATTAAACAGTATAACTTGTTAAAAGATGTTACAATTTTCGAATTATAGAGAACTTTTTTGATATACGGAGTCCTCTAAATTTGTCAATGGATTTATGCAGAAAAAATTTTGGATTTTATTTAGACAGCATAACATTATGGCTTATTGAATATTTAGCGATAATAGAAAATGTGACGACCGGAATTTTTATGTATATTTGATATTATAAACTATTTGATCATAAAAATTCAGTATTTTATAATTTTAAAAACGAAAAGGGATTGTTGATTTTTCCGTCTTACAGAGGATTTCGAATAAAAAAGCCTGAATATCATTTCAGAACACAAAATACTGCCTTCTGGGTTGAAAACTTCGTGAGCGTTGCACAATCGTTGATATTCGGTTGATATTTGATATTTCTTTGCTTTTAAGCTACTGAGTGTTTCAATTTCTGTGTATATTTCTTGTAATTTACAATGTTTTGTTTTATATTTTATAAGTGGCTAGTGGCCATTCTATAGAGACTACTTTGACAATTCTTAATTAATATGCCTGAACCGTTACATCAGTGATTTAATATGTTGAATAGTGTATCTGAATGGAAATCGAATCCACGAAAACACTGAACTCTAAAAAATAAATATATTTAGAAAGATATTTCAAAAATGGCCAAAATATAAAAAAAATCCTTTTTACCTATATATACCTTTTAACGGATGGTTTTTTTAATTATTATTTTACCAAAATGAAAATATTTGTTTTAAAGTCAAATATATTTTATCTTCAGAAAAAAAGTGGTAATGTAAAAACAATACCACCATATAAACCGGTACCTGCTGTAGATAGTCATTCATCAGATTCATCACCAGAAAAAGACGGAGATATGAATACATCAACAACAAAATCAAATCAAAATTTGGCAACAAGTAGCGGTAAACGTAAAAGTAGTTCAAATTCTGGTAAATCAACATCATCATCAAAAACATCAAATTCATCAAGTATGAATAAAGGCGGCAACAATAATAATACTGGTTCGTCAACAACATCATCTTCATCTTCATCTACATCCAATAATACTAGCAATAATCAATCATCACAATCAAATCATCAAACAAAAAATAGTAGTGTCCATTCTTCATCAAACAATAAAACTAATAATACATTAAGTGTTGCCACTAATATTGATACAAAAAATAAAAATTCCCTGAATGTGAGTAGTGTTAAAAGTAAAAGTGTGGGAGACATTGTTGCCACTACAACAGACACATCAAATATAACTTCATCTTCATCCACACAAAATTTAAATATATCTAACGATAATAAATCTAGTGATAAAAATCATATACCGATCACATCTTCATCAAATTCTCTTACCTCCACAGAGAAATACGTAACTTCAACACCATCATCAGTTCATGATACTAATGTCAATGACAATGAGAAAGATTCAACCTCTTCAAATCATTTAAAAGGTGCTGCAGCAAAGAAGCGCAAAGCTGGTGGTTCACGAACGCCAACGCCAAATTCAAACGTTGTATCACCAATAGATGAGAAATCAACGTCAAGCGTATCAACGATTGTAACGCCTTTGAATAGTGTTGTTGTCAATGCAGCGATACAACCTTCACAATCTACAACCAATTCCTCAGTGTCAGTTATTGGTAATAAAAGTTCAACGAATGCAGGGTCATTTGAAACTCGGCCGAGCACTGAGGTTGGTGATAAAATTAAAAAGGTAAATTTCTATATTTACTTGTTAATTTTACCTATATTCGTCATTCTATCGGGAAAAAGATTTTATAAGACAATTTTAAACAACTTTCTGTAATTCCAATCCAGTCCCAAATCTTAGTGATAATAATCACACTTAATGCATTCAATTTTGGTAAATTTTAATTTTTTTGCGAATTATTCTACTTTTACGTTGCGGAGAAGGTATATTTTATATTTTCTTAGTAGCATACTTAATATTTTAATATGCAAGAAAATTTTATAACAAATTAAGAATTGTGCCAAAATAAAGCAGTCATTACTCTAAATTTTAATAAAGAAATTATTAACTAATCAATAATGCGTTCAGTAGCTCGTCAAGACTTTATTCTTTATTGTCTAGTAATTTACTGATAACGGGCACACAAACATACTAATAGTTATAGGAAAATTATTTTGATAAGGTGTTAATGAGATATAAATTATTTAAATCAATAATTTTTTAAGTATTTGTGCCATACAAATATTAACCCTTCGACTGTATAGATTATTTAAATATGCAACTTATGCCAAGAGTTTGTATAACAATGTCTGTGTATCAGCTAAAACCTAAAATATACGATCAATTTTAATTTTGTGTAAAATGTCAAAAGTTTGCAAAGTTAATCAATTTTGGTAAAATCAAAGAAATTTTTACAATTTTCTGAATTTTGTCCATTTTATTATCTTTAACTTGTTTGTCTCGTCTGCCATGTGCTAAAAGTAAATTATTATTTTTAATAAAATATTTCATTTTTTTAATATCAGTGAATTGTTAAAACATATATAAAAATGATTTAAAGAATTCAAATCGGTGTTTGAAAAACCTAAAAAAGTCAGGTTGTCTCATAGACTATTTAAAATGTCGAAAATTAAAGGGTAGAAAGGAACAATTACGTTTAAGTATTTTTATTGTTTAATATGTAAGTTTTGCATAAACATATGATAAAATCCCATAGCGCTCCCTTTTTAAGAGAGGCTATAATGCCTCTCAAAATTCATAAAATATCCAATAATTGATATCAACAACTGTATTCAGGTGTTTTCCCCGAACCAAGTGCAAATACGCCCGAATAGTGCCAATTCAAAAAGTCAAAAACACAATAAATGTTCTTGGCAATTTTTGACCAATCTCATGCCTTCCAGCATTTTCAAAACTATTTAAAAACATAAGTTTCGATAATAAATTCGTTTAAAAACACAGTTTAATATATAGTAAACAATTTGAGTATAGAAAAAGTAAAAATACGACCCAAGTAACTTTTGTATTAAATGATATTATACATAGATAAACTGGAAAATAATTTAAATGTATCTGTAATATTTTGTGATATGACCAAGGCATTTGACTGTGTTAGCCAAAAATTTCATTTTTAAAAATTACATAAAATAGGTTTAAGAGGTACTTTTAATTCTTTTATCAACTCATATCCCACGGAAAGAAAACAAAAAGTCCAAATTAAATCAAATAATGGCGTTTTTTAGTCAAAATGGCGAACTATCACTTGCGGCTGAGTTCTTGGACTACTCTTGTTTTTACTATATTTTAATATAGCTAGCGAAAAAATCTTATTTTTTCATGACACTACTTTGTCGTAACTGATTTGAATTTAACTCAAAAAAGTAGAAGTTGTTTTAAAACAGTAAAAAAATTGTTGGGAAATAAATGATAAGACAAAAATAATGCATTATAAAAGGGGGAAAACGCTCCAAGAACTCCCAATACATTTAAACGTTGTAAATGAAGCTAAATTTTTGGGAATAATTTTAAATAATAAGGCCTTTTGGAATCAACACATGTTATTTTTCATGTTTTTCCAAAGAAATTAAATAATATCTGTTTTCAGCAACGAAAAATGAGACATGAAGCTGGTTTTAAAACACTTCTTAGCATTTACTTCGCCAACTTCTATAGCTTAATGTCATATGGCATAATTATTGGGAGTTCATCTGTTAATTTAAAAAAAATTTAACAATTCAAAAAAGGCCAAAACGAATAACATTCAATAAAAAATTAGACAGCTGAGTGCCAATATTTAAAAATAATGAACTGCTCACATTCCACTCAATACACATAATTGAATATATATAATTTTTGACAAAAAATAAAAATTATTTTAGCATTAATAAAAGTTTATAAACAACATACAGTACACGTACAAAATCAGGGTTTTCAATATCAAAACTAACTTGTGTAGTAGTAAGAATAACAACTCGGTAGGTACCAATGCGTCTAATAGTACGAGATTTTCTCAAACAATTCAAAAGGAAAAGCAGATGAATCTCAAAAAATATAGTTTCCTAAAAGGGGTTAAAACATATTTACTACAAATCCCCTGTGTTCGCTAGCAGAGTACACTGGTGTTGCTTAGTGATCGTTTAATACTTTTATTTATTTTGTAATCTATGACTTTGTAGTAAGATTTGATAAGCTTTGACACGTTTTATGAAGGCCATTTACACCTTAGTAAGATACGATTTTTGTTATATATTTTGGCACTTCTTATGAAGGCACCCTTATATGATAATTTGTAAAGGTATACAAAATATACTATATACATATTTAAAATTAATCTTGGGATATTTCATGTATCTTAGCATTTTCGCTATCTATGCCTATACATTCTTTACAAATTATAGAACACTTGATGCCAAACTGCAACCACAACTTTTTCGATATCCACATGATATCTTTCGTAATAGAGGGGCGCAGGTAGTACAGTCATTTTAATCGACTTTTAATTCATATAAAATCAAAAGATAATATAAAAGCAACAATTGTTTGCAGTATACTTTCTTAAAGTGTTTACATTCGTCCAAATTTCAGTTCTAAGCGAAATATATATATATATATATATATATATATATATATATATATATATATATATATACAATATATATATATATATATATATATATATATATATATATATATATATATATATATATATATATATATATATATATATATATATATATATATATATATATATATATATATATATACTTATAATACATGTATCTAACAATTAACACAGAGCTGTTATCTTCACTTGTTTTGCTGAAAATTAAAATACTGAAAAAACGTAATTTTTCCTAAATTTTTATCTGTGTTTTTGGAATACATTCATTACTCCGACCATTTACTCAATTTCTACCACTTAAATTTTGTTAATATTATATAAATGTATATATATTTTTTTATGAATATTTAATTTACAAATAAAAATAATATATTAACACAATTTTTAAAATATGCCTCCATATTTTCAATTTCTTATTTAATATTCAATAATATTAAAGTGGTCGCAAATTATGTAGGAGGTCGGATATAGATGTACTTATTATACTTATTAAACTTATTAAAATAAACCTTAATTCCGACCACAACATTTTATAATTTTTTTATAAAACTATTGATTTTTCAATTTAATAATTATATATCGATTAAATTGAATAATTATTTCATTTTATAAAAACACTGATTTTAAACATTTTAACATAGGATGAATAGCAAAAAAGCAAATTCCGAACAAAAAATATATTTTTTTAACATATTTATTAAAGTGTTTTAATAAATAACAATAGTGTATGAATAAAATTATTTAATAGATTTTTATTAATATTGACAAAAATATTTAGTGGTCGGAATTAGGCACGTGGTCGAAAATAGGACAGTTTACCTTATTTTAAAACTCAAAAGTTTTTGCTTTTCAGTTATTTTGAAATAACTGAATGAGGGGCATTACAACCCTACTGAAAAAGGGGACACTATGTGATTTTATCATATTTAGGTGCCAAACTAACATATTAAACAATAAAAAGTGCTTTAACGTAATTTTTCCTTTCTAAAACCTATTTTAAATAGAGTAAATTAACACCTTACATAAGTAGTGATATTTGGATCAGAAAACTTGTATGTAACAAAATAAACTAAATTAGGGTGAACATAATTCAGGACGTACAATTTGAGTCTAGGTATAAATTTTTTTTGAGAAATCAAATATTCATATCTAACACAAAAATATATAGCGCTGTATTATATCTAACGATTTGTCTCTGAATGTTATGTAATTTCGAATGAAAGCAGTTTCACGTAGATATCATTATTTGTTAACGAGACAATCAAGACGAATAGTTATTACGAACGTATTTACATACGTATACACAAACAAGCATCTCTCTAAAAACGTTGGATTTGAGTTCTAGAGATCTTGTTATGACATAATATCATGATCATTGTCTGTGAATTTCTTTTACCTATTGTTTAAATTTGTATAATTTTCATGAAAAAAATATAACAATTTTTTATATTTTCTCAAATCGAAACAGCACATTTGTTGAAGAAAACTTTTATAAACTATTTACTGATATAAACATTTTTTAGATAAAAATTGAACATGCGGGGTCTTCACCAAAAACAGGATCTCCATTAACAGCTACAGCGGGTTCACCGTTAATAACATCAAGTGATACACGATCTCAGTCGAATAATTCTCCAAATGTTATATTACCACCTATGCAATCACCAAAAACAGTTGGTTCACCGCATAATAGTTTAGTTGTATCTGTACCATTATCAAATACATTAATACCGAATAGTAGTTCAGCTGTAACATCTAATCAAAATCAAACATCTGTGTTAACGAATTCACAATCATCTATACAGTCGCCATCAATATATCAAACAAATAACGAGAAAGTGATTATTGGTAACAATGGAAATATTATTAATCCAATGGTTAGCTTAGAACCGTTGGGTGTATATGGTAATCTTTCCAGCTCTGATTCAGGGGGATTAAAAATTACATATGAAAAGCAAGTAACAAGTGATAGTCCACCTAGTGTCACAACTAGACAACAAGTTAATATAATGGACACAACATCAGAAGAGTTACCTGAGAAACGTGCACGGTAAGTAACTAAAAAATTTTCAAATTTTGATTCATTTCTTTTTAATTACATTATAAAATTTTTTTAAATCTTATTTTTTGAGATCTTCCTTTACAGAGGCAAATAGTCTATAATGCAGCATTTAGTTTACAACGAATTTTTTATGAACTCAATTGACTCATTATGATTGTCAAAGAGTGAAAATTTTATTTTTGAGAAAAAAAAAGTGGTATAATTTTAGAAATTATACCAAAATTATACAAAAAAAAATCAATAACTAGTTATTATACTATATTACAAACTATACATGATTATGAATCACTTTATCTATTAAGTTTTATGTCTATGTGTTTAAATGCTGGTAGTTCTAAATAATTCATAACTATACCAGTAGTTAGAGTCTTCGATAACATAAATGTCCAATAATATTTGACATACGCCAAAGTCATATTTGGCATACATCAAACTCAAAATTATTAATTTCTCTCAGAAAGAACTAAATTTTGTTCTTCTTTCTCTATTATCGGCATCGTCGTGCAGATCGAAATGACATCTGTAGGCAATCATAGCATTTCCTTTGTCTTGCAACACGCAAAACCTGCCTTATATCTCATCGCGTAAAAAACGCACTCTCCTGACACCACCGCACACCCGCGCACTGCTCATTACTAGATCATTAAGGTTAAATGAATTTACGAAGCTAACGAGAAAATCATCACGAAAACTTCAAAATTTAAAAAGTTCTAAGTTTTTATAAAAGCTCTGGAGTGTAAGACACTCCAGGCGACCAATTAAGGGCTATATTAAATGAAATGTGTTTAACCAGAAAGTATCTAATTGAACTGCATGGTTAATAATATACTATATTGATTTTGAACATTATAATTCTATGTTTTTATATAGAGGTGAATTAAGCAGCTTTTCAGTTTGGCAGGCAATTTAAAAAAATTCATTGCTTTCTTGCGTATTTCTAGTGACACTTCTATACAACTTACAAATCGATATCCCTAATAAAAAAGTATTATTCAATACTTTTGAAATTGAATCAGAATGAATAGGAAATTTAATTTCCATTCAATCTTATTTAAATATTTGAATGGGAAATTATTTCCTACTGGATCTAATTCAAAATTTTTAATAGGATTTAATTGATAGGATTCTATAGGAAATGATATCCTTTTGAATCCTATTCAAAATATAGAGGATGCTTGGATAGGAAATTAAATCTTGTTAAAAATTATTTGTTTTGAAATGTAAACATTGATCTCCGAGTTCATAAATTTTAATACCATTGAATACACATGTCCATGATACATATTGATTAGAACACATAAATCTCAAACTGTCTGTTTAAACTTTCAGCTAACATGTTTGGGTCACAATTTTAAATGTATAATTGTAGTTAAAATGAAATGAATCTTTTCTTAATTTAATAAATTTTTAATGAAACATCCTTTCTAATTTTTCTGCACTTAGTACTATTCAATTAAGGTCACAATCAATTGATAATAAATCTGAAAAAACAGTCGGCGGACGTGGTAAAAAACGTGGTTCAGCTGGTGGTGGTTCACAATCACAACCGGCTACCACAACATCACCCCAAACACCTACATCAAATAATATTCCAATAAATGCAAATAAACGAAGTAGTCGATCACAACAACAACAAACACCACCACCTACATCATCTGTCACATCAATCCAGGGTGCTTTTAGTAGTATATCACAACAAAATAAAATGATGAAAGAATCCCCACCTAGTTCACCAGAGGGATCAGAGGCAGCAGCCAGTGTTTCATCAACCGGCAAGCGAAATAAAGGGCGTAATAATAAAACTTCTCAACAGAATCAAGCACAGTCCAATTCAGTTTTGAATTCAAATCATGATTCTAGTCATGATTCCAAAGACGTTAAAATGTAAATATTTTTTTTTGTTCTTATGGACGATGCGATCAAAATTATGGATTTTTTTTAATGTATCATGTAATTGATTAATGGATATTCGATTTTATATATATTTTTTAAAGATAGAGCTGGCGGTTTTATGATTGCCTTCGATATAACCGCGAAACGTAAAATTGATGTTAAGACTTTCAACATCGATGTTAAATAACGTTTGCGCATGTTTAAATTTTATAGTTTTGTTTTTTATTTTTTTTTTTGCGCGTCGTCCAAAATTAAATCTAATTAATAGTTGTAGATTTTAGATTATGCGTGTACGTGATATTAACATCGATGTTAAATCTTAACATCAATTTTAACTTGTTGATACAAAAAAATAAAATAAATAATACAAAGATCAAATCGCTTTACTAATTATCGATTAGAGCGAATAACAACTTTTGAATAAAATTTTATAATTAGATTTCAGAATGGTATCAATGCACCACATATGTTAGGAAATCAATTGAATCCAAATTCTCATATGGCGCAAAAAATGTCTGATCATTTGAATTCAGAGTTAGAAGCGCATAGCATATTTTCAGCGGATGCATTACCTGCAAATAGTTTAATTGGACCTCAACTACATAATCGAGTTATAGCCTCTGTAAGTTAAATTCAAAGATTTGATAATGAATGTTTTAGTTTTGTTTTTCTTATTGTTTGCATTAATTTTTTATTTTTAAGTATTAAAATAAAATTCAATCTTTTATTTATTTTTACACAAAAAGTATTAGTTAAAATTAACTGTTTTTGATAAATTTCTAGACACGAGGAGGAGGAGGTAATTCAAATCAATCAAATTCAAGTCCATTTTCAATACTAGGTGGAAATAATTCTTCAGGTGTTGTACCACAGACACTTGATCAATTACTAGAAAGGCAATGGGAACAAGGATCACAATTTTTAATGGAGCAGGCGCAACACTTCGATAGTGAGTGTATGATGGTTTTTGCTTTGCATATTCATTAGTTATAGTGAAATATTCATAATTTTTGTTATTATACAAGGCGGTAATAGATGGAATTTCAATTTACTTAACTGATAAGAGTGCAAGATATTATATGAATTTTTTTTTTTTTTAATTTGCCTCTAAGAAAATCGGGAAGTTATTGGTTTTACCCCGTTTTCGAAAAATCAAGTTTTCATCAGATCTCCACGTTTTGAGATTACAGGAAGCTTCCCTGACTACCCCTGCGAGGTTGTCACTATGGCTGAGTTTGTGTGTTACTGTGTGTATGTGAACCGCTTATTACATTTGAACGGCTCGACCGATTTCATCGCGGTTTGTGCGATTCGAAACGGCTTGACCAAACTTAGATTTTGAATTTAGATCGATTCAGACCGGTCGATTTTGATAAATCTCAAAGAAACTAAGAAAAAATATTTTTTATAATGTGGTTTTTTTACTTTTAAACGGCTCTATCGATCAACTCCAAAAAACTAATCAGCTCTTAACCTTGATAAACCACGCCGATCGGTAAAAATCGTTTGATTCGTTCAAGAGAAATCGTGAACGAAAAATTGTTTTTTTTTTTTTTTACATAATTTCGATATTTCTTTTCGGATCGTTTTTGATAAAAGAGAAAGCTCGAAAAACCACGTCGATCGCCGCCAAGAACGTGAAAATCGGTTGATTGGTTCGAAAGATATCGTTAATGAAATATTCGGGAACAGCTTGCTTTTGTAAAGTATATTTTTTAGCTCAAAGGGCTTAAACACTTTTTAAAATGTTAAATTTTAAGTGCTTAGGTATGGAATTAGTGGGAAGTTGCAGGGATGGCTTATAGGGTCAACTGTTTTCCAACTTTTTTTCTATGATTTTTTTTATTATTTACTATTTACTTACTATTTTTACGTTATTACAACAAAATTTAATTACATTTTTTTAATATCCGATAAAATATTCAGATTAATATGTAATAATGCCCGTAATAAATTTTAAGTCGACTATAGTATAGTTATAATCAATAAGTCTTACCTAAGCATCATTTTTCTGATTTAAGTTCTTTCAATCATTGAGCATATTATAAATCGAAAAAGGTTAAAATCGAAAACCTACTTTTAATTTAACTACATTTTCGTATGTGTGTGTTCCGTACAATTACCCATATAAATGTGTGCACTTTTGTAAAGTAACATTTAGAACTGACGCAAGACACAAGTGCTATTTAGACTGTGTATATCTACTTAAACCTAATTACACTTTGTATATCTATCAACCGAGTGTAAAGTTTAATTGTTAATTGTTAACTCCACTAACACATTAATATTTTATTTTTACACTTAGTCATTCATAAATGACGTCGTACAAATTTACACTACCACTGGAAAGTAAGTCGTGTGGACCTTGTGGGTCGCACGTATACTAGTTATAAAAATGTGGCCCCAAGTGATGTTTTTTCTTAAAATATAAAAAATACAAGCTCATAAATATGCGTATATTGATCAAACAATAAACTATTGAGTAATAAAAAATTATTTACAAAAATAAAACTGTTATAGTTAAATTTGCGAAAGACTTTATTTTACATTATACAATTAAATAAAATGTAATTAGAATATTAAAATCACTAGTTCGTCGACTTTTTTTTGCCAACTGCTCAACTTTTATGCTAATTGTCCGAAACAAATACGAATCGTTTTATTAGATGAAAAGGTATAATGTTTTATAAATGTAATATTTATTAAATGTTGTATGTGACATTCTAATAAAAGGAATACAAACTTTTCTTATCAAATTGACAATATAAAAACAAAATTTGAATGACGTTTTTGTTGTTGTATTTTAAAAGTTTGATAAAATCAACCATATATAATATTTTGTTCTGATATTATCAATTTAATACGAAAGGTTTACCTATTTGATACAAAATATCACACTCAGAACTTAAAAAATATTTATAGAAAATAATAAATACTACAAGTAGACGACGAAATCATAAGATTTTCACTACTTATTCATATTTAAATTTCGAATATCAATATCTCTATTATTAGAACTCAAAAACATTTATCAATATTTATTCTCATAACTAGTTTTTCCAAAATTAATTATAAAAAATATTTTGTATCCAATTGTTTTAAATTTATAGTGTTACATTTTCTGAAATATTTACAAATCATTCACATGTTACCATCTTATAAGCTATTAAGTAATCAGGTTTTTGAATATCTAAATCAAAAACTTTTGTATTTTATAAATACGTATTTCGACTACAAAGTAGTCATTATCAGTATGAACTAGCTAATTGTAATAATTCTCCGATGTTACTTAATTCTTATTTGGTGACGTTCTGCACCATGGTATTTATGTAAATGTGCAATTTATACTCTCCAAGTATATGAAATTGCTACGTCAACCAATCTGGTTCGATCACGTGTTTAGTGTTCGGTCAATGATATTGAAGTATTGGATCACGTGATTTTGACAGTTTAAAATCTTAACAAACTTAACATAAATTATGAATAAGTTTTTGAATGTAGGGGTTTTGATATTCATCTAGTTCGGTAGGGTTAGGTACCGATTTTAAATGTTTGAGATTAAATCGATTTTATGGTTATTTTCAATAACGTGAGCAGCTATACATGATTTATCATTTCTTCGATATATTATATGTGCCATGTGTTCTTTAAATCTTATACCAACTTATCCTCTACTTTGACCTGTATACTTCTTCGATCAATTTTGACATCCAAAGCCATAAATTCCCGACTGTTGTTCGTTGTTAAATTTGCCCCTTGGATTTTCTGGTGTAGATGGTAGCACATCTAACGACTTTTATTAAACACGTGATCGAAGGTGATTGATTAATTTTGAATTTGCTGAAAAAGTCATGGAATAGTCGGGATAAATGTTCATAATAATAATTATTAATGAATTATTGATCTTGTAATATGATGCTCACTCATCAACGAGTCACTGTTGTGGCCTTATTAGGTAATTATTCGAAATTGGTACAAAATTTGTTGGTAAACAGTATTTTTTAGTGTTTTAAACTTTATTAATACTACTAGCCTGAGTGCACATAAGCATATGATAAATTTTTTAAGATTCTTTAATTAAGATTAGTGAAACAACTTTTCTCTATTAAAATTCTGAAAAGTGAGCCATTTTCGTTTTCGGAGCTCGTATAATTTTCGTTTGTACTCAAACACTTGACGGAATTTTGTTTTGTTTTTGATTATTTAATACGCAGATCATTCAATAACAAATGCAAAAATCATTTTGTCCAATATGTGATAAAACCTGGTGACCGTTGTTCGACAACTTGGAAATTGCAATTTTTAGCTTTCTGAACAACGGAAAATTCGTCTCATTACGCGTTGGCCAAATTTTTTTTAGCATTTATTAATGAATGATATTGTTATTACAGTAACAAAGAAACGGATATCCATCAGTTGTTTCAAGCTTTTGAGCGCAATCGAACATAACATATAAGAAAATTCAATCAGATATTAAAGTTTGAAAACGAGAGAAAATTTTAGGATCCGGATTTTTTTTTTTCATATTCACGTTTGAAAAAAGATATCCCAAATAAAGGTCAAAATCAGTTTATTGGAAAAATATTTAAGTATGTTATTTAATATGCTAGAAATCATTTTAAAAATGAAACGAATGATAATAATTCTAAATTAAAAAAATAAATGGTCTGAAAAAAATCTATTTGAGACATGGTAAAGTTTGGGAATTTAATTCTTGAGATATAGTAGATAACCTTTTGACGTAACAATTTGATAGATACTTTGAAAGTATAAATTGCGCATTTACAAAAATACCATTGTGGTGACGCTCTACCAAATTAGCAACGAGTAACATTTCCTCGTAGATTTGTTACGGTTAGATAATTAATTTTGACTAAGATTACTTTGTAGTCAAAAAACGTACTTATAAAATACAATAAATTTTGATTTAGGGACGCACAAAAAACACAAATTTATTAATTAGGTTTTTTTTAAATAATTTTATTATGCTTTTTAAGTTTATAATAAAATATTTTTATAGATTACTACTTTTGTCAGTTAAGTTTATTGTTATCCTCTAATAATACCAAATGTATAAAATCGTGAATGACACATCGTTATTTTTATTCATTTTACCTTTCTTTGCTTTGCGATAATATCTATTATTATGTATATATTGTTATTAAGTTTGAATTATGTTTGTATACACATACGTGTATACATGCTAATGATTATCCTTGTCATTTAATACAGTCGCATCGTTGTTATCTTGTCTGCATCAACTGCGGGCAGAGAATTTAAGACTTGAAGAACATGTATCCAGTTTATTACAGCGACGTGATCATTTACTAGCAGTTAATGCACGTTTAGCAATACCTCTAACAACACAACAACCAATTACAGCATCATCAACACCGTCTACTCAACATTCAGGTTTGTTAAATACACTGAATTAATTATTTAAAAATAATAAACGATAGTATTGAAAGAATTTTTACATCATCAATAATTTTTAATGAAAAGAATCACAAATTTAAAAAATATTTTTTAATTTTCTTAAATATTAAAAACGGATTGCAAGTGATGAAATTGCAGGTTTCATTTGCAATTTTTTTCACGTAACGTTAAACAATTAAATATCAGTTTCTTCAGTATTTTAAAAGAAATTCTAATTTTCTTACTTCATAAGGAATTTTAATTTATTTTAATTATTCAGTTCTTGTATAAATCTACATTAATTTTATAACTCCTGCAGCAAAAAATACGGACTTACAAACTCCAACTACCTCTAAACAGATTGAAAATTTTTTATGCATAAAATGCCGTTGAGTAATTATTATGTCTTATGAAAAAATTTGATTAATGAAATATTCCAATTTGTTTCTTTTATATCTAAATTTTAATATAAAGCTTTACTTAATTATGTTATTAATTTGAATACTAATTACAGCATCAATACCATCAGTGTTAAATGATGTTTCATCACGATCACGTTTAACTTCATCTTCAAATACTACAAATTATCCAAGTGGCCAACAACAACCAATTGTTGAGAATGGATTACCCTCAGAGCACATAACACAAGCATATACTCAACAATCACAATCACAACAACATAGATCATCAAATTCATCTCAACCAAGTCCTACGATAAGGTCAGTATAATTCAAATATTTATGTTCAAATAACAATAAATTTTAGTGTTGTTGTTTTTTATTTTTTTATTTTTATATTTTAAATTTGTTTGAGTTTTTTTGATTTTTTTTTTTTCGTTTATGATTTTGTTCTTTGTGTAAATTGATGACGTAGACATTTACAATCGTCTAGTTACATTCCGACTTCTAGTTCTGCACAACAACATGGCGTGTTACGTGGATCTAGGAGTAGTAGTGTTCCTGACAATAGTCGAGGAAATCAAGCATATAATACATACCATCAAGGACAAATAGCATCTGTTGTTACATCACAATCACAACATCAACAACAGGTAAACTATCATTTTGAAGAAGTGGATACTTCTTAATCCAGTAATATACCGCATCGAGGTTTGAGTTAAATCGAAGTTTCCATCTTTTTATTCCCTAAAGATTTACGATCAGAGCGACTTAAAAAAATTTAAGAATGGTTTTTGTTATATACTTTTGTCTTCGCGTCTGAAGTTATACTTCTTTGGCATCATTAAATAAAATTTAGAAAATAATATATATATATATATATATATATATATATATATATATATATATATATATATATATATATATATATATATATATATAATATATATATATATATATATATATATATATATATATGTATATATATATATATATATATATATATATATATGTATATATATATATATATATATATATATATATATATATATATATATATATATATATATATATATATATGTATGTATATATATATATATATAACATAATTTGTACTAATATTATAAGATTCTAAACTTTAAATATTATTGATTATTTAATATTTTAAAAGTAAATAAATAGATTTTATAATAAATTAAAAAATTGAATTTAAGTTTATTCATTTTTTAAATATTTATTATTTTCTTAATTTAATATTCAATTTTCATTGTTATCAGAGTTAAATTTATTTCTTTATTTTGTAAATATTAAATAACCAATAATAAATATTCAACATTAACAATTTAGTATTAAATATTAAATAATCATATTTTAATTTCAATCTGTGAATTTTGTGTGACGGTGATGCGTGCGCATCTTGAAATTGCACTCATCATTTTTTCATAACGCACCTAAAAAAGTATAACTCTAAAAACACTCCAAAAATTACTACATTTTCATAGTTTTGACTTGAATTCTGCCCTCAATATTCGAAATGTAAACTAAATATCGAAAAAATTTAGTCGCTACTTTTCGTTTTCGTTGTAACACCATTGACAGAATTGAAAGTATATAGCAAGAATTTTTTAAATCTTTACCCAAACATTGTTATTTTTCATTTAAACTCGCCTAGCTCTAATTTATTGTCACTAATAAAAATATCCTACGTTTATCTCTCCTGTTTTTACACCCTTAAGAGATTATTGTTTTGTTTTTAAAATTTTAGGAGTGACTAAATTATTTTGATAAATATTAGTATTACAAAATATACATTTTTTACAAAAATTATAATAATTCGCGTATGTAAATTTAACATTCAATTATTTCATTAAAAAAGAAAGTTAAAGGCAAATACAGAAATGTATTTACAGCTAAGCTCACTGAATTATTCATTACATTCATTGTAAATCAATTTAACTATCATATCATTGCGGGGAAGTATCGACACGACCCCATAGTTTGACGAAATTGACATTAATTCCGAACTTCAACTAAAAATCAATGCGAGTTGTCTTATTTTGTTTTTTGCAATTGTACTAAAAATGACATAAAGTGAAGAGAATTTTAATTTTACACAATTCACACATTTATTTTAAGATTTCGATTGATGGCTTCGCCAAGCATGTGAAAAACTTCACACTTAAAATCAGAAGATAAATCTCTAATGTAATTTCAGGAGAGATATTTAAGTGAGGTGTCTTAGTAGCATCTGATTTTAAATTCAAGTACCTTCTCTATCATTAAAATTTCCCTTAGATTTAACACGAATCGTTCACCTTTTTTCGACGGTATTACTCTATTATCTATGATTTTTTTAATTTGTTTTTCTTACTTGTTTTATTTTTTCTGTTTTATGTTAAAATAATTAATATGTAGAATTCAATCGCATTGATCATTAGATATGAATTCATTTAGCGGCAAATTTTTTTCATCCTTAAATTCCTAAACATTCCATACAATTTAATATCCTGATAAAATTTTTACAAGGTAAGTTTTCAAAAATTTCTAAATTCAAATTTAAGAAACTCTCATACTAACGTGATTTAGCAGACAAATTGAAATTTTTCCATATTCCTATTATCCTGCTTCCAGTAGTTGGGGCGCTGGTGACAATTTCGGTATATAATTTTAATATACGCATATTACTGTCGTATACAATAATATGTAGTGATATTTTCTTTCATGTTATAGAAAATATATTTCTGTATAGCCAAGTATTAAGTGTATTTTATTATTACTAATGAATAAAAAGAGTTTAAACATTGATATTGAACTTCAAGTTGAGTATCTGAACAATTAACACTGTTAGTTGTTATCTTCAATTGTTATATATTTTCCTTTATTCAATAATCTTCAAAATTGATTGAACCAAGATCTGTATTTATAGTTTATTTAAATCATGTTTTAATCTAAAAATCATTCGATCTATGGATTGTATAAAAGGATGTATGTGTATAGGACTTTTCATTTTAATTTTCGATTCGTTTTTGTTTCGGACAGAATGTCAAAAAACTAATGTAATAAAATGAGAAGCAAATATTTTCTATCTTTGTCAAACTTATTGTCAACAGTACGAAACAAATTTTAAAATGAAAAGGTCTATTAGAAAAGAGCTAATGGATATAAAATCATCAAATGTTACAAAAACTATATATTTTCAGTTTTCCAGAGTTATTTGAAAACAGCAGTGCAAAATGACAGAAATTTCTTATTTTTAATGTTGTTACCACCAGTTCCCCAACTAATAAATCATTTGAGAGACTTTTCTTTCGAACTGAAATATTAATTTTATTTTATCTATTATTTTTGTTAGATAAATGTTCGTCGCGAAAATGAATTGCATCATTCAATGGGCACCTCTAGTTCAAAGCCAAGCTGAAAGGCGTCGTATAAAAATGGAAATTTTTCAATAGGTTTTTTATTAAATATAATTGACTGAAAGATTTAATTAACAAACATTATGTATGTAATATTTGTAATTATATTACTGTTTATATAATAAGAATTCGTATAAGTACAGAGACTTTGATAAAGCTTAGTTTTGGATAATATCGTAATTAGGACATTGTTATTTGAATAATGAATTTTTTTTTACAAAATTAACTTTCCGTTAATGGTTATTGCAAAAATTGTTTAATTTAAAGCTTGCGTATAATAATAGAATAGGTGTTTTTGAATCGAGTTTGTATCATTATATTTTTTATCTGTAAGATAAAAATAATAAATACTATAAATGTACAAGAAATTTGTATATTACTGTGTATATGATGGTAATAATACATAAACTTATTGATAAAGTCATTATTTAATCGTTTAAGGCAGGATCCCAGCGTTGGCTTTTTAAAATTTTGTTGTTTTTTTTTTTTATCTTTTGTCTTTTTAGTTTGACATAATATGATTATGCCAATCATCATTTTGTCCAATCTTCAGTCGTCTTCATTTAGATCAACTTCATTTAAGTATGTTTTCAACTGGTGTTATGCAGATTATACGGAAGATAACATGGCCCAGTAGTTAAATTTTTGTTAAAATCATTCAGATTTTTTCAATAAATAAAATGATTGAACAAAGTCTATCCAATAATTTTATATTTTAAACGAAATTTTGAATATTGTTTGACTTAAAATTATAGATACGAAGGATTAATTTTTACAAAATGCGAGCTTATGAATAATGTAAAATGTTTGAAAAGACCTGAACACAACCAATAAATAAACACAAACACAACCAATAAATAATAGTAACTGGTCATATCAACGGACCTTTTACACAAGAAAATTTATTGAAAATCTCCATTCGACTAGAACGACAATAACTTACCTGCGCATAAAGTAGGATTTATGACCAAATAAACTTAAATAAGCAAGGCTAAATAACGTGATAAATTTTGGTCAATCATCATGATCGGTGAAAGTAAAATGACCATGTTTCTTTCCGTAACACATTTATTACAAGTTAGTGAAGAATATTGAGTATTATTTACAGCGAGCTTGACGTGATTGGTTCAGGAAATTTTTACATTACCCGTAAGACCGCATTTTGTAAAAGTTGATTTACCATATCCACACTTTTTAGTAAAACGAAATTCCGTTTACAATAAAAAATTTTTGGCGAACTCTTTGTTTAATTACTTCTTTCATTATTGTAAAAATCGTGGCATATTCTGTATTATTTTAGCAAAAAATTTAGATTTTTCATCATGCTCACTAGAAATAAAAATGACCGTCATTTCCGTAACGAATTTATTATCAGTTAGTATAGTGACGTGATTGGTTCAGTTTCTTTCGTATTTTTTACATTGTTCGTAAGCCTGGCTTGTAAAAACTGATTTACCATATCCAAAATTTTTAGCCAATCAACATTCGAAATACCGTTTACAATAAAGCGAACTCTTTGTTCAATCATTTCCTTCATTGTAAAAATCGTGGCATCTGCTGTATAATTTTAGTAAAAAATTTAACTTAATATTAGTATTAAAATTTAACCACTAATATTAAAAAAAATATTGGCATATTAGACATGATAATTATGATTAAATCGGTCACATTTTTTCCAAAATTATTTTCTTTTAGAAATTGATTAATTTAACAAAAATTATCTCTATTATATAAAAATTATTAAGAGTTAATATATTTCTCAAATAAAAATAAATGTAAAAATTTGTTTTAATAGTATAGTACACGGAGATAATTTTTACTATTAGACAATTTTCAAAACTGGAAAAGACTCTGAAAGACTCTGAAGACTGAATTAATAATATAGAATACTCAAATGAAAAAAAGGTGTATGTATTTTGGTAGCACAAGTGTTTTTAACTTTTCTCATAAGAAAAAGTAGGGAATATTTTAAACAAATGAAGAATAATAAAATACTAAGAGAGAAAATTATATAAATGAGTAGAATCTCGGAGTCTTTTTTTTTATAAATCCATGCTTTTTACGAGTATACTCGTAAAAGTTCTTATGAGTAATTGATAATTTTGTAACGAAACAATTTATACAACAAAGGAAAATTAAAAAAAAAAAAATTAATACGTTTAAAAATGTACTTAAAATTTTAATGATCATTTCCGTTTGAATTGATTTAAATTAAAAAAAATCAATCACGCTTAACATAAAGACGATGATATAATTTTAAAATTGACTGATAAAACATCGAAAATTTATTTGTATTTTGTAGTGATTTAATTTAATAAATAAATCACTCCTATTTTTAACTTTTATATTCCACAAAAGCAATCGTTCTCAGCGTTATTACTTATTTTGCCAAAGTTAATTGACGTGGAGTCATAGTAACATATGATCACGTACGTCATATGTAAGCACAGATGATCGTTCTAATGTAAACTAGAAGTAAATTAAGAATTTAGTCCCTTAATTAAATTAAGTTGTATTTATGATTTTTAACCCCATTTTAGAAATAAATTATCGAGTTACGTATTGAACACATATTTCATGATTGTGGTCGTTAGCAATTTCGAAAATTTAATTTAACTTTAAGACTTTTAAAATCAAATATTGACCCTGAAATTATATAAACGTTCAAAACGAAGAAGACTATTAAGTATAATTTATGTAATTGTACATAGTTATGTTTCACACTGCCAACCTAATAATAAATAAATGCCTAATTATAATATAATCAAAACAAATATAGCAGTTATTTATTTTGTAAAATATTAGAATAATGAAATGTATTGTTCATATATTAAAATAAGCAATAGAAATCCATATCAGTTATTATTTGATAAATAAATTGGTCCATTAGCAATAAGTGAGTGAATTTACTCAACTTGTATACAAAAAGAGGCATGTTCTATTTATATACAAATTATTCGGCTACCCCTATCTGTGAAAAAGAACTGCATATATTGTCCTACTTTGTCTAAAAACTTATTTAATTTTGTTTTAAAATTTCAAGCTATCCCGATTTCTAGCCAAGTTCTATTTCAAATAAATTCGTATAGCCCACTTAATAACCCGGAGAATGTAAAGCATTGGTGGAACAGCTCCGATTAAGAAATTTCTTTTTAGCACGTGTTCCTTAGAACTTCAGAAACATTCATCATCACTAATCTTTGCTCACTGTAAAAATTGAGAAAATCATGGTAGTTTTCCAAACCCAAATAATAATAGTGATACAAAATTCAGAAAAATTTAAAATTTCACCACGAAAATCGTCTCTCAAACGTTTTTGGGACCGCTAATCACAAATCCAACGTTCAAAATTAACCAGAGATAGCTGCAACCCCATTAAAACTACCCCTAGAAGTAACAGAACTAAGAAAAATATTTAAAATTAAAAACTTCGGCTAGCAAAGTTTGTCTCTCCGTGGTTTTATGAGGTCTATAGTAACGTATACAGGGTCAAAAAGCAACTGAGGATTGTTTCAACCCTATTAAAACAACTCCTAGAACTGTCAGAGATTAAAAAAATGTATAATTCTAAATTTCACTTTGAAAATTCTCTTTCGGAGGTTTTCAAAGTCATTGATTAATGAATCCGAAGACAAAAAGCAACTAAAGATGGTCGCAATCTCATAAAAAATCACCCCTATAAGTATCAGTTGTAAATTTTTTTTTTAATTCTAAATCACCCCGGAAATCGTTTTACAGAGGTTTTTGTGGGTGCAGACCATGAATTTGAGGTCAAAAAGCAAATGAGAATGGTTACTACTCCATTAAAACTACCCATAAAATTAAAGAACATTTAATTAAAAATAATTTTATCCCGAGGTGAAATTTTGATTTTAAAAGTTTTTTAATCTCTGCCAATTCTAGGAATATTTTTAATGGAGCTGCAACTATCCTCAGTGGCTTTATAACCTCCCATAGATATGTTTTACAAGCTGAAATTTTCTGAATTAGTTATCTTCTGATCTCAGATTCGTGATCAGCGACCTCGAAAAAAGGAAGATAAGATTTCCGAGACGAAATTTTGAATTTAAAAAAATTTTCTTATCTATGTTACTTCTAGATGTGGTTCTAATGGGGTTGCAACTATCCTCAGTTGCTATGAATCCTTTAAGATGTGATCAACGACTCTTAAAACCTTTGAGAAACAATTTTCGTAGTTAAATTTTAAATTTGAAATGTTTTATCTCTGTCACTTCTAGGGGGTCTTAATGGAGTTGAAATCATCTTGCTTTTTGACCTGCGATTCGTGAGCAGCGACCGCAAAAACCTCAGAGAGACGATTTTCGTGATAAAATTTTGAATTTCTCTGATTTTTTATTATTATTATTACATTATTATTAATTTTCAATTTCCATTGCCATTGCAAAGAAATAATACAATTTGATTCTCTTTGTCTATAACAAGTTGTTGACAAGTATGTTTTTTTACCATTGAAAAATGAAATACAAACAATAATGAAATATAAAAAGAATGAACATACCTTTTCAATGGATTAAATCTAAAATGCAATAAAATCCTTACTTATTTTAATATATATATATACAGTAAATAATTGTATAATAATTTACCATGATGCCATTATGATCTTTAGGAAAATAATTAATTATAAAATGTAGTTTTAAATGATCTTATTAGAGAATTTAACACAAACATTTATCTAATATTTTTGTTTGTGTTGTAATTTATTGTTTATACTAATAATAACGTTTTAAATAACTAAAAATCATGATGCATTTAAAGAAGTTGATAACTGCATATGGAACGGTTACAAAATTTTTTAATAATAGTGTCCAACTGGACTAATAATTTTTTGTTATTCTTTATCGTTATGTTACTCGTAAATCTTAAATGAAAATTTAAATTAATAATGTAAAAAAATCGTTTTATTCACGAAATATCGAGAAATAAATCAATTAAAATTTATTAATTAGCCTCGACAATTCGATGCTCAGGGAAATAAGTAGTTATATATGAAGTAATAAACTTGAGTAAGAATTTCGAAACATATTTTATACAATATTCTTATTGGTAATAACTTCGATAAATATTTTTTATTATGCGATTTTCAATAAAATAACAATTTGCATGTATACAAATTTTAAAAAAGTGTTCGAACTGTTTTGAATTTTCATTTTTGAAGTAATTTTTAAATAATACATTACTTATTACTATTAGTAGTTTAAAAGACTTAAAATATTAGAAATACTATCATCATCATAAATTCTTTTATAAGTTTAACGAATGCTCCTGTTTAATATACGAGTGCTTAGATTTTCTGCGATTTTGCGAATCTATCTAAAATTTACAAAACTAATTTGTTACTCTAATTCTCTAATTGAATTCGATTGTTTGCTGATTCATTCAAGTACACACGGACCATGCACTAGGTTTTTGTTTTTGAAATCTACTCTGAAAAATTAACATTTACTTTTTTCTTTGAGGAATTGAAGATTTGGTTGTTGATTAAAGAATTTTTTCTCGCACATGCTTATACTATACTTAGATTGTATTTATGACATCAATATTTTTTCTTTTGATTTTGAAAACAACATTAATTATTGCGGACAAGGAGCTTTATACTACAGGTATTGTCTGGCTATCTTACGATAAACACCTATTTGAACAAACTGATGGAAACCTTATTTTTTTGATATTAGATGGAACCTAAATGCATAAAGTATACAACTATATCACAGTATTTCAACTTATAAATTTTGCTTATGTTAGAAATTAAATTAATATTTTTATGTCTTTTAAATTACAGAACAACGATAAAAAAAATATTTTATATTATAACTACAATATTATTTTATTTGTTTAAATTTAATTAAAAATGTACAAAACCTTTGTAGATTTTCCTCAATAACTCTGATCATATATAGATTATATAGACAGTTTGTATTATATTATAAATATTTTGCAAAGTTTACCATTTTTATTTGAAATTCAAAATGAATACTTATACAATTTATTATTAAATAAATTTTTTGTCATTTCTCTTTGGTTTTTTATTTGTATATATTCTAAGATTAAAATATTCAATGAACTTATGATCAACCAATTTACTTTCCATGAAAAATCTTTATTTAATACAGATTATTGGATATTTCTGTTTCTCAGGAAAAAGGAATGAAGCCACGTGTAAACCTTACAAAATTTTTTCAAGAAACAACCATACGCCGCTTGTATATTCAAGATATCTAAAAGTTATTGAGTGAAAGATACGCCAATCAGTTTGATGTTCCTTTATTAAAGATAGGGAAAGGTTAATAATAATTCTTGCAAAAAAATGAACATTTCTGTGCATTTCCTTTATTTTTGACAACACAATTAAAATCTATTTATTAAAACTTTCGAAGAATAATACTGTGCTAAATTTTCATTAAGAAATATTAAAAAATACGGTAATACAGCAATTATTCGGAAGCGTCTCGGAAAAAAGTAGAATTGCGGCACCTCTCATGCTGGATCATCCAAAAACAAAAAATCATAGTTCTTTCGTTAGATAATCGGTTTCCACAGGTAACGCCGTCGGGGGCTTTTCGAATATTAATTTTTCATTAATTTTGGGAAAATAAATCGGATAATTTGTTATTTTAAAATAAATGTTAATAAATTTGAAAAACATTCATCGTCGATATCTTGTAAATTATATACAGAAATGGTATTGCAAATTTCAAAAGGATCAGAGCAGTAGTTTTAACACTATGAGATCATCAGACTGAATCATCGCTGCCAGCAAGATCCATAATGGATGTTGCTATCACCCATAATATCTAAAGCATCTTTTTCACGGATCCTGCATTCTTTAGTCTGTTTTTCAGCTTCCTGCTCCTCTCGACTTATACGAAACCTAAAAAGGGGTCGGACACTTAAACACTCATAACGTCGTCAATTTTTTTCCGTTTGACTTGAAACTTTGATAAAAAATTTTAAAACTTTAAACCTACCCTCTCCTTAAAACGACTTAAATCAATATTATACATCCTATGTATAAGAATCGTGAATGAAAATCTTGCAAAAAAAAACGACGTTACCTATGACTGAATTTCTGAATTTACACTACAGTTAACCAGGAGGACTGTACATAGATTGCCGTGGACAGATGGCAAAGTTCTGCGCAGTTTTGTATACCCACGATATTTAATGTTTCTGAATAAAATTTAAATTGTCCTGCAAGTGAATATCAGCCAGTTTTATAATAATAATTACAATAAATAAATATATATACTAGCGGCCCGGTACGTGGTTCCCTACGTATAAATTGAAATAATAAAAAAATTTAATTGGAACATCAAATTCATTTATTCAAACAAAAGCAAGAGCCAATGCAATTTTCTGTTCCGATCGAATAGTCGCTAAAATCAATGATATAACGTACGTTTTGCCTGTACCACCAGGTACATCGAAGAAATATAATTCACTTGCATTATTGGAAACGGCTTGCATGATTGTGTCATATTTTTGCTGAATATTCAATTTGGTTATACTCTATTGTACAAATAAACGCAAATCATTAGAATTGAATGCTCACGTTGCAATTCACGATCAAACAAATCATGCATCTCACGATTTCGTGCGGTTATACCCAATTGCACTAATGCTTTATTTGCAATCGTTAGACACATGTATTCAATTATTATCCAAGCTTCGTTGTGCATTTCCAAAGTAATCAACAAATCAGGATTTCATGCATGATGGCACATACGAATTAAAATATCTTCTGCCATATAATGTTTCTTTACCCATCTGAAAACAGTTTCAATTTCACAACAAAATCCCAATTAACAAAATTATCCACCATTTATTGAATTCATTTGTTACAAAAAATGTTATAAATGAAGAACCGCTCGACCAATTTTGTACAAACTTCACATAAACCATCTACTAAATAGTCCGAAGAAAGTCTAAACATTTGGTTTGGCCCGTTCTTGAGTTATAAAAAAAATTACTACGAGTGGCATTGATTTATATATATTATATGCATTAGTTCAGACTGATTTTTAGAAGTAAAGGCATATTTTGGGTGAAACATTTAAGTGAAAAACGCGATTTTATTTGCGAAAATAAATCGGATAATTTTATATAAATAAATGATAAAAAAGGAAGAGTCACTGATCAATTTTAGGTAATTTCAAAAGTCATAGAATCACACAATAATTTTGTTATACCTACTGAACATAAACTCTTTGTTTCTGGTGTTCAGTATACTATATACATAATTGTTTACTACGCTCAGTCCAAACTTTGAAATAATCGACATACAATTTTTTTCGATAACATACTCAAAATAGTATTCTCATGATATAATAAAATAATAAATTTTTGACTGTTTTTGTGTTTGCCCATATAAAAATACTAAATCAATAGTAAATATTTTATTTTTGTAAAAAACTAAAGTAAATAAAGTTTTGATAATAAATTATTAATTCTTTGGTCATAACGAATACTATTTATACAAATAAAAAAACTGCTTTTATTGTTACGTGATAGGCTTTAAAAAAATGTCTGTCTCATGTGGGTCAGAGATGAATATCGCATTTATAGCACTAGAGATTCAACAATACAAAAATGTAATTATTTAAGTCGCATCATAGATGAAAGAGGAAAGTAGACATATTAAAATTTACCGATCTGTGGGTAAATGCGGTATGCGAAAAATACAAGTGATATATACTGGATATTGTATATCAAGAGTTTTAAAAATTTCAAACAAATCAGGAGTGAAGATGTTTATAGTTTCTATAGCCACTTATGGCAACCCTCTGTAAACTACCCTAAAATTTTAAAAATAGTAAAATATAAGATTTATTTTTGCCAAATTATCGGTCATAAAATTTTAGAAAATTACTTTTGGCAGTATTTCGTATTCATGAAATTTTTGCCAGAACATTAACATCCCTCCTCATTCTCAACAGAACTCTATGAATATTTATTTAAAATTAATGACATTTTTGTCATTTTATCAGCCTTCAAATTTTAACAATAAATAAAATATTTATGTATAATAAATAATATACAGCAGTCGACACAATCTGTATTTGGATGGGTGACCACCAAGCAGTACTGTGTACTGTTGTTGTATAAAAATAATAATAATAATAATCCCCTTTGGTTAATGGCTATATAGCTGAAAGTAGCTGAAGCCAGAAATTAAAAAAAAAAACAATAAATAAATAATATATAAAAAGGCCAGAACGAAATTCCATCTCTAACAATTTGCCAGCGCGAAAAAACGTTTCCTAGCGACTGCAAGCGAGGCAACAATATGGCAATCTGCCGGTTAGAGAGTAAAACCTATAATAATTAAAAAATACAAAATTTATATTGTTTATGGAATTATTCAATTAATTTTAATATTTTCTTCCTCGTGTACAATATTATATTGCACGCCGTTATTTTCTATTTTCTATGATTATAGAATCATTTGAATTTTCTATCAAATCATTGCGATGCTCTAGTGTCCCATCATTAGTGAACAATATTAATAATTAATATTTTATAACTCTATGTATATATATATATATATATATATATATATATATATATATATATATATATATATATATATATATATATATACTTATCACCCCAATACTTGCTTTATATTTTGCTCTCTAACCTACAGGTTTTTCGCTCTGGCAGATTGTTAGTGATGGAATTTTGTTCTGGCCTTTTATGTTATTTATTGTACATATAGGTTTTTTTTCTGTTAAAATTTGAAGACTGAAAAAATTACATTACGGTCACAGAGGGTTGCCAAAGTGACTTTTAAAGTTCAGTTGCTTTAGACAGGATTTACTATGTGAGGTTTCATGACTACCTAAAATTTGTCATTGACACTCTATAACAAGATAAACAAACATATTTTGAATATAACATATTTCACTGTTTCATCGTTAGATGGCCTTACTTCAAAGAATGGATTGACTACGAACATTTCTTATTTTCAGACAGAGAATCATAAATTGTTTGATTGTGTACATTTGTAAAACTTTCTTTTAATTTCATATTTAAGGAAAAATTTTCAATTATGTCAATTAGCGTTGACCTGTTGAAATTTTTTTTTTATTCAAAATTTTTTTATAATATATTACTACTAAATATATTGAAATCGAAATTATTATTATTAAAATTAAGGAGAATACATGTCACATTTTCGAGTTTTCCATTCTTGGATTTAACTGTTTGTAATAATAGAAAAACATTTTTTTTTCCATTTTTCAAACGTGAATATTTTTCAAACGTGAGTTTTTAGTGATTAAACTCCCAATAAAAATTTATTAACAATATCATAAACAATGCATTTGTTTATAACAATTATTTATACAATTAGAATAAAAAATCTAAAAAAAATTATATGACTTTCAACAATAGGAAAATGAAATAGTCGGAAAATTGGGAGAAGACAAATTTTTTTAACAATAATACTTTGAGTTTTCATTTTTCATGTTTATTAGAGAATAACTAATAAACTTAATAATTTTTTATTGTGATTAAAGTACTTATTAAGGTCTCCAAAAAGTTTTATATTTTTGGCACTTTTATGTAATTGATTTTTATATACAGAGTATTAGGAAAAATTTATAAATTAACAATAACATAACTTTTTTGTTTTGTTTTTTAATTCATGAAAAAATTTCCTTCCCAAGAAATTTACTCGTTGTAGTGTTCACATTAGAACACAATATTTTAAAATTTTTAAATGGATATTGTATTGTATACTCAATAATAATTTTTTTGTAATATACTCTCTTTAGCGCCGATGGACTCAAGTCTAAATAGCCACGTAAAACCCCATTTTCAACGGTGAATTAGCATTATCAATCATCTGCCATTTTTATTTGCAGAAAAAAACGTCTTTCCTAGAATTTTTTATCCACATTCTTATTAATTTTCTAACATTTTTCTTTAATTATTGCACTTCACAATTAGACTATATTATTTCATTCTTGGCACATGAATTTGCGAATTAAATAATACTAATTAATACTCCTATATACATACTTGAACTAATTTGTTCAAGAAATAATTATATATCAGATTTTTTATTTGATCTATAATATTATATTTATATATATATATATATATATATATATATATATATATATATATATATATATATATATATATATATATATATATATATATATATATATATATATATATATATATATATATATATATATATATATATATATATATATATATGACATTATCGTAATATAAGGGATAATATAACGAGTTTTTTTCAATAATTTTATAATACAATTTATAATGTGTTAAATAGGTCTATTTTAAATATGTGTAGCTTCTATCTTTATGACTTTAAAAAAATTAATAAAATTTATTGGTAGAATAAATAAAACGAACCAAATCATAATTATTATATTTAGTTATAAAAATAAATTAAATTTTCAGAGTCATTCTACTATTATTGTACATCAAAGATTTATTTCGATGTATTCTTTGATGCTTATAATAATCCACTTTAATTTAAATGTATCAACCAGGTGATACGGGCACTGCTATTCTAAAATGAATTAGGTTTGAATTTTTTCGTTGGATCATCAATTCAAGTGAGTTTATTAATAAAAATTCATGTTATCATATGGTAATCCTGGAAGATTTTGCTACAAAAAAAATATTATGTTTATCGCATAACTCATTTATTTAAAAAAATTATCTACTACATCACTGGCGGTGTCCCCCAGGGTTCGCTTCTTGGCTCCCCCCTGTGGAACATTATGTACGATGTCGTGCTGAATCTGATGATGTCTGAAGATTGTACATCAATGGGATTTGCCGACGTCGTAGCAGTCTTAGTAGTCGCAACTGGCCGACCACAAGACCGAAGTCGTCTTGGTAACCGGTAGAAGGAAGTCATTTTAAAATTAAGTGTATGTAAATAAATAAGCAGATCAATTTTGGTAAAATTCTTGGACTTTATTCAATATAGAACCACGAACCAAAAGTTTCACGCTTGTAAAAGATGCAAAAAGTAGTCAATGCTTTCCTTGTTCTATTTTTGTCAGAGATGCTATAGGGTTTTCCTAATCCATTTGTGGTTTTTTCCTAATCCATTTAATAAAAGGCCCAACCATGTTTATAGTAGGCCTTATTAGCCGGATGATTAGATTAGCCGAAAAAAATAATTGATATGAATCTAATGCCAAATTAACACATTTATCGTGTTCTACAGTTCCTTTTGTCCAATATAAACAAGGATTTGTATGTTAGAAAATAATTAAATTTTAAAATTTATGGTTTCACTTCATCAAACCATTATTGTCACTTCATCGACGAATCGTTCGTTACTGATAAGTTGAAGTCACCAACGGCTTTCAATTTATCTCATTGTGGTTATACCGACTAAAAGCATCTATTTGCCTCAAGTACCTTATGTATATATTTAGTGGTCGCACGATTTTTGTTCCACTCACATATTTCTGCTTGTATATACTTAAGAGTTGGATAGGGAACACCACGGGAATGCTCAATCTATTCTTAATGTTTGCGATTACAACTAACGCTCATTTTAGTACAGATTTAGAAACAGGCGTTTTGTTTGACTTTTAATCATAGGCATTGATAATAAACTTGTAAAAAAGGTAAAGCGATCGTGTGGCCAGTAGTAGGCATTATCTGTATCTATACTGCAAATGTACAAAAAAGAGACAGATCTTGGCCTCGTAATCACTTTCTTTCTTACAAGAGTGTGGTCAAATTTCATGAGAGTATTGCTCAATCGATTCTCTACGTTTATTCTTTTAATAAAATCTAATGTATTTTGTCAAGTTTGCTAATAATGTATACTCGTGGAATCAAAAAATGTAAAACCTATATCTATTTTCATTTTTTTAACCTATTTTAAAACATTAAATACTCGATTGTTACGTTGTGTCGAGTTGTTTATCAGATTTCTTTTTGTTTATCTATCGAAAACATTCAATTTAGACTGAAAAAATGATAAAATACACCATTAAATTAGTGTAATTTATAATTTTAATTCAGCGTGGAAGATTCAGGTCGTTGGGTTTTTTTATTCCATGAGTATAAAATTTAGGTATATTTTTACGTGGGCGTATATGTTTTTATGTAATTCGTACTATACCACTCCTTACATTATTCAAAAAATTTAAAGTACGTAGAAACCTGCTCGAGAAAGTATTCTTTGTATCCTTGTATTAATTAAAAAACTTTAATTCTTTTTCACATAGCATGTGCATAAAATAAAGTATCAGCAAAAATAGTAAAAAAAACACGATTAAATAATCGGAATGAATTTTAAATACAGATTATAATATTTTGGCATATTATAATAAAATATCTGAAATGATTAAGATTATTGAATCGAAAATTAAAATCCATTAAACGTTTTTTATTGAATTTAATTTCCGATTGATTCCAGGATACAAAAAATATGCCCACTGAAATAATAATGCATATTTTATTTATTTTTTTATCTATTAATGTATATTTATTTAATACTAAATAATATGTTGATATTACGGATCAATTGGAAGACTTTACGCTGAAATTTCATGGAGATTTTTTTTTTTTTTTGAAAAAGTACCACCATAGCACCTAGTCTAAAAACTATAAATGATCAATTTTATACAAAAATCCGGAAACATTTTATTTTATTTTCACATTAATTGATACATTACTTAATATTTTTAAATATTTATTTTTATTTGAAAAAACTAATTCTTTAAAATACGTGCGAATTATTTTAAATAAATATACAAAATTTTGATTTATTGCTTATGGATGGATGGTGCAGTGTGCCAATTTTGTGAATATTTTAACAATTTGCAAAAAAAAAATGTTACATTTTAAAATCAAGACCCTTAACGTAGTTGTACCTACTCTATTATCTACATACAGTTTAATCACCATTGTATAGTTAAATCCAAAAAAAATCCCACCGAGCGGAATCTTTTACATTTTTTTAAATAAATAAATACACGATTTTTATGGCATATTTTATAATTTATTCAATTTAAAACGAAAGTAGTCCTTAGATAAACAAAATTAAATTTGATAAAGACCTTAAAACACCATAAAAATTGTGTGTTTTTTAATTTGAAAAAATATGAATGATTTTTGGAATTGACTATACATTATAATCACAATATTAACATGTTTAATAAAATTAGATTTTGACTAAAATTAATCATTTCATTGTAGAAAATAAATTTTTTAAGCCGGATTTTATTATGACCTTTTGCAAAGATAACATAGGTCATGAATAAAAAATTTGTTTAAAAATTCTGATGTAGACTCCATATGACAACAATGTACTAGTTTATAAACTATTCAAAATTTGTTCATAATAGTAATAATTACTATTTATTGCGACTGATACCAAAGAATACAAACACCCAATATTTGTATGCAAATTGTCATAATCGGAAAAGCGCTTGTATTGCATTCAAAATGCTACTGTGGGCAAAAAGTCCTGAAAGTTTATCAAATAAATAATATTAATTTCTTATCTTGAACAATGTTCAATATTGTTCAGATTATAGACGTTCGGAAATCTGTTTCAAAATGTTATCAAACGATGACTTACCATCCTAGATCGTCAAACGTCTGGCTAGTAAATTTTAAAGAAAGGTGAGATTGATGTAACGAGTACTAAATGAAATACAAAAGTTCTGTTGAAACACAAAATTTCAAATAACACTGTAATTTTCTTGAGTTAAGTGAGTTACCACACTAAAATCAATTCAGAGATGTAAAAACGGAAATTTTCATTAAATTCCAATTTTTAACGAATATAAATTGGTCAATTACCGATACATAACAATTGTAAGAAGAATCAGAAGGTTGAAGCTTGTCACCCCCGAAATTCTTCAATTTTGCCCCATGCATGTAACTTCCGGTTTTGACATCGATTATTTAATAAGATACAAGAACAAAATTTATACCTAAAGAATTTTTTCGGCGACTGGAATAAATGAGTCTAGAGCATCGACTTCACTAGTTACCAGATATCATATATTGACCTCTATACAAGATATTTTATTTAGAGGTCGACACATGAAAGCGGGCAACTGGACCCGATTGGCGATCGTCATTGTGATAGTTATATAACACGTATACCAAAACTTATTCATATATATGATCCATTGAACTTTTAATCGGCCGGAGCTTTGAGGTAAGTTTGATGTTAAATTTTAAGTTTATTTAGTTGATACAAATGTAGAAGATCAACTTTTTTTATATTTCTTTATATCATAATTCGTATAAAAATGCAATATTCCAGATATAATGGTAGCGTTGTAAAACATAATTTTTTATTTGCAATGCTTACAGCGATATTTTGATGAATTATCTCTTTAATTTTGTAACTTCAAGTCATCCTTTTATTAAATTTTGAATTGGTTTTTTAATAATATAAGTACTTGTTAGGGTTCCGTAGTCGAATAAAAGCATTTCATACTCATTTATTTACAAAATTATATTTATTCAATGCACATGTATTTTCTGTGTAAATTTTGATAAATAAGCAATTCAAAATTTATCGTAGAATGAATTGAGATCTACGATTTAACATGATAATTTTGCATTTCGTTTATTTATATTCTAGCTTATTGTTAAAACATTATTTTTCTTAATTATCAAACTTATCTTTACAAATTCAAAAGGCAGGTATAAACAAACATGCAATTTTTACATTTTTGTTCACGTTCTAATTCAATTAATTCAACATGGCTTTTTTAATTTAAAAAAATTCGGCCACGTGCGACTCTGACTCATGCACGAAGGGTTCCATACGATTATCTATATAATAATAATTTTTATTTATTTATTTATTCTGTTTTTAGTATTTGTTGTTTTAGCGGTAACAGAAATATATGATCTGTGAAAATTTCACCTGTCTAACTATCACGGTTTATGAGATACAGACTGGTGACAGGCGGACAGACAGACAGGCAGATAGCGGAGTCATAGTAATAGGGTGCCGTTTTACTCTTGGGGTACGGAATCCTAAAAATTACTTTCCTTCTCCATTTTATATCACTTAAAAATTTGAATATAATTTAAAATTTTAAGCTTGTTTTGATTTAGAATCATACAACTCTCCAGCTTGTGAAGTGAAATAATTTAATAAATAGGAGAAAAATAGGGAAACTCAATGAAAAAATAAAAATTTAATAAGTTTTTATATGTTCACGCATATGACCTGAATTCTGGAAAAAATCATATTTGATTGTCCCGTTCAAAAGTTATAAGGATTTTATTTGTAATATTCACATCTCGTATAGGTAAACTTTCATTTAATTCTTAATATTTAAAAAATTTCTAGACATTTTGACGTACTGAAATACTTAAATGGTATGGTCGTGTGAAAAATTCAGGATGATGATGGCTTACATGTAATTTCTAAAAGTATGAACCACACCAAAATAAAATTCTCAAAAACATAATATTATACATATTTAAAGTATTTAGACCAAAAATAGATCGAAATTTCTTCTGACAACATTTCTATCCTTTTTCGATAATTTCCATTCTCGTTTTCTTCTAAACACAAGTATTTTGTTTAAATTTTGTTTTGTGCATCGGATTTTCTACAAACTGATAATGAATATTGAAATATATATGATGAAAATTAAATATACTTTCCGGTATTGGTTAGAATTTCAAATAATATGCGACCAAATCCAATATATATTTTTTTAATTTACTTTCTGTATTTAGTTACGCCAATCATTTGAGTCATAAGACATTATATTGAAATTAAAATTGTCTATTGATATGTATTTTTGAAGCGTAGGGGAGCATAATAAACGAATTATATATGAAATATTGGCATGTATTTAAAAAGATTTTTGTATTAATATGAGCCGATGATCAGTTGTGTTTGATTTTTGTGTTGTATGCTGGTGGTATACAAGTCGTTCGTATTTAGGTATAATAAAATATACATACACACACTACACTACACATCCATTGTAGTTAGTATGTGTAGTTGTTGAGAAGTTTTGTTGAAAAACTTTTTAGTATAGGCATTGCACGCGGACTGTTAGTAGTAACATCAGCACAAATAATATCAGTTATTCATCCCGACGAGCGACAACAAACTGAATACTGAACTGAGAGAGTTGAACAACATTTGTTACTGACTTAGTAGTCCGTAGTCTGCTCTATTCGATAGACTGACTCAAGTAGCAAAGATATACACATAACCATACACATTCATACACAAGCCATCATCATCATCAGGCATCGGCACCGTCAAACGCCGATCCGACAGTGCATCGCAACTCGCCGGTGAGAAGTGAAGGTTCCATTTCACACACTTTAAAAAAGTTCTTACAACAATCCCAAAATAAAAAATTCACTTCAACAATTGTCTTATCTTCTTCACAATCCAAAAAAACATAAAACCTCCTTTTATTAATAATTACTAACCAGTCCCAAATAAATAATATTTTATCCCCTTTAACATTTCTTATTTTTCAGATACCATCCATAAAAACTTTTTCAATTACTAACAATCAATTTTAATTATTTGTAATTGTCTTTTAAAATATTTATTTCCCCTATTTTTTCAGAGACAAAATATTTAGTGTTGTAATAATGTGCTACCATAGTTTATAAGACTTCTTGTTTAATTTTATTTTTTTGAAAAAAAAAAATAAATAAATAAATAAATAAATTTGTAAAAATAGTGTAATTTTTTTGGATTGTATTTTTAAAACATTTATTATGTTGCAAAATTGTGTGAAACCCCGAATTAGAACTAAATTATTATCCACAAACAATAAAAAGTATAGTGCATTTCATATAAAATGGAATCATGTGTCTTCAGTTTTTTGCATATTAATCTGTTTTGTATTGTTAACGGAATCCGTTTATGCTGCAAATATCGAGGTAAGTTTTTTATTCTTTTACATACTTTTATAATAATACTTCAAAAATTGTAATTACTGAAATTAATTTTTATTTTAATTTTTTTGTATAAATATTTAGGTATACTACTTCTGATAAGAAAAATATTTTAATTTTTTTATGATTATGTGTAAAAAATATACTTCACGTAACATTTAAAACAAAAAACTTATGGGATGTTAAATTTATTAAAATAACTAAAATTTAATATTCTTTTCAATTGATTGATTAGTATTTAAAAGTAGAAAAAATTCATATACCCATCCTTTAATTACAGATTTAATAAAATTATATTAGAATATAGAGTAGTAGTACTAATATGCATTTTTTTATATTCAATTAGTTAAAATTTACATATTTGGTATAATAATAAAACAAATATAAAATTAAACAAAATTTTTAAACTAAATGCATAAATTGATTTTTGATGTTTTTAAATGAAAAAAATTATATAAATTGTTCGATTCTAATATAATAAAAAAATTAAAAATTGAATATGTTTTGAATAATATATTGGGTGTTAATTTTCGGTATCTAGAGACAAATTATAAACTATGCAATAAATCGATCTAAATTCGTTGATTTGGAAACTAGATTTTTTTTTTTTTATACAATGTTTTAATTAAATTTTCTATTAGTGCGTAAAATTAGAGGTTTCCATGTAAATAAAATAAATTGATAGTTTTTTGATTGATAGTTATTCTTTACATTCCTTATAGTTATGTATTACATGCGCTGTACTTTTTCGTTTTAAATCTTAATACCCATTATCTTTCTTTTAAAATCCATATTAACAAATTTTCAGAACAAACTTTTGTAGGTTTGCCTACATTCAGTTTTAAATTTTAATGATACAAATAGAAATCATTTTATTTTAATTTATTTAAAACTAAAAATCGTGTGTATTAAAATATCGTGGAATCGTTGAAAAACAGAAATAAATCAGATGTACTTTGTTAAAGTTTATTTGGAAGCTCATATGGAAGTTTGTATAAAATTATTCATAAAATTCAATCCACGTGACAACGTATATACAAGATGTTGAGAAACTAAGTGATTTTAATTGGGGGTGCTACAACATCCGTTTTACTATAGCTACAATAAATGTAATTACACAGTTGAAAACTATTGAAATTTCCAATGTGAAACAAAATTTTTCTCTTAAAATTTCAACTCAAAATTTCTTAATAACATTCCCCATTTTGAGTACAGACAATTTACCTTTCTATAAATTAATCATTTATTGAGCTTGATTTTTCTTTAATGGGTAAACGTAAAAGTAGTTTTGATTATAGAAAGTTGTTCTCTTGATGGCGAAAATCAACACTTCCAAAAATGTCTCTAAAACTGCCGACTGATATTTTTTTTTGTATTTGAGATGTAAAAACAGCTACAATTTGGAACAAATTTGGATGCAAAGAGCTACAATGGAAAATCTATCAATAAATTTTATTAGACGTATTTAGGACTTTTAACATAGCCCCTGTTTCTATATCCTAATTTTACGTAAAATATACTAAAATTAAGAAAATATATAAAATGAAGAATAATTAAAAAAATTATAAGAGAAATCTCATTTAAAATCTAAAATCAATCATTTATTTCAGTTAGATGATCGATGAATCCATAATTAGAACTTTATTGGATCATTGACAAAGACAAAATTGCACACATTGTACATCTGTGGAAAATTATACAGTATGTACGAGTATATTAGTTTTAGTATAAAGTTTGTAACGCTAGAAAATATTGACACAAACAAACTTTGGTATAGGTTATCCAAGAATCACCTAATAAGGCCAGTTTGCTCATGCTAGCCTCTGTCTATCCGTTATTAACTTAAGATAACTCAAAAACGAAATGACATAGCAAGCTGAAATTTTGATGACGTATTCATGATCAACTTTTAAATCATAAAAGAAAAAAGAAAAATTTTAAAACAAAATATTTTTGTTTTTTGAAAACAAAGAACTTTTGTTTGAAACATTTCTGTATGAGGGTATAATAAATTTTTGCCTAAACTGCCTCGATTCCTTATAATTTCAGCTAAAATTAAGCTACACATATATTTGCAATATATTATATGTTTATATAACTGATATTCATATTTCGAGATCTTTATTTAGAGAGTGCCAATAATTAAAAATAGCTCACGAAACTCGGCTATATGCTAAGTATCTTAACAATTTATACTGTTTGTTGTTATTTTCACTTGTAACTGGTAAATAGTAGATAATATGTAATGACAGTGCGATGTAATCTTTTCACACAAATGGAATTTGCAAGTAAGTAATAAATTCATAAAGTAATAACCATAAAGAATTAACAATCATTCACTTTAAAATTGACCTTGAATTCATTTCGACCATTTTATTCGAGAAATTGTATGATATTTATTAATACTGGAAAATTCGACAGTTAACTTTTTATAGAAATCTTCATATTTTTTTGGCTATCATGATTGAAAAAGTAGATATTCTTTAAAAAAAAATAGAAAAAAAAATAAAAAAAATATAAAGATAGAAAACTGTATCTAAAAATTACAACATAAATCTTTTTTTGTTAAAAATGTAAGCGTTTTCAAAAAAATGGACTAAAATTTAAAAAAGAATTTAAAATTAAATATTTCTATGAATATTTTCCTTCTGATCGGTCAACGATTCAATTTTTAGTTAACAGTATGATTTGCACCGATTTGGTTGATAATTGGTCACATTTGGTTTTAGTTAATTTTATTTAAAAATTAGTTGTATTTTTTATATTTTTTAAACAAAGTTATTTTTCTTTGACCGATTTTGCACTATTATAGCCTACCTTCGGGAGGTATTATTTATATCGACTATTCTCATATGGTTTTTTATGGTTTCTCAATATATCGTTAAGATAAATACCATAAACGCATATTGACACATTCTTAAACAATATATATATTTAAAAACATAAAAATTATTAATTATGTTAGATGGATAAATAAATTTACACACTTTAATTTTTTTTATTTTGCTTAACCACTTTATTTTATTATAATTATGCGACATGTTTCGGATGTTACTCCATATTCAACTGTAAAGTGGTTAAGCAAAATAAAAAAAATTAAAGTGTGTAAATTTATTTATCCACCTAACATAATTAATACTATGGAATACCACAAATTAAAGCTCTCTACCATTAATAAAAATTATTATTTATTTATTTAAACATTGTTTGGTACAATTACAAAAAATTTGTCTTTTAGGGTGACATAAATTCACTCAAATACATCCAAATTTATAAAATTCGATTGGTTCAAATGGCCCCACATACATTACGCATATTGTACCAATTTTATGTATTAATGGGGAGAAATGTTCGTAGTGCCTCCGAAAACATTCTCGCCAATTTTCATTCGTATTTTTTAAACATTCTATTTTAATCTTAATTTCACTGGACTAGTAGTTTCTCGTAGTTCCATGTAAATCATATATTGTACCTACGATCACCGCCTCTATGTACAAGAGATGTCTTATAATAAAAATATTTTTTTTAAATGATTTTGATCGCTTTCCTGTAATTAATTATATTTACGACCTTTTCCAAGTTTATCGGTATTAAGGAGATTGCTGAAAATAAAACTATTTATATCTATTTTGGAGAGTCAATTAGGTCAAAATATAAATTATTATATAATTTGTATCTTAAAGTGATAAATAAAAATAATTTGTTAATTTCACTTTTAATTGACTTGTTGATACAATGTGAAAATAATCTTTCTTTCTATCGGTGACTAAATTTTTTTTCTTCACATCAATTATTATTTGAACATTTTTATAGCCTCGCAGATGTATGCAATATTTGAGGTTATATTAAATTTAACGCTTAGAAAATATTAAAGGATGGGGTACTAACAAAGCTTTGATATAGATAGTTCTAAAGCTTTGATATAATTGCATTACTTAATTAATCGTTTTTCTGTCTGTCTGTTTTAATTTTGTTTATTTAATTGAACTAATTATACCTTAATTTCAAAATCACAAGAAGGGGGGAGTTCCCTTTGTCTACGTTACTGAATTTTTGAATAATTATTAATTTGAAATTAACAGTTTTTAATAATATGAAGGTTTTGGATTATTACAATAATATTTAATAATAAAGTTGAAGAAATTAAATTTGGTATAACCTAATTTAAATTGTATTGGTCGAATGTTTATAAAGAAATCGACATAATTAAGATATGGAAATTCAAATTTACTGCTTTTAAATATATAAAATACGGTGACACATTTGGCTAAAGAGTAATAGCTATTATGATTGGTACTCTTTGGGTTGTTCTTTTGATCACCGCCCCCCCTCCCCTACCTTTGATATTAATTTTTTTTTCTTACACTTTATATATGGCCACCAAAAGAGGATATGAGTTAATGGATCAAAACTAATTTTCGACATTGTATTTCACTATAAAGACAATTTTTTTTTTTTTTAAACGATCGCTTAAATTTTATTCAACTGAACTATGAAGTCTTAGTTTTATTGAGCTTTTATTTTATCTAACTTAGTTTCTCGATAAAAATAGAACCGATTTCAAAGAATGAATTAAAAAGAAAATAATTTCATAACTTAATAATTAAATAAATTATATAATTTAAATTAAATAATTTTATAAATTTTTTCTTAAAAGCCGAAGTGGACGCCCATCATATGTTCCTAGCTAAAAAATTGATTCGTTGGCGTCGACTTCGAAAGGTAATTAGTCAGAAAGAAAATGTTTAAAAATAATTTTTAACCTAAAATTATTTTTAATCTTATTTCTTTTTAAATTGATCGATTTGATTGCTTCCAATAATACAATAATTTACAGAATCAGAAATTTAACGACCTGACCCCATAGATAATATCCACTAGGCTTGTTTACATACAATTTTTTTTTCTGTTGAATTGATTTTTGTTGAAAATCAAAGGTATTGTTTAAAATTATTGTCAGGTATCTCTCATAAAATGTTTAAAACAAAGTTTTTTTTTTACGAATGTGTATTCTTTTTGTTCATTTAAAAAAGAAATTAATATTTTACGTGAGATTTAATTTTTGTTAACAAATACTTCATCAAATCATAAAAAAATTCATTTAAGGTTTGTTTGTTCAATCATTAATAATTTTTTTTTTTAAATAATAAATAACGAAATATGCATTTTTATATGCGAATTGCACAAAAGCCGCGTTGCCGATTTTTGATTATTGACATACGTATAACAGCGTATATTTATTTTAGTTTATAGTTTGTAACTTTAAAAAATATTGAAGTCACAAATATTAGTATAGATAATCATAGATCAACTTAATTAGTCCGAACTTACGTCCGCCTGTCCGTCTGACCGTCAACATAACTCAAAAACTAAAAGAGGTGGCGATCTGACATTTAGATGACGTATTTTAGACATTAAAAGCAAGTTTAAGTTCGCGAAGAAGCAAAATCGGTCCACTGAATTTAATAACTCCGTGACCCGTGAAAAGATAGCCAAAAAATTATTTGGTTTTTGTAATAATCAACTACAATACCTACATGTTATTATTATATATGTATTATAACTGTATAGACTGGATATTTACGGGATTTTATGAATGCGACTGGTTAAAAATATTACAAACATTGATACTAAACCATATCTAGTATCTAAACAATTAACTTTGATAGTTGTTATATTCACTTGCATTCGGATTGTTTCTTTAAATGTTTTATGTAAACCAACAACTTTTACTTGAAACTTTGAAATATTCTTTCGTAAACTGTAAACAGATTCGCCACTAATAAAACATAACATAATTATAATACATGTTATTAATTAGTATACATATATGTATTTATAACTATATGAACTAAGTAGTGAGTGTAATTTATTAATACTAATGATTCAAAATAGTTATTAATACTGTTGTTATCTTCACTTGTTTATATTTCATACTAATCACCAAAATCAAATTTTTTGTCAGTTTTTTGTAAACGAATATGATTAATTATAATTATTAAATTTTTTATATCATTTAATAAAAAATTAATTTTTTATTAAATTTTTATATAAATTCATTATTATCGTACTCTGCACTTTAATACTAATATAAGATTCAAGTTAAAAAACTTCAAGGTTTTTTTGAACGTAGGTTTATTTTATATACAAAAAAATCTTTCTCAATTATGTCGCGAAAGCTTACCATTAATATTGCACCATTAAAAGTTATAATTGATGGCGAGCACTCGGGAAGCTATATTCTGTCTAAGCATCGTAATAGAACGTGCTATAGAAAACCATTTACGTGTATATGTCTGTTTTATCGACTATGAGAAGGTATATTTCATACAATTTTCTGTTCGATATTCTGAATCATCTCGATATTGAGAAAAAACAAGTTAATATTAAAAAAAACTACTAGAATCAAACAGCTCAAGTTAAAACTAATTGTGGGATTACCAACGACATTATTATTGAAAAGATGTAGGGCAAGGATGTTTTCTTTCTTCGATACTTTTCAATATTTATGCTGAGTACATTGCTTTTGGAGATTTTGGTATCGATATTAAATAGAATGGAGTCCAAATGAACGATATTTGCGGACGATACAGTTTTATTCGGCTCTAGAGTAACACAACTGCAAACTCTTATAACCAGAGTAGCTGTTATAAGTGAAAAAAATTTAGTCTGAAACTAAAGCTTAAAACATCGTGTGTAGTCTTCAATAAAGGTCCTATGCTAGTTAATGTGAATGTGTATTATCAGGGTAGTCGAATACAACAGGTGGATCAGACGAACTATTTGGGAAAAACTGCTACTTTGTGTTCCTTTCAATAACAATACAGTTGAGCGAAATTAAATAACGAATTGCAATTGCAAAAAATAATTCCATTAAATTAAAAATCGTCGCATTAATTTTAAACATAGGTTTTTAATGCTGTGGTCAGCTCTATTCTAATCTTGTGAATCATGGGTATTAAAATGTGCTAATAAAAAAAAAAAGCTGCATTCGAAACGTGGTGCATCAGGCTCATGTTAAAAACTAAAATGGACGGACATGCTAACAAATTTTTGTATACGATAATTATAAAAGATTCCTAGTTTCGGAAATTAAACAGAGAAGAATGAGATTTTTTGATCACTTATGTCTAAGAAACCAATTTGAAATTGAAAAATTGATTATGTTCGGAAAATTGGAAGGGTAGGTTACAAGAGGAAGAAAGCGTTCCACTTGGTTATCAACTATAAAAAAAATCGGCAAAATACAATTTATGAATTGAAAACGGCTGCCATGGACAGAGTGAAGTGGAAAAGTGTCGTCTCCAACATCCTGTAAAGGATATGAAAAATTTATGCATACATAGGTGTTAGAAATTACACTCATTCAAGAAAAATTTTTACTGCAATCAAAATAATCTCAAGTATTTAATTTCCAAAATTTCGTTATAAAACATGCAGACTCTAATCTTAACCAAAACGGTTATTTTAAACTAGATTAGATTGTGCATTACGTTTGCCTATTTCTAGGTTTGTTTTGGTGTAATTTTCGAATGGGTTGTCTGATTTTGATGAAATTTTATCAAGTCAAATTTTACGCAATAATAAATTTTTCACATTCCTGTTCCTTTCCAAATAACTGTCCCTAACGCTTGCAATATATTGACTTATGTAATATAAATAATGAAATTTATTTAATATATAAAACAAAAACATTAGCATAGCCATAGTTTAACTCGAAGCAAATTCACACATTAATATATTCTCATGGAATTAAAAAACGCAACGAACTGAATCTTCCATGCTTACTTAAAATTCTAATATACACTAATTTTATGGTGTATTTCTTAATTTTTTCACATTAAAATGAATGTTTTTGATAGATAAACAAAATTATTTTTGATAAACAACTCAATACAACATAATAATCGAGTATTTAATATTTTTAAATAGGTAAAAAAAAAAAAAAATAAATAAAAATAGATAAAAGTGTTGTAAAATTTTTTGATTCCACAAGTCTACTTTCAAATAAAAAATATATTTAAAAAAAAAAGTTTTCTATCGATTTTTTATAGTTTGAAATAACTTCAATAAACCGATTAGTTCGAATGTATTTATAAAGTTTCAAAAAAGCTGTCCAAGGATAAAAATACGTTATCAGTGTGGGTACAATGATAAGTCTTGTTTTTAAACAGTTCCAAATGGTTCAAGAATTCAAGTTTCCTTATGTGTAGTCCTCTCTTTGGGTATCAAAATGGGTCTTACTGTACATAGACATTCACTATGTTTCAATTAAAAGTTCCAAAATCGCTTATATGTTCAAAGACGCAGACGTGGCCTAGCCGTTCAAAGTTATTGTGTTGGTTTGGCATACGGTATATAAAAGAAATGTGAAATTTAAGATACGTAATGCCTGTAAATCTTTTTACATTTTCTTTTTTTCAAAGATATTACCATGCCCACGTTATTTTATTGTAATTTGATAGGCTTGCATCTGTTCATAATTTATTTTTTATTCAAATGTATCAAATTAATAAAGGGAAACATAAAAATATATTAAAATTGGAAAATATATTTGTATTTATTTAAAGTGCAAAATAAATTTTTATATTGACTAGGGTCGATAATTTTTTAAACCAAAAAAATTATATTAGGATGGTCACCTATTGGAAACGGAAGAGAATATAACAAAAATGAAAGGAAAAATATATTCACGGGCGACCTGAGGTCAAAAAGTGGAAGGGGGTGTGTTTTAGAGGGTAAAACACGGTTTATCTCGATATCCGTAAAACCTATAAGTCTTATGGGAACCAGTTAAATGGAACAGTTGTAGGTAATTACAAGATCTACAACTTTTCATTTACACTTTTTTCAGTTGCTTTTTTGAAAATTTTTTATTTTTTACCGTTGTCCACTGGATTATAATATCAATATCAAGAATTAAAACAAGTAAATATAAAAGAAAGAAATGTGTATAGGTGTAAAATGTATTTCGTTGAATATGTAAAAATTAATGTGTGGTTAATAATACAAATATCATTTATTTATTATTTGTAGAAATCTTTTATTAAACAATGTATTTAAATTATTGTGTATAAATGATTAAAATTAATTAGTTTTTAGTTTCCCACTTGCATTGTATTATTGTATATTTTAAAGAATAATAAACCATTTAATAAAGTTTTTATGTTTGATTATTGTTTGATATGGTGAGCTAAAGGTATATGAAAGGTATATGTCGTAATAGAGAAGGATTTGATTGTTTTTTGCAGGAAGTGTTCGTAATGGTATGAAATAGGTTCAATATTGATTAATTTTTATATTCCTTGTATATCGATAATATGGGGCTGAGGAACATTGATGACGATTTATATTTCTTAATCGGTTACTGGAATAAAATTTGAATTATGACTTTCTACAATATCGTTCGTAGGTATATTTTGTGTAAATTTTTAGTGTTATTTTCCCAAAAGATTACCCAAGTCTATAAAACTTAAGGATGGTAATTTAAGGAAATAGTATCTCAGATGTATACTATATCCTTAAATTACCATCCTTATTTTATGTAAATGTGCAGAGTTATTTTCTCAAAAGATTACCCAAGTCTATAAAACTTAAGGATGGTAATTTAAGGATATAGTATACATATGAGTTTACTAGGTGTGGGAAAAAATACAACTTATTTATCTTCCCAGTTCGAAAGTATTGTGTTTTTGATTTAAAAAATATATATATTTTGCTCCAATTTCAAAATTGTCAACGTTTGGGAACATTTTCGTTTCGTGTCCGTCGGTTTCTCAGTTTATCGGTCTGTGGCTCGACTCCTGCGTAACTAATATTTATAAATTTGTGATAAGTTATAGTGGATATGTTCAAGATGGTCCCACTTTAAAAATTGCTCGCTCGATATGGGTATACGTTTACACTAGTAATTTAAATTTCATTAAAATCGATTATTCTGAAACATTGTTATTAAAAAAAAAAAAAAAATTAGTACCTAGTAACGTGAAAAAAATTAGCTTACTGCCACAAACAATTTTGTGTTATATAAATGTAGAAAATGAAGTTTTTCATCACTTATCCAAATTACAAATCATTCGTGGAAAAGGTACCGGACATAAGCTATTTAAGTGTCCATATTCGTACATTGCAAGGAAGTTTTGTGTCCGTTATTGGTAGTTTGTGTAATGTAATTTGTTGTATAAAAATTTGATTTCGTGCTAATAAAATTTACCGAGGTGAAATTACCACATGAAACGGAATAAATTATAAAATCATTTGGTTGTATACAGAACTTTAATCTTAATTGTTAATTATGACACAATTAATAAACCACACTCAGTTTTATTTTATTTTAGTAGTAATTTATTGGTGTGCTCTAAATCTGTGTATCCAAATTATAGTTCTAATATCAAATGTCGAAATATCGATTATTGTTTAGGCAGTCATACTGTTATATATTTGTTAACGAATTCGCCTCTTAATAATGGAGTCGTTCTATTATTTGTTATTGTACATTTGAACTTAAGCGCACAGTATGTAATTTCAATTATAAATAATATACGTTTATGTATTTATTTTTAAATCAAAACAAAAAATATTTAATTTATTTTGAGATCTATGATTAATTTGACCCTTATACAATTGAAGGCAAGATGTTTTTTTTTATATTATTTAAAGGCTTGGGTATATTAAATATAGACAAACAGAGTTAATATAAAAATACCTTGGACTTGAACTTTATGATTTTTTTTATCAAGTATACTGCTGCAGATGAAACCTGTATTAATAATATTGATAATGGCGAATGATAAATTACAGGAAATTTCTAATAAAATTTTATTTCGATTTATCGAGTGTTAAGTTTTTCTTCAAATTATTTTATTTTACGTGAAGAAAGAAAACTTAAATACAAATTAAAAGAAAAATACTTTCATCATAACGTGCCAATTTATTAACAAGGCTTAATAATAATAATAAGCTTAATTTAGCCTACTGGTTGGCCAAAAATCTCCATTAACAGCTTCCAACTTTCCGTGTTTATTTTGCATTACGGTTCTACTTATTTGCACACTTATCAATTTCATGTCGTTTTATCTAGCGACCTCCCCGACTAGAAATTATCCCAATACTTATATTGGGGCCCAATTGGGAAATGCAAGGGCTTACCCAAAAGGCTTATCCCGGTTGGGATCTAATTGGGTACCTATTGGGATAGCCCAATTTAAAAATAAATAATTGGAGGTGAGTTTGTCCTTAACGGTAACTAGCTGGGAACTGATCGGGAAATCCCAATCCAGAAAAATAATTTAATATAGGTTTTACTGCACTAGGATTCAATTAGGAACTTATTGGGACAGCCCAAAGTAAAAATCAGTAATGCTAATAGTTCTTTTTTTTGTCTGGGCGATAATTGGGAATTGATTGGGAAAACCCAATGCAAAAATTAATGACAACATTTTGGTTTTACCGTACTCTGACCCTTTTGGGAACATAATGGGATAGCCCAATGTGAAAGATTTTGTACTTTTCGCCTTTCTTTTATAATTTTTATTTTGAATATTTTGAATAGAGTGTACTTTTGTTACAAAATTACTCATTAGATAGTGTTCGGGAGTATATTGAGAGTTGTATAGTTACAAACTTTTCTCTATTAAAAAAAAAAATGCACATCTCTTAAAATGCTAAATAAAAAAGACATGTCTTAATTAAAAAAAAAAAAATTATATATTTTTATGTGATGTGTATAAAACATAGTGATGATTAACAAGCATTACAGTGATATAGTTTCAAGGTTAATATATGTACTGTCACACGTGTTTAGTGACGTCACCCAAAAGAAATAGAGGGAGAGCCCGTCATCGCCAGTCTTACCACATTGAATAAAGGCTAAAAAATTTTCTGTGCAAGTACCCTACAACAGGTAAGATGGTTTGGTTAATAAGAATCTCGAACCTTGGTGGCTTTGACAGGTTACAGGTAGGAAAGATGAGCATAATTGCTACCCCAAAACATTATAACATAATACGCAATTTTTTAGTATGTTCTACAGGATACTATTAGAATATCATACCATCCGTTGCCAGACATTTTGTAGGGTGGCAAGCCCCTGCCAGATGCCTTGAATAAATAATAATTCAACTTACGTTATAATATAAAATCTGATTTTTATGTATGTTACTTGATCAACTATTCAAAGATGTTTTCCAAACGACCAAACAGTTTCAAAAGTTCTAACATTCTTCCAGACATAGTTGAAGTTCGGATATTCTAATAAATAGTATCCTGTAGAACATACTAAAAAATTGCGCATTATGCTATGTTTTTGGGCAGCAATTATGCTCACCTTTGCTAACTGTTACCTGCCAAAGCCACCACGGTTCGAGATTCATAATATCCAAACCTTCTTACCTGCTGTAGGGTACTTGCACAGAAAATTTTTTAGCCTTTATACTATGTGGTAGGACTGGCGATCACGGACTCTTAGTCTAAAAATAATGTTTACTTCCAACAAAAAAAGTTATTAACAAGTCTAAATCTGTAGATTGTACGTCGTAGTGCAGTGAACGAACTTGCATAAATTCATTTTAAAATGTTAATTTTGTTTTATTATCAGAACTTGGGAAGCGATAGCAATTAATTATTTGAATTGAGATTGTTGAATAAATCTTTATGTGTATTTTAATGTGAAAGTTTTTTAAATATTAATGTGAAGAAATAAAACGAAAAAATTAAGCTGATTATTTCGACATTAAATATATAATAAGTTCTGAATCAATTGATGTTTATTTTTAAACGTTTAGTTAAAAAATTAGTGATTGTTTAAGAAATAATTTTGTGTTAACTTCTTTTTCATTATCTTCTGATACTATGTAAGTAATTGCAAAAAATGAAATCTTTTTACTTCCATTTAAAGTGCTTGTAATTGATATATTAATCTTTTGAATTTTGTTTTGTTTCAGAAACAAATCTAAATAACAGTTAATGCTTTTTTTGGGAAAAAATTCCGATAATGATATCGATATTGTTCGAAGTTCTTGGCTGACATGAAACAAACACGACCAAACGGTTTATTGTAAATACATGCCACCTCCCTATGATGCGCCGAAATTTCGAAAATTACAAAATATGGTTATTTTTTACAGGGCTTTGCGAAGAAGAAACTAAGAACGAGATTGAGTCTCCAAAAAAAAAAGCTAGAAAAAATTTAAATTAATGGATCATCATTATCATCTAATATCAAAGCAAGATTTCTTCTAATACTGGCGTTTCTTCTATGAACATAAATCTTCATCGATTGATTCTAAAGGAAGTTCAATGAAAAATACGAAAATACAAAAATTAAACCAAAATACAAAAAAACAAGACCGAATAGTTCTGATTCCGAAAAAAATTGTGTTGTTGATACCTCATTAAATTAATCAACGAAAAGTTTATTCGTGGAAAAAGTTTCGAAAAATCTGTTGAAAATCAATTTTTTTTTTTTTATATTAAAAATTATTAATAAAAATACTTGTAAGTCAATTTGCACTTTGTTTTATTACGAGTTTATTGTGTGGGACCGCATAGGTATTACCCAATAAAGAACAGATCGGGACTGCCCTAAGTGGCACACACAGGTTTAGCCCAACAGGGAACAGATTGGGATTTCCCGATTGGTGCCCAAGGTAGTATCTGCGTTACATCCCAACGTAGAATCCCAATTGGGAAACCCTATTGGGCCCCAAATGGGTGCAGTCAAAAATTTCTAGTCGGGTCCATTTCTTTTGAAATTATATGGTGTGCATGTAGTTGTTAAGAAGACCATTGCGTGTCCTCAAACTTCTGCCCATTGCCATTATAGTCGCTTAATGTGTACGACTACATTCTTTCTTTTGCTTCGTTTATTTACAGAAGGAATTTCTTAAAACTTTTTGATACATAACATCTTGAGACATTTGAGATCCACCACTGGTAGAATACAGGCATCCACCACCCTCGTATTTAATGTTATTGGAATATTACCCTTGAGTATATGCTTTAAGGACCAAAACTTTTTTCATGAATTAGCCATCCTTGCGTTAATATACATCTAAGTAATATTTTAATTGCATTATTTTGCATTTAAATAATTTTTCCTGAATTAATTTTTTACATCGATTGTCATAATTGAGAGCGACACGTCATTCAAGAGAATCGGTACCTGTTAGGTATTCGATGTAACATAAGCCTTGCTGCGATTTATGATCAGACCTACTTCCTTACAAGTTGCACTTAGCTCTTTGAACTTGGTTTGTAAATCTTTAGCGTTTTCTACATAACTCTTAGCATGCCAGATGGCCGAGCGGTTTAACGCGCCAGGCTCAAGGTATCAAGATTTATCTAAGGTAAAATCGTGGGCCATCATATCCGGTTATTGGAAAAATAGTATGGGACCACAATTCGAAATAAATAACTAGAAATGATAATAATTTTTCAAATATCAAATCAAAGTTCAAAGATGATCAACTGTTAAGAGATGTTTATTTTTGTTGTGATTTTTTTAAATTTCAAATTGAATGCAAATGTCAATTGAAATAATTACTTGTATATGATGATAATAAATAATTGAACGAGAGCTTATGTCTTGAATAGATTTGAGTTATTCAGATAACTTCATTTGTTGCAAACATGATCTGTTTGTAAAAATTAAATAAGTGGTCTAGGTGCGACAGGCAAGATCTACATGACAAACTTCTCAATGATGAGAATAAATAGTTTCAGCTAACTCATACTTTTCTACCACAAAAAAAAAAAAAAATCAAATATTATAAAAATGCATTAGCATATTCGAATGAGCTTGATTTAATGCTTTTGATCTACCCCTAAAACGCAAATAGATTCTTCTGTGCTAGAATAATTTGATGATAAATTCAATCCTCAAATTTCAGATAGATTGTATTTTCCCGCCATGTGTTCATGAAGAAATATTTCTTAATTATGACTAAAAGACGTTATGCCGATAGGTTTGTGTTAATATTGATAACAAAGTGAGAGGCATGGTGCAATATACATATATAATAGGTTTGATATATATATACTATCTTTGTTTTGTGGTTGACAATATTATCACGTCCAATACCAAATATTAACGAAATACTTATGAATGTTTACTTTTTAAAAAATATTTTTAGTCGAATCTGTGATATTTTATTATAAAAAATGTAACAATAAATATAAATTATCTAATTGTAATATTTAAATTAGATTTACTGTCTAATGTTGACCTAGAAACTTCTCAAGTTTAAATACTTTTAGTTATTTTTCTATTCAAATAATTTCAAAAATATAATATTTATGGTGATATTTATGCTATAATCTCAATAATTCAGCAATTAGAGGAATAAAAAGGAGTCTACCAACACTGCGTAGAACATTCTTGGATGCAGGCTCTCCGTCTAAAATGATAATAAATTTATTATTTTTGAGTAATGATCTTTTTCTAAAGTACGTTATAAATGATTCTGATTTTAAGTATATCTTTCTATCGATTCTTATCTCTAATAAATTTTTTTTAAATATTAGATTTGCAGATTAAATTCTTAAAAAATTTCAGGTCAATTTAATTTGTGTAAATATAATTTTTACAGTATTAGAGCAAGTATTTCCGTTTGTTTGGTAAATTGAAAATGATAAAAACGAGTGAAGATAACAACTAACAGAGTTCATTATTGAGATACTTGATATATTGTTCAGTATTAATGTTTAAACTATTTTAAATGATAAGCATTCATAAAATACTCTAAATATGCAGTCTATACAGTTATTAGCTAAGCACTTATTAGCTAAATTAGAACAATTTAGAATAAATTAGAATTTATACACAAGTTTTTTGTTCTGAAAACAATTTTTTTTTCCTTTGAATTTTTCATCTATCTTTAATAGTTCAAAATGTTGGATTATGGACCGTCATAGATCCATTGCATCCAAAGGACCGATTTTGCTCAATCACTTTATTTTACCTTTTATGTCTTAAGTACGTCACCAAAATTTTAACTTGGTATCTCTTTCCTTTTTGATTTATCTTGTTGACGGATGGATTGAAATGCAGAAATTGACTAATTTGATGATTCTATGAACACCTATACCAAAAATTTGTCTGTGTAGTGAATATTTTTATCGCTACAAACTTTAGACTAAAATTAATATATACTTACATTTTGTATATGTCGAGTATAAAACTAACATCCGTTGACGATACAAAATAGCCAACACAAGTGAATATTCTAGAACATTATTATTCAATATAAATTGAGACATTTCATTCTTATAATCAATTAATAGTTTTGACTTGAGCTCGCTATACATTCTATGACGTCACTGCATGTAATTAGTGTACAATAATTGTATGTAAAATTATATTGATTGTTGATTAAATATTGAACTTTGCGATTTTATTAAATGTTTGTAAATTAATTTAAAATAATAAAGATTGTTTTTTTTAACACTCTTCGACGACTCAAAATATAATTTATATATATATATTCTTGGTAGAATATAATAAGAATATTCACACATACATACCATTGGCATGCAAACACACGTTTGCCTATAAAAAAGTTTGCCTATAAAATGATAAAATTAGTATTTTTAATTTTAATATGGAGATGTTAAGCACAAAACGGAGTTTTTTTTTTTTTTTTTACTTATTCTTAATACATTTCTTCATACTCTAGTAGGTTTTTCTTTCCTTCTGTCGTGAGTTTTTTGTGATATAAAAGAAAATATTTTGGAGGTCAGTGAATTTTACTTGCTTTTAATGGTGAAGAATCCCTGAAATCGCGGGCATTTTCAGCTTGGTAGAAAATTTTGCAAACCCGGGATTGCATATTGAGTCCTTCAAAAAATATACTAAATTTATTGAAAAGTGTTTTCACGCTGGAACATCGTTAAATGCATTATTTGTGGTATAAACCATTTGTTGTGATATAAACCATTATGAAATAAAAAACATTATACGATTTAAGTATATGTACTATTTAATAACGGGTGTTAAAATGTGAAAATAATATTTGGTCTACCGAACTAAAAATGAACGTTAAAAATATTTAATGTACTTAAAAAGAATTGTTACTTAAACATACATAAAGCTGTGTACACTCGTGAAACAATCGAGCGTAACATAACACCGTAACGCAACTTTGACGCGTAATAGCAGCCTTTGTGAGGACGTGATCGTGTAACACCATCGTGTAGCTAATTTTGAAATGTGATGATGTAACAACGCGTCCCATAAGATGTTGCTGGATGGGGTTATGAATAGTGTGGACTCAATAACGCAACATTGGTAAATACAAGACGTAAACATTATTCATTTTTTATTTTAATTGTATTTAAATATTTTGATATGGAATGGAATGAACAAAATACAATACAATTTATTGAAATTTATCAACATAAATACATAAAGTGAAGGTACTGATGCTTGATAAACACGTTACAGTACAGATTTACCATACGTTACGAACGAATGCTGCATGTGTATTCGCTGTTTTAGGTGGTAGAAGGAAAATTTATTATTCAGATTTGAAATATTTGTGTATTACTGAATTGTTTCCCACATTTCAAAGCATAGTTTTCATAAAACTGGTAAACTTGTTCTTTAAATGTTTCATTGCAAATTTATTTTAAAATTATTTCATTTCTATAATACGGCAAATGGAAAAAATGGTTATATGTTAAATTGCAGTAAAATTTACAAATAACAAATTTTTATAAGAAGTTTAATGATATTAGTTTCTTCCATCTAATTTGTTGAAACATATACGTTGAGTTTATTATGCTTAGTTAAAAGGTCTATTTCCTAGAAGTTGATATACGCTCAAATTGTATTAAATCTCGAAAATTTGATAATTATTAAATACAATTTTGTAAATTTGAGCATTAGAAACAATGATCTTTAACATTTTCTTTAATAGATTTATGCCAAATAGATTTTTAGAATTTTATACCACTAACCTATAATAATAATAATTAATGCCTGTATGCTTTTAAATAAAAATATATTCGATGATGAAGTTTAAAATTAGAACAAGAAAAAATGTTGTTGTTTGAGATTGGTGAACGAATAGACATGTGCATCTGTGTTGAGAGTGTGTGTCAGATTTCGTGTATAGAAAACTAGATTACACATTCGGTGTTTTAATATAAAATGATGTCATATGAAATTCCAATTCGTAAAGTTTGTGTGTCGTCGTATACTAAACAACGTTTACAATCATTTTACGTATACTTATTTTTACCTCTATGTACGTTGTAATGTAGAGGTATTGTTTTCCACTCGTAAATTCGATCATGAATTTTCTCCACAAGCTACAAATAGAGATATCTGTTTCTTTGCTATTGTTATAGAAATATTATTTAATAACAACTGCCAAAACCACTTTGTCAAATATGTGATATGATTAGTAAAAATGATTATGAGGTAGTTTGAATTGTTTGCATTTGATTATGTTCGTTTGAATCTAACGATTATGAAATTGTTGCATATTTGCAGATAGCGCGAAATGTTCGTTCAGACTGGAGCAGTGTGTAATGGTCGAATGTAAGTGGTACGTTCTTCCAACTCATTGACCGTTCGAGTAATGAGTATAGGTATACATATTCGAGGAAAAGGCTATTGAAACATTTCTCCTATATAATATTTAACAGTTTTAGGTAGCCTAATTAAGGTTTTGTGTCGCTTTGAACTATTTAAATATGGATGTTTGAATAGCAGACTGAGTTTTACATGATTATCATTAAATATAATTTAGATATGTACACAATTGGGGATGAAGGATGAATAGGGAGCTATCTGGTGATTCATTGAAGTCAAAAGTAACCAAAACTAAGAAGTCAAACATAACTAAAACTCCGAATGAAAAAATATCATTGTAAATACCTGGGTGTTCACTTAAGTCTTGCCGTTGGTCAGATCTTATAAATATGTGGAGGTTGTTGGGTTTCCTTCACACCAGATTTTTTTTTATCTTTATGTACTGCATTGTACACAGTTTAACAAGAACCAAATTAAACACAAAAAGATAATAAATTTTGTAATTTTTCGTAAATTTATTACACTTTAATTATAATACCTTATGAATATGTTTATTGATATGAATGATAAACGTTCTTTATTTGTATAGTTCGTATATTGTATGTAGCACAAATTTTTTATTGCCGAGTAGTAGGAAATGGAGATTTTCCAATGTTTCACGTAATAAACCTGTTAAAACTCTATAACTACCGAGGTATGGCTATAGATATCGGAAAATATTGTTTTTGGTTTTATAAAAAAATTTTTTTGTTTCAATTTCATAATTATATATATTTATATATACTAAAGCTCCGTTACAGCGGTCGAAATTCGACCATAATCACTTAAAAGTGAACCTCAGTGCCTTTATACAAAATAGTATATATGCGTATTTATGGTAGTGTGTATAAGATACATCTCTTATATATGAGTCACATATTATGTGTAATATTTTTCTATTGATTTATTTTTTTTAAATGCATAATTAAAAAAAATTATTAGCATTATCTAGCGCTTGTCTATTTAAACTATAAGTGTGCCAAATTTCAAACTCCTCCGTCCGCCCAATTTTTGGAAAATGGGGATAAATTATTTAATTCGCGTATTAATATTTAGACAATAATAAGTAATAATAAATATAATATATAGTACTATATATATCTGAAACTTCCTTCTTGGTCAAAATTTATTATATGACTGTTAAAGACATTCGTATAAGTCTTCGGAACGATCCTATTTGAAACATCTCACTAATCAACTATCGTTTCGGGGCAACGGCCCTCGCATGTGAAAATTGATAACTCGTGAATCGTTAGTTTGATTTGATACAATTATATATGTACATATATATGTTTTAAATTTATAATTTATATTTTGTTGATTATTTTGAAAAGCCAATTTTTTGAAAAACACAAAAATTAAAATAGAAAATCGTAAAAAATGAAATCAGCTTGATGCTATAGAAAATAAAGAAACTGCATATTCAAATTTCAACTGAATCAGTTAAGTCTTTCCTGAGATTTAGCTATTTAAGTAAACATGTTAATACATCTCAAGGAAGTTCTGTGGTCATTATTTCAAGTGTATTTTTACGTTATAAAGCAGTCGGTGCAGTCAGCTGAGATTTTTATTGGCAAATTCGAATTTTATACGCAAAGTTATACATATTTTGTATAGATTTTATCGAGCATTATTAGAAAACCTAATGGTTTTCTAAACTTCCAACAGTCGGTGGAAATTGAATATAAAATCTTTACCTATGATTTTCATAAGTGGTTTTCGATTTTATTAGACCGACAAATACAAATACAATAAATATCTGGATAAACATTAGTTGGTTTACTGTTCTATTCAGCGAGCACGCGCCTTAGTTAAAATTCGATAAAATAAATACGATAATTGTTATCTAATGACTTTATCCATAGGGAGTAATCTTAAATCCACCAATCAATTCAAATTAAAGTTGGTAAAATCAGTACAAAATTTTTTCAGAAGTAGATGAGTTTGAAATCCTTGAAATCAAAAATTTAAGAAAATATGTATAAACGTTTCGAATAAACTCGGATTATTAAAATTTTATAATTTGAAAAAAAAAATTATTATCAGTCTGTTTTTTTTTACTCCCATAAAATGTTAAAATCAACTGATCAAGAATAATTGGTCAAAGAAAGATCATCTCATCGATAACGTAATGTAAGAAATAACTCTTTATGTATACATTAACCGAAGCATCTAGGTTGATATAAATTTGAAGGACCAAAAAATCAACTCATTGATGATAGTAACATTTACTTTATTATCTTTTATTTGATAACTTAATTATCAACTAAATTGATGAAATATTCGATAATGTTCTTTGTTTTAGATATTATTTTTACAAAAAAATTATGAAAATTTGAACATGAATAAAAAATTAAGCAAATCACGTATATATCGTGAATAATTGACAACACTTTGAGTTAATGTTTAGTTAGTTTTAAGCATGAACAAACAATCGTTAACTCTATAAATAACATTCGAAACATAAATTAAATTCGGAAAAATTATATTATTTAACACTTTATGTTATGTATACTGGATTTTTATATTACAAACATTATATAAATCTAAAAATAAATTTAGACTAATCGCCTTTAAAAGTTTTATGACTTGACTGATTTAAATATAACAGAAAACATTAAAAAAAAAATTAAAAGAACAGAGAATTTATTCTGTAAATTATTATTTACAATAAAAATAAACTTTTTACAACAGTAAGTAGTTTAAAATAAAATGATACTCGAATCTTTTAATGGGTTACTAATATTTATTAAGAAAGGTTATTTAATAATTGAAAATATAAAAAATGTTGTCAGCCTTGAGAATGAACATACATATAATATGTTATTTTGATAATTATTTTATTTTATGTTTTAGTTTATTTTTTTAAAATTCAAATTAATACTACCACTAATTCAAATAGTATTCATTATAACACTGTTATTTAAATGAATATTTTTGACGATTATTCTTTTTATTTTCTGTGACCACAGACAGCTCTGTAGAGTATATTGAGACGGGGGCCGCAACAAGGTTGTTTGTACCTAGACCTTTTGGTGCTCTGTACCCTTTTTTAAAACTCTCCCGATCACCTGCAAGCAAAGATTGCCTTCTAGTACCAGATGACAATTATGTTGTTTTTATGTTATTGGTGGAGCCGGATACAACTTTTTTATCAAAGCGACGATAGTGTGATCAATTAACCGCCATCTTTTTTTATTATTATCATTTTTCAAACTGCCGCTGCCTGGATTCGAACCCGCAACCTCCGGTCTAAGTAGCCAGATGGGTAAAGGTATTGTGTCTTAACATCACTTGGCCATTGAACATCACTTGGTAATTTTAGTTCGTGAATGAGCAAAATGGGTTGCATCCACAAAATGGGGGATTGTATCCAATGAATCCATTACCCAACTTTTAAATTGTTACTATGAATGCAACGTATTGTTTTCATTTGGTGTTCGTTTGATATTTCCTACAACAGATATTACCTTTGTTGCGTTAATTGTAAAAGAAAAATTCAAAAAAATTTTTGCTTAAAATTTTTTTAATAAAATCGAAATTTTATATTTTCATTTTTTATCTAAATTGATTTTATTCATTTAGTTTTTTTTAAATTTTTATGCTAATTTGATAAATTATTTTATTTCGAGTCTCGTGATATTTATTTTTAATCAATTTTTTTTAAAGCCATTATGATTTTTTGACTGAGATTTCATTTTTTAAATTTTATCGAAGTTAATCACTATAATAAACAGACAATTTCTCAATAAATAGGACAATTTAAAATAATTTACCGATATAAATATCGATCAGAATATGTGGCGAAACGTTTGCTTACAACCAAGATACTTCTAGCTCCTTCACTTTGGCTGTATGTTTTCCGTGTATACGTTGATAAATTTTCTTATTATTTTTGAAATGAGAATCTTATGATTAATTTTATGCATTCAAAATACGTAAATCTACAATTGCAAACATTTTACTCTTTTCAATATTGGCAAATTTTGTTTTTTTATTTCTTCATATTAAATTCCTTATCATTTAATATATTTTTGGAAATATTTGGAGTAAAAGTTTTTCCCGGCAGAAAAGGTGCAAAATTTGACCCATTCAATATTGTTATATGGTATGATAGTGTATTTACTCATTAAGTATTGGTATATGTTCTCATAACTTGCAGCTTGAGCCTACTTTTTGAGAGACGTTCGTGGAATAAACAGTTAAATGACGGTGTCGGTAGTAATAGTTTTAATATAGTTTTTAAACTGCAGTAAATATAAAATAGAAAAATAATACAAAAGTCAATTTTGCGGTAGCTGAAACTTTATATTTTAAAGTTTTGTTCACAAATGAATCCTCAATAATGTTTAAACAATATATTATTATATAGTAGTTTTAAATGTTATATGTATAGAGATATATGCATGCCATGATGTTTTAATTATATCCAATTTTCATGCATATATTATATATGTATGCGTTAACGGGTGAAGCGTGATCAACTATATTTCATATTTCCCGGGAGTTTTTTAATTAAGCTTTCAAATAATTTTATTAATTGGTTATAATAATATTCATTGCAATTATTTACTATAATGTAAAAGTATCATATTTCTTTTATTTCTCGAATAGTGTAAAGAAAGTATTTTGTTCGTATGATTTTTTTGAACTTTTGCTTAATTACATTACGAATAAACTCAAATCACAGAATGCTCATAAATTGTTTTACAGAACAACAAGTATGTTCTTTTTTCTATCAAATATTGATGTTTTTAAGAGCTAAGGTGTAAACTAGGAGTAGCCAATTTGCAAATGGTATAATCTCGGAATTTTCCTTCTTTATCGCTAATTTAGTATTTTGTTTAAAAATCTTCCAATTTATAATTAATTTTAATAGATTTATTTTTAATTTTATCGAAACCAATTCACAACATTAATAAAATCACGTTATATAACACCGGCAAACAATGTCGATGCAAAAACAAGAAGAATCCTACTAATTCTTTTTTATACCGGACACGTAACCTGTCGGCTTCGATGTAGTGCACGTCTCCAGTTTTCAATTTGATTATCTTAAGTTTAATTCCTTCTTGAGGACATCGTTTTGTAAATTTCATTCTGGATAATTTTATAATTATTAATGAGAACTCTAGGATTTTTCAAATAAATTTCGATTATTTCCCCAATTTCCTAGATCAAATTATTTAGTATTTTATAAATACGTATTTCGACTACAAAGTAGTCATCATCAGTCGTGCAAACCGTCACCAAATTAGCAACGAGTAACCTCTCCTCAGAGAATCATTACAACTAGCTAATTCATACTGATGATGACTACTTTGTAGTCGAAATACGTATTTATAAAATACCAAATAATATGATCTAAGAAATTGGGGAAAAAATCGAAATTTATTCTGGATAATATTTATTCCCTTGTTGATGGTTTAATCTAAATCAGCAAATATACTGAAGGCAAAATCGAGCATCACATCCACAATTACTTTATGGGGCGTATTGATTAAAATAAAATGAATTTTTAAAGCGACCACTCACAACGAATTCCCAGATATTTGGGAGTTCCCAGTAGTTTACTCAAACAAGGATATAATTTTTTCTTTGATAATATCTATATTCAAACTTAATTTTTTACCACGCAAGTTTATAGACAACTCGTATTGGGCCCAGCAGACAATGATTAAACTCAACACAAATTTTCTACTGCGTTGTTTCTTTACCCAAGTTTATAGACTTTCAAAATAACATATTTTTGTATTAAAATACATATTAAGGTAGCCGCAATCCGAAATCAAATAAAATTATTTTTTTAATTTTTTTTTTACTAATAAATATACGAAGCATGCTATAATAATTGATAAAAATTCACATAAGAATTTAATTGATATAATTTAGAACGGATTATACTTAAATATTTAAAATAATGTAATAAATAAAATATTATTTGACTAGTACTTAATTGTCACTAGATAATACCAACTTTAAATCATTTTCAAAACATAACCCTGAAATGTCAACTTTATTTCTTATATCGTGAATTCTTTATTTAAAAAAAAATTTTAATATAAATAAATAAATTATTTCGTTAGAAAATAAATTTAATATTATAAAAAATAATTTTGATATTTATTAATGTTAAATATCCTTTGGTTGTTATATATTATTTATAAGTGTATTAAAAACGCTAGTTACTATTTGAAATTGGCGCACTTAACGGATCCATCATTTTTTCCCTAGTAAATATGTACGAGAGAGATAGAAGCCACGTGCCAATATTGAAATATTAATTACATGAAAAGTACGTGGTAAATTTTTTCAGTGTATATTTGGGGTATAGTTCTATCAATTTAAAAGTTTTTTTTTGCGAGGTCAATTTTCTACAAACCTTCCATTTCTGGTATTATTGAACAAGGACACTCATAAGAGCTCGTGTATTTTTGCTAAACTTTAATTAATTATATCTCTTAAACGCTAAAAATCTGATTTTTTTTCTATACGTGCATTGAATTATAATCTTTCGAATAAACACAAAAAATATTGGTTTAACTTTAAGTCAATTGGGTACAAAACTACCTTAATTTAATTTGCTTAAAATTAACTCATTCGGATATGAATGAATATATAAATTTTATACAGTTATCGAGATTTAATTTTAATATCCGAAATTTTTATGTCGTTTCTAAACAAATTATCTATGCAGTTTTCTCTATGACCTAGCACCCATATACGGCCCATAAAAGTGCCAGAAATTTGAATATTATTAACTATTATTATTTTCAACTATTAAGCTCAAAAAAGTATAGAAGAGAGGTTGGCAAACCAAACGTTATAATAGGCCTTAATCCAAAATTATAATGTTAATAGTTTTGTGGTTTTTATTTCTAAATTATCAATTATATTTATTTTTGAAACTATGTATATAAATGTTTGAAACTATGTATACTGTATTTTTTGATTTTTATATGTACAAGGAAGTTATGTGTTTTACCTACATATCGAGTTATGATGCTATAAAATTAATTTCTTATTTTTATTTGTTTTAGGTGAGTTTAACATTCAATTATGTACAACAATTGCATTCAAAATAAATGGTAAGTATACAATATTTCTTCCTATCTTCAAAATATCTTCACAAAAATTCAAATTAATTTTATTGGACAAATGGTAATAAATTACCACGATACCGCTAAATCGACTACAAATTACAAATTGATTACAGCATTACAAATTGATGTTACTAACTAATCTTTGACGTACAAGCCTCGTGTTTAAATAAATATCCGATTATCGAATGGTCCAGAAAAATTATTAGTGTTTCTACAAAAATATTTATCTAAATCAACTCTGACCTGATCTTCCAGAACTTTCTCGAAATCATTAATTCAATTTATTTAACATTTATAAACGTGTTTGAGAAGATTTTTATAAATATAAACAGTGAATTATTGAAAATAAAAAAAATTTATTTACTATAAATTTATCTGTTACCAGAGACAAAGTTCAACATACATTAAACTTTTTCGCCAAGTGTTACCTGACTAAATATTCCGCTGAAAACTAGCGAACTAAGACTACATGTAGCCATATTAAGATATTTATCTATTCACATGCAAATGTTATTTCGACTTGATTAACCGAATGTAGTGAAGTCTATGATTTATCTAAATTCTAATGAATTATGGTAGATATTTATAACATTCTGGCAACGTCTTTCTTCTATAAAATCAAAGAAATTGTGGTTTTTATTTAGTTTTTAGTAACATTTACAGCTCACATAAGTAACTAGTATAATGTGTTGTGATATCTGACAGTCGCACACAAAAAATGAATCAATTCGCTTATGATCACAATAACAAATAATTATTGATTAAATTTTAAAATAAATGGCGTATAATGATTTGGTATACCATAATTGACATGATATTAAATTTATTTATTATAGGTATTTAAAGGTATGGATAATACAATAATAAGATTCATGTAATTAAAATGAATTGTATTGTGTTATTACATCACACTTTTATAACGGTTTAATTCAAATAAAAGTAAAAATATGCTGTTGTGTGTGTCATTAAATACTGTATTATTGGTTGGTTCCACTATTATTATTATTATTATATGCATAAGCATATTATATTATTATGCATTACAATTCTTATCAGCACTTACATAAATATAATCATTTTATTATAGTCGACTTCAAATAATTTGAAATATAAAGACTCTTTTTCTTAACTGTTGGACAAATGAACATAAAATAATATTCATTAATGGTGGTGAGCTGTACGAACAATAAAACTTCGCTATCGTTAAAAGATTACCGATAGAATCTTTTACCGATAAAAACGACGATTTTGTCCCGTTTTTTGGTGTTTTTCTATACCAAAAAGACGAACAGTGATATTGTGTGACATAAATGTCAACAATTAAAGCAGCCGAACTAATTTTATGCTATTAAATTATCGAAGCAGCCAGAATCTTATTTTGAAATCCAAAATGACATGATAAATTCTGGGAATGATTTATAGGAATTTTCAATTTTGAACACCTATAAAAAAAGAGAATAATACTAAGGGATAATTATATATAGTGTGTATATTTTAAGGGAATATTTGATATGACAATTTCGTAATAAACTTGGACAGAGGTCCAAGACATATCTTAAAAATAATAAAAAATTTCAGGTACGAACTTTGCTTTTTTACAATAATGTTATTTATTTTTAAAATGTAAAATTAACCAAGATGTACTTTGACATCCCACAGTTCGAAATCCAAAGAAGATATCAACGACTGAATATTTTGCTTTCATTATTAAAGACAATAAAACTAGAAAAATAACTAAAACACTAAAAAATTTATACAGGAAATCAAGAGTTTTGTTCAGATGCTTTGAGATTTCGGATCAAGTTGAAGATAAGAAAATGAAAATGAAAATTGCTCAAGATGTTTCAAAGCATCGGTAAATTTGAATATTTTTTAAACCGCAGCCAAAAAAAAAATTATTTACAAATAACAGAATATTTTCGATATTTTAATATACATATAACTAGAAAATAAATGTAACATTTTATGATAGGTTCTACAAATTTTAGGCTCATATTTTATTGATTCAACATAGATACTATCATATCCTACATACTCCTTGTTTTATTAAGAATACTGTATGCAACTGATAATTTTATTAAAAAACCAGTTTACGATGAATGCATAATATTATTGAGTTTATTTTTAGCAATTTTGATGAACTAAAAGGCGCTGTATTTTATTCTTTTATGGTAGGCAGTGACCTTTCTTGGAATATATTGACATAACCTTTTTTTATTAATCTAAACATAAATTTTTATATGAAATTTAGAGCATATTAAAGTCAATATTGATAAATTAATTTATTACTATCAAAGTTTCATTCACTGATAAATATATGATTTAATTCAGATTTATTGAGCTATGCCATTGTATTGTTGAAATTTAAAACAGATGATGGTAATTCATCCTTATAGGCTAGAATTATAATAAAATATGTTGATAAATTATATTTCTATTTATCATCCATAGGTAATTATGCGTATGATTATTATTTCTATTTTGTTTAACTACCGGAGATGTTCCAAATTTTAAGTTTTAGAATATTAAAATCTTAATTAAATGTCTTAATTTAAAAAAAAAAACAGACTAATACAACTAAATTACAATCAAGTAACAAAATTTGTAAGTATTTCTATTTTATTATTCTAGAAGACGATCAGGTAATCAGGCACTTCGTCTGCATAATAAATTTGCAAATTGTAAAACAATAAGTATAATAGAGAGGGATAGATCGAGGTTTGTAACTGCAGTAAAAAAACATTTATTAAATATTTGTCCATACTCATTAGAAGAAGTTTTGCTCTGAGCCTTGGACACGATTTTCCATTTCTTTAAGATTAATTATAGACAAATACTCTTTGTTTGTTGAGTGACTTACAATGTGCTTCTAACAATTGTATTAGGAATAGATTTATGTATACTTTTATATATTTATCCTGTAAGGATATTTCTCCCTACAAATCTGACTTCTCTATTATATTATAATAGAAGTTTGGCGCGATCCATGGCGCGCACGCCACTCATAAATTTAGTCAAATAGAAGAGACTTAGGCAAAACATTTTAGTAAAGGATTTACGTATAAAAATGCTACTTGTTTTCAATAGAATACATATTCAGATATCATTTAAAACAAAAAAAAACGTTAATAAAAATTAATTAAATTATACCCGACTTCATTATAATATAACCTACCACCACCTACCCTTCAAAAACGTGTTTCAGTTTTATATTCGAAACAAAGAAAAACACATAAAAGTAGTATAGATTTTTTGAAGTTCTTTTTTTTTGTCAAATGGCGCATGACCCCGCGAATTACTATTGGATTAGGCAATTAACATGAACTGGCGTTAATACAAACCATTTTCGTAAAATTGTCTTTGTCGGAAAACTTTCTATAACAACCCTAAAAATTGAATTTGTTAACTATTAATATTTAAGGTAAAATGACTTGTGACCCCTCAAATTATGATCAAAATACTCGTTTTAGATCAAAAAACGCTAGTAAAAATCATTTTATCGAATTTCACCCCATCGGGAAATCGTCCATAACCCACCCTCAAATACAACTTTTTTTAGAAAATAATTTTTTCGGCTTAAATGCCCTATGACCCCGCGAATTATTATTGGATTATGCAATTAACATGAACGGGCGTTGATTTAAACCATTTTCATAAAATTTTCTTTGTCGGAAAACTTTCTATAACAAACCTAAAAATTGAATTTTTTGACTATTAATATTTAAGGTAAAATGACTTGTGACCCCTCAAATTATGATCAAAATATTCGTTTTAGATCAAAAAACGTTATTAAAAACCATTTTATCGAATTTCACTCCATCGGAACATTCAAATCAGGTCAAAATATTTATATTATTTCATGTGAATTGGTGGTAACTCCAGTATCTACTATACCTACCAATAATTAAAAGATATTACCTAATACCTAAAAATATTGGTTTATTTTCTGCCATTTCATTTGTCTACTCTACATGATTAAATGTTCCATGACAATAATAAAAACATTAAAATATCCCAATTAAACGATCAATTATTTCAACGGTGAAATATCGAAATTATTACAAAATATCTCCTTATCAAAATAGTTTCAAATAAAAATAATCCTTACATGATTGTTTTTAGTTTAAAATTAATGTAATACCAATTAATTTAATCCCAAATTCAACCGCATATTATCACGATCCTAAGATACCTTTGGTTTTTTAATAACAGGGGAGTACATATTACAAAACGATCCAAAACAGTAGTGAAATATAATGAAATAATGACTAACACTTTAATTTTAAACTTTTTATTTTTTACAAAATTTTACAAAAGTGAGAAACATTGATTTTAATTATTTATTTTACAGTCTTATACAAACAAAAATATATACAAATTTTATTGTCAAAATAAATACACCAATATTAGAGAAAAATTGATTTAATTATTAATAGAAAATAAAATTAAAAAATAAACGGGACCTGAAATATAATTAAATAATCAAATCAAATTAATAAATATTTTAATATATCTCAACGAATTATCGTGTCTTGTAAAACTAACCTTACTCTGTTCACAATTATATATTTCTATAACTCTTTTATATAATAGAAGTTGCTGCTTGAATATGTTTTACAGGAACTGAAAAATAATAAAATGATACTATAAAATTTTTCAAATTAATAAATATTTTAATATGACTCACCGAATTACCGCCTCTTGTGAAGCTAACCTTCCATTGTTCTTCCATGGCACTTCATTAAACACAAATATAAAGTCAAACTCTAACACTATCCAGTTTTATGTCACTTAGGTTACAGTTGGAATTGATTTTCATTTAAAAATAAAAACCAAACATTCTCAACAATAATTTGTATGTTTTATATACCTAAGCCATAGAGATAACTGCCGAAGTTTCAGTCCGGGCTTACAAATATCATGACTTGGTACAATCGTCCTTTGCAGAACTACTTCATTAGTACACACATAATCATCGGAAAAAACATGATTTTTATGATTAGTATAAAATCTAATTCAAACAAAAACCTATTCAAGTATGGTCAGTCATTCAGTTTATAGGTTACAGGTCGAATTGATTTTCTTTTAAAAATAAAAACCAAACATTCTCAACAATAATTTGTATGTTTTATATACCTAAGCCATAGAGATAACTGCCGAAGTTTCAGTCCGGGCTTACAAATATCATGACTTGGTACAATCATCCTTTGCAGAACTACTTCATTAGTACACACACAATCATCGGAAAAAACATGATTTTTATGATTAGTATAAAATCTAATTCAAACCTTTAAACCGTCTAACCGAATTACCGCGTCTTGTCAATTTAACCTAACATTAGTCACAGTCAGTCACACTGTTTTAAATTATTTAGGGAACCTAAAAATAATGAAATAATAATAATAATAGCAAATTTTTTAAAATTAATCAATATTTTAATATGACTCACCGAATTGCCGCCTCTTGTGAAGCCAACCTTCCGTTGTTCTTCTATGGCACTCCATTAAACACAAATATTAAGTCAAACCCTAACACTATCCAGTTTTATGTCACTTAGGTTACAGTTGTAATTGATTTTCTTTTAAAAATAAAAACCAAACATTCTCAACAATAATTTGTATGTTTTATATACCTAAGCCATAGAGATAACTGCCGAAGTTTCAGTCCGGGCTTACAAATATCATGACTTGGTACAATCGTCCTTTGCAGAACTACTTCATTAGTACACACATAATCATCGGAAAAAACATGATTTTTATGATTAGTATAAAATCTAATTCAAACAAAAACCTATTCAAGTATGGTCAGTCATTCAGTTTATAGGTTACAGGTCGAATTGATTTTCTTTTAAAAATAAAAACCAAACATTCTCAACAATAATTTGTATGTTTTATATACCTAAGCCATAGAGATAACTGCCGAAGTTTCAGTCCGGGCTTACAAATATCATGACTTGGTACAATCGTCCTTTGCAGAACTACTTCATTAGTACACACATAATCATCGGAAAAAACAAAAAACATGATTTTTATAAGTATAAAATCTAATTCAAACCTTTAAACCGTCTAACCGCATTACCGCGTCTTGTCAATTTAACCTAACATTAGTCACAGTCAGTCACACTGTTTTAAATTATTTAAAGAACCTAAAAATAATGAAATAATAATAATAATAGCAAATTTTTAAAAATTAATCAATATTTTAATATGACTCACCGAATTGCCGCGTCTTTTAAAACTAACCCCACAATGTCACTGTCAAATATTTCTAACACTGTTTTTAATTATTGATGTGTTCACTTCAACTGTCACTATGAAACTGATTAAGTTCAAATTTGCAAATTATGAAATATTTTAATATGACTCACCGAATTGCCGCGTCTTTTATAACTAACCCCACAATGTCACTGTCAAATATTTCTAACACTGTTTTTAATTATTGATGTGTTCACTTCAACTGTCACTATGAAACTGATTAAGTTCAAATTTGCAAATTATGAAATATTTGAATTTGGCTCACCGAATTGCCGCGTCTTTTAAAACTAACCCCACAATGTCACTGTCAAATATTTCTAACACTGTTTTTAATTATTGATGTGTTCACTTCAACTGTCACTATGAAACTGATTAAGTTCAAATTTGCAAATTATGAAATATTTGAATTTGGCTCACCGAATTGCCGCGTCTTTTAAAACTAACCTCACAATGTCACTGTTAAATATTTCTAACACTGTTTTTAATTATTGATGTGTTCACTTCAACTGTCACTATGAAACTGATTAAGTTCAAGGGGAAGTTTCTACTGATGGAGGCTTTACAGGACTGAAATATCATGAAATAATAACTTTAAAACTAAAAATTTTTCACCCCTTAATCGGCTTGAACAACCTACTATATGGTTAATAGATCAACGACATAACGAATTGCGACACGAAGGCTTGTTACAGTTATCCAAATTAGTAGTGATATATAAATAATCATCAATTGCTCTATTAATATAAAAATTTTGCGCCGCCAAATAGTTTCGTAACCACGACCTTTTGGTTGTCATCACAACACTGTAACCAATTTCGCCACAGAGGCTTGTTACAATGACTCCAAAACAATAGTGACATATACATATATAATCAATTAATCTAATTATAAAAATTTTCATCTCGGAATAGGCTCGAACCGCTGACCTATCGGTTGACAACCCACGCCTTTAAACAATAACGCTAAATTGTCTCTTTATATGATACAAAGAGAATAGAGAATATAAATCAATAATCAATTAATCTGAATAAAAAAAGTAGAAACCGTCCCCTAGATTCGAACCACCGACCTTTCGACTGAGAACTCTACACACTAACCAATTGTGACACATAAGCTTGCTAGAAAAATCCAAAATCATAAATCCTAACTTGTTTCAAAACCATATTTTATAATTATTTTTTTAAATTTAAAATTCAACTCGCCCAGCCCCCCATATTTTGACACATTGTTTCACTTACATATTTGATAACCTTTAACTGAAAAAAATGTTCAAAATACAAATATACACGAAAAAAGCTCAGTGTTATCTCTTTATTCGTAGATAGAAAAAAAGCTCTCCAAATACCTACTTTAATTATTAAAATAATTCTCAGTTGATTGAATTATACAACTATTATTTTATACAATTATTTTAATAATTAATATATTATGCAAATTTTAAGATGAAAAGTTATTAATGTTTTATTTCGTTGTTAGATTTTGATTAATATTTACAAATACTTTCTATAAAATTGCTTTTTTTTTATATATTCAGAAGTGTTCGACTTTATTCTATTTGATTTTTATACGTCTTTCAGTGCAAAACGCTTTTGTTTGATAATAAAATTTATGCATTTCATTTGTGTTAAACTTGTAGGATGATTAAAAAAAATACATTGAAAATCGATTTATTTAGAAGTTGCAAACAATGCTTCCTCAAATTTGGCATATTGATTTCTTTTCTACCATTTAGTATACAAATGAAAACACTATTTCAAATTTTTCACAAAACCCAACCATAAATTTGGTGTTGTTTTTCAGATATTTTAAAGGATAACATGAACTTCAAAAGCTCAAAATAAAAGTATTATTTTTTTAAATGTTTTTCTTATATATTTTGTATTTACATTTGGAAATATTTTGTGAATTTTAAATCAAAATTATGAAAATGCTTATCTATTAGGACCATTGTCAACTCGATCGATAAATATCGACAAAAAAGTTTACACATATTGGTATCAATTTTGAAAAGATGTGTTCATACCTAATGTCATTCATTATCTTTCAAATTTGACGTACATGTAACTTCAAAAAATAATTACCCAAACGTTTTGAATTTTGGTATGTACAATATTTACATGAAAGCGGTATGTTGAAACATTTTTTTATCTAAAATCGAATTAAAATTATTACTTTAGGAATGGTGGGTCCTCCGTTTTCATGTGAACATTTTGCTACCAAATTTCATAATATTTGGATGAGTATTATTCAAGTTATTTGTTGGCAAATTTTAAACGATAAAATACATTCAGGAATGTGCTTATTATATATTTATAACAATTTCTCTTAAGCACTGAAGCAGACGTTTTGGTGTTTCAATATCTTATCACTCACTTAACAACTACTTAAATATTAATTTTTCTTTATAAAAAGATGTTGTTTGCTTTATGGAAGACTTTCAACAAATCAAAATAATAAATTATTAATTAATATTTGATGAATAATATATATTGTATATTGAAATACGTATTAATAGCTGAAAATAAGGAAGTGTGACACCATTATTACGTGTAGTTAGTTGAGTATTACGTAGAGTTATAAATAAAATTTAAAGTCAATTTATAATGAAGTGTATTAAATAAAATAAATGGTTGATAAAAATTGAATAATTTTTTGGTAGATTTGGTGGATTTAAAAGAAAACAATACGTGAACAATTAAAAATCAATCAATCGACCGATTAATTGCAAATATATTTATTTATAAGAAATCAATCAAAGACCCAATGTTTTTTTAAATTCTTCAAAAAAAAAAAAAAAAAAAAAAATATTTTGCCATAGAGGCTTGTTACAATAACTCCAAAACAATAGTGACATATAAATCAATAATCAATTAATATAAATAAAATATTTTAAACCGCCCCATAGATTTGAACCACAGACCTTACAACTGGCAACTCAACATACTAACCAATTGTGCCACATACGCTTTATAAAAAAATCCAAAAACATAAATCCTAACGTGTTTCAAAACCATGTTTTATATATTTTTTTTTTAAATTTAAAATTCAACTCGCCCGGCCCCCCATATTTTGACACATTGTTTCACTTACATATTTGATAACCTTTAACTGAAAAAAAATATTCAAAATACAAATATACACGAAAAAAGCACAGTGTTATCTCTTTTTTCGTAGATAAAAAAAGCTCTCCAAATACCTGCTTTAATTATTAAAATAATTCTCAGTTGATTGAATATACAACTATTATATTATACAACTATTTTAATAATAAAAAATGTTTGATTTTGAATCTAATCAATTGTTATCTATTAGGTAGATTTACTTTTAATTAAAGACAAGTGTGGTCCTCCAAACATATTTGTCAGTCTTAAAAAGACTGATTTAGATATAAAAATTGCTAAAGATGTGTAAAGTCGTTATAACTTGTACTAATTGTACAATGCAACCAAATTTCAATTTTAAATTGTATCTATTATCTATTATTTCATTTATATAAAAATGAATTGTATGTGTATAATTAATATCAATACCTATAAATTGAATAAATCAAATATTTTATTGATGTATTTCTTTACAAAAGTTATTGCCAACCACATTCATAGTATAGAAGTGGGTTTTTCAATGGAGTTTAATGCCTAAATCTCGGCGACATATATGAGAATAGGGAAAATAAGTGCTTCGAACATACCTATAATTGCACTGACAGGAAAGTTGGCGTACTTATAAATGAAGTTTTGCATGCTCATTAGTGAAGCTTGTGCCTTATACCGTTTATGTATTATGTGTTCTAGATATATACCCAAATATTTAAATGTCTTAACTCTCTAAACACAATCTTTGTACATCCATACTTCTTTCCCACATACCCTGCTTCCATTACTAAAAATCATTAATTTTTGTTTTTTTACAATATACTTCTAGTTTTGATCTTTCACTGCAGCTTTCTAGGTGTTTTAAAGCACCTTACATACCTCCGGTAATGGTTATTAGTGATACCATGTCATCCGTAAAAGGTAATAGTTTAATTTCTTTTCCTTGTGCTTGGTAATAAAGATTGATTTCTTCTAGCTCTTTACTGAGGTCTTTAATATATATATTTTATTATTATAAACGAGAAATTCAAAACTTACAATTCTTGTTTATAAGATAAATTTTCACATGGTTACATTTTTGTAACTAATGTTGCCGCAACCAAGTCGAATTCTGTTTGGCTGCAATGACAGAACTTAAAGTTTAAGACGAAATGCATTTGTAATCTAACAACTATGATCTACCATGGAAATAAAAGGTTTTACCGAATTTAAAAAATTTATTACATTCAGTCACAATTTAAGTGCCGTCATACATAATTAAATTTTTATTCTATCAATTTAGTGGACAACTAATTCTATTGTCAATGCAGTTGAAAATGGTTTTTGATTTGGAATTATTTTCTGAAAGTAAATGTAAATTGGAATGATTATTATAAGCATAAGTGTAAGAAAATGAAATTAGAATTTTTGACATGATAACTTTTGCGATAAATTGAATATTTATATAAATATTTATAATTTTAGATTGTGACTTTTATATTTAAATGAGATAGTAGGTTAAGCAGATACAGTAAACAGTTTATTTTGCTGATGAAAATATGCAATTTCTATGAATAATATCTCAGAACAAAAAGCACATTCGGAATTTTTCATTATAAATATATGGATTCTTTTATTGGAATAATTGTTAATAAGAATTGATAACTACTTTTATTTATGTATTATTAAATTTATTTGACATAAATCAATTTAATAACACATAAATTAAGAAAAGTAATTATTATTATTAACAATTATTCTAATAAAAAATAAAAAAGATATAATACTCGTTTTTAGGATTCCGTATCCAAAGGGTAAAACGGGTCCCGTTATTAAGACTCTGCTGTCTGCCTGTCCGTGATAGACAGTTGAAATTTTCACAGATAATATTTCTGTTACCGCTATTACAAAAAACACTAAAAAACAGAACAATTGGTTAATGTTCCGTGCAAACAAATTTTTCTTTTTTTTTTATTTAAAATATTTAAATGGGGCTGCCATACATGATGTTTTTAACGTTTTTATAGATAACGGTACGGAACTCTTTTTGTGCCAATCTGTGTCGTACATTGCCGGTTTTTTAAAATATAGTGGAAATATGCAATCGCTGGTCTTATTCGCTGTTTCGTGCACAATTCTGTCCAAGGAAAACTTGTAGATTATTGAGGATCTCTTGTTTTTCTATATTTACTGTTTCTGCGAAACATCTATAAAGAGTTTTCCATTCCTAAAAAACATAATGGAATTCCATTGTCATTTTAAATTTCCATTGCATCGAATACTTTAAGGGAATCAATTTACAACAAAAATTGAACTCATGCGTGGTCATATATATCGTTTTGGATTATAAATAATAACTTTCTCTGAAACCCGATGAACAAACTAAGTAAAATAGAACTTGAAAACTTGACAAATACCTTTGGATACTTTTTGATAAATTTCTCTTTTTCTGAGAAACGAATAGGTTTATTTTTAGTGTAGTTTACAATCTTGTAATTGTACGTTCATCTTATAATTATACGTGTACTTTATTCGCATCTTCGTCTTCGTTTTAAATATTTTTTCTTGATGTTTTTAATTAATATTAAGAGTTGTCGTCATTTTGAACCAAGAAAATGTTTTTAATAGATAGAAAAATTGTTAAAGTTAAGAACATAATATAAACAGTAATAAAAATATATGTAAACTGTATCTTTGGGAATGAAGTGAATTTGCTTACTTCTTTCATGCAAAATTTCATCAATATATTATGTTTTGTTTTAATAATTAATGATAATTGTAAATTATAATGACTCTGAGGCGCCATCATTGATTTTATAACCTTTATCGTATAAAATAATATATATGTAAATAGCTCTGTCCCATGCCTTCTGATCGATTAAAAAAAAATACATTTAATAAACTCATTTAATTTTAACTAGGTGAAGCTAGCTCAATGTACTAAATTTTTTAAATTCTGTAAAATTCTGTAGATCAAAGTTGTTAGATTACAAATGCATTTCGTCGATTACAAATCATAAACTTTAAGTTCTGTCATTGCAGCCAAGCAGAATTCGACTTGATTGCGGCAACGTTAGTTACAAAAATGTAACCATGTGAAAATTTATCTTATTATGGCGAGATTAATTCCGTAATGGAATTATTACGTTAGAAAATAATATTACTTGTCTTAGAATAAAAGGAAATGAAGAAATAAGGTATTTTTTTTCAGAAAATAATTTATTATTGTAAACCTAGTATAGATGATAAGAGGAAGAAGGTCTTGGATGTGGCTATTATAACAGAGAAATCTCGCCTCGATTAGAGAAAATTACTTTATGCATTTGACCTAAATAAATCGAATACTTTTTGAACTAATACATACCGGATATATCATCATTTATTTAAATTTATCAATAGAAAATATATCAAAATATGTCAGCAGGGAGAGTCAACGAATATGTCAACAAGGATATTACACGAAAGAGCTGTAAATTTTCTACAGCAAAATAAACAATAAGTTAGCTATATCTACTATAACTCACTATAACGTATTCAAATATAAAAGTAGAATTCTAAAATGTATTCTGGTTTTTTAATAATAATGCATAGTAATTATTGACGTAATAAAAAGTCCTCAATTCTGCTAGTATATGTTTAAATGGATGTTTTTTCAATGGGCTTCAACTCATTTGTTTATTAATATTATATAAAATAAGTTTCTGAAATATTTTTAATTGTTGAAAAATTTATCATTGAAACATGATCGTCAGTTCAAGGTGTGATAATGAAGGTGTACTCTTAAAAAAAGTTTCATTCTTGAATAATTTTCTTGAGTATTTAATAATATTAAAAAAATTGAAGGGAAGTAAAATTTTGTTCAGGGTTTTGTTTTGATAGATGCAAATAATTTCTGTATAAATAATCGAATATAGTAGCTAACAGTATTAATTGTTTCGATATAGAAATTGAGTCCATACACTAAATGCATAATCCGTAACGTTAAGATGGCTTTGACATGAACATAATACATTATTAGTAACTAGCCCACTTTGCATGGCAGTTTAATTTCACTTAAACAAAAAGTGAATTAAAATTAAACTAAAGAAACTAGATACTAGGTACACAATTTCACAATACATTATTAATTTTTTCATCCACACTTTGTCGTCAGCATACTATGTACAATCCTCTGTAACTTTCCTAAATATTTAAGCCCATTTATTGCACAATATTCATAGAGCGAGCTTCGCTTTCAATATACCGATGATGAAAAATCTATCAAGAAAATATTAACTGATTCGAAACAGTATGAACAAAAAAACGTCTGAATTTTCCTTCCTTTGTTTGTGACTATCGAAATTTTTTTCTTGACTCAAAAGTATAGAAAAAAAAAGAAAAAATAATCGTGGTTTTATTTTTGAGTTCATTAAAATCATCAAATACTTTTTGTTTTTCCAAATTTCTTTCCAATTTTTTTCTATACAAACCAAATTTCTCGGGAAATTTTTTCTACATAATTACTCTCAGAACTATTACGTTTTCAAGTTTTGTCATGACAAACAAAAGAGCATTAAAAATATGTTTTTGAACTTTTTTTTCTATCTCTTACAGTTTAAAACATGAGTAATGAATCAATAAGACTCAATTGCCCATAAAATGTGCCTATTACTAGAATTTGCCATCGAAATTTCAGCTCGAGATCTCTTTTCGATTTAGAGTTATCGTACGATGACGGATAGGCTGACGAAACTGACTATTTAAGTTATAATATTATATATTTTCTTAGTAATAATATTTTCAATCGTGACACATTTTTGATTTACCATAATATACCTTCATATATGATTTTTTTTTATGAAGTTAGCGATGAATATACTAAGTAATAAATTAAAAACAAATTTATACTAGAAATACTGATCTAAGAAATGGGGCAAAATTTATAAATTTTAAAACATATTTGTTATAAAAGAATCCACGAAATTGTTGAAAAATGATTTTATTACCGTTTTAATTATGTCATATGAATAGTATATTTTAAAGTGGACACCTTTTTAGTGAGTTGATTATTCAAATTGTTAAAGTATTTTTGCAACCTTAATAATTATTAAATTCATTTTATTAAAACATAAAATTGAAGTTATGTTTTCTTTTAATGTGTTGTTTGTTGCATACTAAGCAATAATTGTTTTTTACGATTTAAATAGCCTTCGTCTTAGAAATAAAATAAAACTTTGATACCTATTAATAATAATAATCAGTTAATCAATTTTATTATACCAACAATTTTTTTACTTTTTATTAATCATATATTAAACCTACTTATACAAGTATTTACCTTTATATACAATGCAATATAGTTAGCTATACACTGAATCACTGAAGTTTCTGTCTAAACTTTGTAGATTGTCGCAATGAATTTTTTTCGATTAAAAAAAAAAAAATATTTCGTGTTTATGGTATCAAAAATTTTAACCTTACATCCTTCCTAATACAAATTTTCTTCTACTCCGTATGTCACTCCTTATGTAAGTTTTCAGGAAAATATTTTAATTCTAAAATCTTAATCTTATATCAAACAGAAAATAAAAAAATTTATTTCAGTTTAATTTTGAAGAACTGAAATTTTAAACCGACAGCGACAAGGAGATTTTTCAATTCGATCGTATATATTTATTTTTTTTAATGTATTCTCGCCGATAAGTTCGTCGTTTATGAACCGATTTTGATGATTGTTTTCTTGTTGGAAAGGAGACATCCCAAGAGTGGTACCAGGATCTGATATCATTTAAGGAAAAATGATTTTTTATTTTTAGTGATTAAATTTCATCGTAACGAAAAGTTTTATGTGGTTGTATACAACACTCAAAAGTAAAAAATAAAAAAAATTTCCAACCACCATTAAAAAATTAACTAAAAACTAATTTTAAATTAAAAACTTCTATAAATGATTTCCTTGTGACCAATTGCATTTCGAAATCGATGCCATTCTTATCCATAGCTAAAAAATTGATTGGTTGGCATCGACTAAGACATCATTTAATTAGTACCAAGGTAAAATGTTATCTTCTGCACCAAATTATGGATCTAAAGCTAGCCTCTCTCTCTCTCTCTCTCTCTGCGATTGGGTTTTTAAAGCAATATCGTGGTAATCTTATTTGAAATAAAATTATAAATTTGCTCCGATGCTTAACTCAATTTTTATTTAATATTAAATAGCCAAGACAATAAAATATTCCGTTTACAGTGTCGCCGAAATTCGTATTTTTAATACAAAAATTAATTGAAACATTGAGGCTAATTTGTTGTACTATTTAAAATACAAGGGTAAATTTCAGAGGAAAACTGCATCCTTCACAATTATACCTGATTACTTCATTCTTATTCTTGCAGTTGGACATATTAAAAATCTGCAGCTGTGTGGCCGGATTATTATACTGAAAAAATTTCTCGGAAATTGCATAGAATGGCTTTATAGCTACTGTATTATACCAATATACATATTACAAAATAAATATTGTTAGTTTGGACCACAGTCATAATATAACAATGTTTAGTAGACGCGCTTTTATACCCAGTATGTAAATGTATGAAAAATAAATATCATAAAATTGTCACATACATTAAAAGTACACAAAAATAAATATTATATCTAATAATAGTATCTATTATAATTTGTTGTGCATATTAATAATATTTTTTTTTTTTTTTAAATTTCTGCCTAAAGAATATGTGAGGCTTGGTTTACTAAAGAAGTGTTATATCCATAACAATAATGATGTCATCTTTAAATGTTTGTTTGATCACAATTTGTATATATATATATGAGTATAGTTCGATTATTATAACGTGAATAAAATCGTTTCATACATTCATTTTATTATCATGAACAAAATTGAAAAAAAAAATATTAAATTTCATATTAATCCTGTGCTTTCCTTAATTTCCTATAAAATACTTGAGAGTTTGAAATAATATGATAGTTTACAATGTTTAAAAAAGTACTTTTTAAGTTTAGTTTTTTAGTTTAAAAGTAAAACAAAAAAATAAATATTTTTTCAAAATAATAACCATTGTTTGCCATAATAAAATTTAAACCTTTTTTTATTCATGTGAAAAGGCTGGCTTACATTTTGGTGACGTAATATCGATATATAATATTGAAAATACTGGTATAATTCATTGAGAAAAATGCATAACCGAACAATTTCAAATATTTTTTTTACTAATTAAGATTACAGTTTAGACTGAACTGACAACTATTAATTTTTACCAAAATGACGTACATATACCTATTGTTTCAGGCCACGTTATATAAAGATAAATATATCGAATTTAAATTTTAATATATTAAATTTATCACGTGATTTTATGACTTAAATTTAGAATATTTAAGAATATTTCTATATAATTTTATCAAATTTCTTACTTTATTTTTCACTTCCGATAGATCCTTATTGCATTATGCGCATAACAGCTAAGATACAGATTGTGTACAACTTTTATTCCAAAAGTTTTCAAATTTTTAAATGGGACCGACATTATCATATTTTATACATACAAGTATTTTTTACCACAAGCAAATTTCTTTAAAAATAAATTCTAAAAATTAAAAGTTATCTAATTAAAACAGGGCATCTTATTGTGATCTAGGATTTTAATTCATAATATTTTTATTCGATACATTTATTTGTTAACAAATTTATAATCTAAAATATTGAAAATTTGTATTATTTTTTAATTTTTTTAAATGAAAATTATCTTTGTTGTTATTAATCATTTTGGCTATACAAAATTGAAGGATGCAAATTTGTGGATAGCTCGAATTGTTTGTTTTATTGTTCCATAATTTTATATCCTTTTCTTTATTAAAAAAGAAAGAAAATAGGCATGTAGTGAAATGGACACACTGTCTCAAAATTTATTCGCTCCAAACGAAATTGATAACTTAAATTATATTATTGTAGTATTATTCAAATTTTTCATTTTCCCCGTTTTATTCTTTCCAAGAAATCAAAAAAAAATATTTATTTCAAATTACTTTATTCGGAGTTTGTCAGGCTTTTTCCATTTTCTTTGTAATTTAGGATAATTTTTCAATTGATCTTATCATTCTGCCAATGATTTGTGAAGTAATTTTTTGAATAACGATTTATCAAAGATATAAATTTATCTAAAGACATTTTTGCAAATTTTAAATAAATATTTTATATATTTGTAATATCAGAAAATTAATTTAAAAACTTCTTCATTATCATAAATAATATAACTGGGCTAATGACTATGAATTTATGAAATACTTTTCTTTGTTTCAATCGTGAGATCATTGCAGACGATGTCGCGATGACAGCCCAAGATTTACTATTTGCTATGAACTTATACAGTTGTCGCAAAGTTGTTATACAGTTGTCGCAAATCGCTCGTCACCGCAGTTTACATTCACCATTAGTTGGTGGTCCTTACTTTAAAACAATTAGATTCGATAATATTAAACAAAATGTTGTTCCAAAATAAATGTTTCTGGTAAAATAAATTGTTTTATGGTCAAGGATATTTTAAACGAATGTCTTTATGTAAAATTCTTGACCCGGAAAAAAAATTTTTGTCTTACGAGACCTTTTTATACTCAACATACATAATATGTCGGACTATATTAATTTTAGTCTAAAGTTTGTAAGGCTAGGAAATATTGAACGCTCAAACAAAATTTTGGTATTGGACTTTTAGAAATACCTTATTAGTTTATTTTCGGTTGTCCGTACATCCGTCCATTCGTCATCACGATAACTCAAAATAAAAAAAGATACTGAAATAAAAAGTGAATTTAAGTTTTTGAATGAGCAAAATCGATCCCTTGGGCCCAATGGATCCTTGATCCAACTTTTATACTTTAAAAGATAGAAGAAAAATTCAAATTCAAACAAGGTTTATTTTTGTTTTGTTTTTTTTTGATGACATCAATTTATTGTAAATTTTTTTTCCTAAAATGAATGGAATCTCTACAATTTAAGCTCAAATTTACCTAATTATCACATATTGATAATTACAATACATATTATTATACATATATAACTGTGTAGACTGAATATTTATGGTATTTTGAATTAACATTCAAATTAAAAAAAGTCTAAACAATGAAATTCAATCAATCAATGTCGAGTATCTAAACTATTAAATCTGTTATTTGTTATCTTCACTTGTTTTTTGTTCTATTTTTTTATGATCTATCAATTTTGATGTATGCGTAAATAATATATTTTAACTCCATTATAATATTCAAACTTCGTGATACACGCAATTTGAAATGGCTCATATAAATAAGTAAGAGCAACAAAATAAAAAGATATTAATAATTTTTTGTGGTTATCATTAATTCATTTATTTAAATTTTATTAAAATGATGTAATACTTGAATGATTTCATAGTTTATTGCTATGCATACGTTGACAAATTATTGCTTAATATATGTTTTATTTTATATTACATGCGTTTTCTGTTTTTTTTATTCTGTTTTTTAATACGAAAAAGATGTTCGGGTCACTGATGCTATGTTTGTGAATAAATTTACATATCAACTTTAGTTGATGATATTCATAAAAAATATTGATTAATTGGTTAATGAGATCATAATTTAAATAATCTTTTCATGGTATAAATCATTTTACTAGATTGTCCTTTATGTACATGTAGCCAATCGGCTAAAATTTTAAATAAATTTACAAAAAATTGTTAAACACTTTTTACAACACCAAATGTATATCATAGGGTAAAAAATAAATATTTATGTTGATGCATTTTTTGCAAAATAATTTATTTCCTTGTTTAATTTCGTAAAGTAACGATAATTATTTCCAAAGCTTGGACATAAAACTATCATAGATATTCATTTTTTAACGGGAAAGAACAATATTAGATCCAATTGACATAGTTTATTTGGGGGTTAATTATCACATGTGGGATGCATTGTTTTTTACAATAATCATTTCAAAGTTCTCAATATACTAAACAAACACTGTGTGAAAAAAAACCTAATTAATAAGATGATAGTCAAAAATTAAAATGCAACGAAAAAACGACATTAAAAAGAGATTACCACATGTATCTATAGGATATAACGTGGAAGAAAATGAGATAGAACTATCTATAGCATTTAACGTACGAGAGAATGAGCGGCATTATACAGTGTTTATTAGATGGTTATTACGTGTGTATGTGTGTTGGCTTGCGTAAAGGCATCATAAGAACCATGGTGTATTGTACACATATATTTGTAAAGACATCATTACAACGGTGATATATTGTACACAACCGTAGTGTATTGTTGTTGTATGTGCACGTGTATTGTTTATATAAAAATTTCAGAATTTTAATAAAAAATATGAACTAGGAAACAGGTTAAATGTAATGTATGTAATTTTAATGTGAATAAAATGCATAATAATTTTAAACTTGATATCAATATCATCTGAAATAAACCCATCAATTACTCCTGAAATTCTATATTTGTCTTTTTATCTTGAAGTTTCACTCCTATCGCGTGTGAACTACACAGCGCGTGCAGTTGTGACTTCGTTCGGTAATCTTTTGTTTTTATTAGGGAGAATGAATTCCCCGTGCTGTGACAACCAATACTTATCTATTAAATCTTTAGTATTATTCCAATAAAACTTTTTACGGAGGAAATAACGTAACCAGTAACGTGAGCACTTTTACATTTTTTTACCTATTTAAAAACATTAAATACTCGTTATGCTGTGTTGAGTTGTTTATCAGATTTTATTTTGTTTATCTATCTATAACATTATAATAATTATAATATAATATAAACTATAAAATTAGTGTACTTTAAAGTAAGCATGGAAGTTTATGGTTGTTCGGTTTTTTGATTCCATAACTATATGTCAGAATTATTTCTCTAAATACATAAATTATATTTTTACGGTTTGTGGTAAATTCTTCAATAAGTTATATTTTCAATATATATATATATAAATCCATTTTCCTAGTACAATTAGAAATTGTAAAATATCAAATATTTTATACAATACCTCAAAGTTGAAGCATTCATTGAATATTATAGATTTGTATATATATATTGTATTTTCAATAATTCACAATTACTATAAATGCATTTCAAAGAATCCATCAAATTTAAACACATATATGCGAAAACTCAATAAAATATTCACTATCTGGATGCTTGATGAACCATGCTTCTTGGCCATCTGGAAATGAGCATTTACCACCATTACTTTAAATATGGTTCTTAATAATATCAATGTTTTAATTTCTATTCATTTTTATTTATCGTACCTAACTCTCATATATGAATAACTCTCAATGACGTTTTATAACCAAAGATACAGAAATAATTAAGTAAATTTTAGTGATAAACCAAAAAACTACAATGTCATAGTTATTGTCACAATGAAGTTCGTTTAAATAGAGAATTTTGCATTCTGTTTCCCTCTATATTAAGCAAAGTCGCCACCATTTTAAATGGCACCTGAGTGCATCAAAGGATTCCTTCATCGTAAAAGGTTTGTAGTAAAATGATATGACATATGACTTTTAGTCCCCAGTAAGTCATGTCACCAGACAACCATTTTTTAAATATTTATTTTTGAATGTGGCTGCATAGCTCCTTAGTTCAAAGATAATTTTAGCGATTTAATAGTTGCCCAAGATTATTAGAAAATCCAGTAGCTTATTTTAAAGACGTGGAATGTCATTGTATTTCATATAAAAATTTAAACCATCCCATAAAATGTTCAAAAATTTAAAAGAATTGATCAAACAGTTAAATAAACACAAAAAAGGTCCCATGGCATTTGTGTCTATACATGGTATAGAATTACATATATGATATATTTATAAAGTACTACCTTGAACTGTTCAGGACTTTTACTACTGTGGCTTCTTGGTCTATATGTATATTTATTCCGTATCTTTTGAACTTATTGTTCGATTTTGGTGAAATTTACTTAACACATTTTTCACACACTTATTCAGTACAGAAGACGGCATATACTTAAATGGTGGCATATTGTGAAAAATTCATCCGATTTTAATGAAATTTGGGATGTATGTCCTTGACATAGTTTTTTTACATGAGTGATTTGAATTTTGTTGACATCAACTACTTGAATTCTAATTCGATTATGCATATTAAGAAAAAAAATTGTAACAGGAAAACGCTAAAACAATGTTTATACATATCCAAATCACATCTCATTCAGTGAAGATGTTACGGACTTGAAGATATTTAAGTAAACATAATCATACATCATGAAGAAGTTCTATATCCGTTATTGAGAGTGTACTTTTTATGTTTTCGTAGTGAAAAGAGTAATTTTCTATCAGAAAATTAACACTAACGTAGTAACTGCTACACTAAACTTGCATACACACGCAGTATCTTTGCGAGTCTGTGAATATCACATTTCCAATTATAAAGAAATTATTTTAATCAGTGGAGAAAATATCTGGTAACCACCGTACTACACCTCTACATACGAATAACATGTTAATGGTTACTGAGTGTTCTATATAGGTTTCCAAATTCATAAAGGGCTGTAAAAAAAAATTGTAGTAACAATTTTTTTTCAAAATCATAATTATTAACAAGCACTCTTTGTTTTCTGAGTGACTTACAAGGTCCTATGCTCAATTATATTAGCATAAGATTTATGTATATTTATTTATATTTATTATGTAAGTATATTTCTCTCTAATAATTTGACTTCTCTGTTGAATCGATAATAAATCAATTTAAATTTAAATTATAATTATGTTGATTTCATTTTGATTGATAAATGAATTTTGTGTTTGTTTTTTAATCTTACATCGTATCAACTGGGAAACTGAACTTTCCGACTTCTTTAATTTTACAGCTTTTATTTAAATCTTTTATGTATTTCATGTAAATGTTAAGGGTATTCAACATCCTGAACCGAATCACTTTCTCAGTGATATTCGGGAGGCATTTGATCATTAGTATCGTGTGTCGGCTATCCTTACACAATGGTTTTCTATGGTTTTTCATTTGGCTTGCACAAAGTGAATACCGGGATATTTCCTTCATAAAGTCAACCATAGCTGCATACCTTCCCCTTCCCTTCATATGACCCATTCTATTATTTTCACGTATTCTGTACAATTATGTATTGTTTAAAAAAGAATGGATAAAGAATTGAATTAAATACTTAAGTATTTCTTTCTGCAGTTGCTATTTATTTCTTTTACTCCTTATCCAAACAACTTCTATATATTCTGACAATCTACAAATAGTGCGATATAATATCAACGTTCAGACCTCCTACAAAGTTAAGTAACAAAAGACACAGTCAGAACAACTAGGATTGCTGTGTACAGATTGAATATATACTCACTGTAGTCACTATATAACTATAGTAGTTGAAAAAGTTGAAAAATGACTGAAAAAAACATAATATCAACATTGCTATTGGTTAATAAGGTTACGTTATATTTTTAGAGTAATTGCTTAAGCACAATTGAAGTTTAGTTAAAATTTTTAACTGGTTTTAAAGTAAATTTTGAAGTTCGTCATTATCGAATGGATTACAGAGATTTTTCTATAATTAAGGCAAACATAATAATGATAAAAAAGTATTACAGGTCCATTATGTATCAAATTGACTTAATTCTATCTAATATATTCTGTTCCCATGTATTTGAGGCTTTTAAACCTAGTTTTGCCAGGAAAAGAAAAACGTATAATAAGTAGAAATGGATTATCAGGATAATATCTTTACAACGGATCCACATTCTCTCAATATATTGAAGTAAAATAAATAAGAGTTAACACCACTATGCGGTGATTTCATGTTAGCCTTTTACTTTATAAAATATACTAATATCTCTGTGAACTGTAGTAGCTCTGTGAACTGCACTTCATTTAGAAGTAAACAATAAACTTCCTTGCTTGTACAGAAATAGATGTAAACATTTATTTTTCCGATTTCATCTGATCGTATCAATTCATTTCACATCTCATAGAACAAATCTCGCCTTCCTAGCTTGCATACAATCTCAGCATTTTATTATTTCTCATCATGTATTATTTCTTTTTCTTAGCTTGAAAGAAAAATTGGTAATTTTGGAAATTTTTTCCATAATAGATGGGCATATAATAAAACAAGTGAAGATAACAACTAACAGAGTTAATTGCTAAAATTTTCTCTTAACATTTATAAATACATCATAATAATATGCGCTACTATGTATATGTTGATTAGGTAAATTTGAGATAAATTTTTGGAAAATTTAAACAGTTTAGGAAGAAATTCTTTCAGATAATTGTTAAACGTATAAGCAAAAATGGACAAAATAAGCTGTTCTATGAATATCTGTACCAAAATTTTGTTTGTGTGGTCAATATTTGCTAGCGTTACAAACTTAAGCTAAAATTAATATATTCTGATATATTTTAAAATGTATGTCGAGTATTAAACTCAATAGTTTACTTTTTTCTTTTAATTATGTTATTTCAACGCATATTGATTGAAAAATCTGATCATTTTACTATGTATTGGAAAAAACATTTGGCTTTTTGACACTAAAATTTTAGATTGTGAAAAATATGTATACTAAAATCGAGGACATTCGATAGTTATAGCGGAACAAACAGAGACAGATAGAAAGATACAGACAAACGAAATTCAAAGTCGTGTTAAAACAGACATCGTTCAGTCAATTAATTCTAATATAAGAGATTAATTTTTTTTTTGTATGTTAATAATTATTGTTTGGAATAAATAATATAATGATTATCGTAAATTTATTATTATTATTATGGTTTGGTTGAATAAAATGTACACAGACTGTTTATAGTAATAGGTATGTTCAGTATGTGCATTAAAGAATCTTTATAAGTTTTGATCTATTCTGTTTGCTGATTATAATAATAAAATGTAAAGGTTGGTACCCTAAAAAGATTTATATTCAATCTTAGTTGACGTCTAAGATTATTAAATTTTATTATAAGATGTTTATCGATAAAGTGAAACCCTTACATTACTTTACACAAAAAAACTCTTTAAAAAAAAGTTAACTTTGAAATAATTACATTCGATCGATTTAAAAAATACAAAGAGTATCAAGTCTAATTTTTACGCCCATGTTAGTTGTGAAGAAGGGTTTTTTTCGATTTTTTCACATTATCTGCTAAACTTAACTTTTAACTGATAAAAGCTTCGTATAAAACTTAAAGGTATTTAAATGGTCGTAAAATTAAAATCCCTAAACAAACACTAAAAAGTTACTCAAAGTATCGATTTTTTAAATTGCAATAACTTTTGCAAGAATTTATGGATTATGTCAAAAAATTCAAAAAGGATGCTCTTTAATAAACTCATTCATTGGCTAAAATCCGAATTCTGATAAATTAATAGTTTCTGAAAAATTAGTTTTTACTTTTTAGTTCATTTTTTTGAATGCGGGTCTTTTTTGTTATAAAATTATAAATTTTTATTTTTGGGTGTTTGTATATACAATCCAAATTTTCTCATTTTGATGAAATTTAATCACTAAAAATTGTTTTTGCCCCTTCTCTGCCTTGGAACCCATCTTGGAATATATCCTTTCCAACAAAAAATGAATTATCAAAATTGGTTCATAAACGACGAAGTTATCTGCGAATACACTAAAAATTCCCTTCTATCCGTTTAAGGACATCAAATCTGGGCCAAATTGATAGGGAGCCATCAGTTTTCAAATAAAAAAGAATAGTTAAAATCGGTTCACCCAGGCGAAAGTTCTGAGGTAACAAACATAAAAAATAAATAAATAAATAATACAGTCGAATAGAGAACCTTCTTTTTTTACGCCGGTTAATAAAAGTTTTAACAAATTTAAAGTAAGAATAATGTGCCGTGAGAATTAAATCAAAATTTTTGATCTGGCGTTTACACTTTCATATAATAATAAAATAATAATGAACTATTTTAATATATTAGAAGGAGTTACTACAGGAATGATTTGAATACAGGAAATGCAACACATCATTATTATTTTATTATAAACATATTGCTTATAGATATAATAAATAGATGTTTATAGTTTATAATGTGTGTATTATATGCCTTGTAGTTACTAAGTTTTAGTAGTGCAATAACCAAGTGATGTATATTACGTGTATATAATATACATAGTAGATGTGTATTGTTGATTCGATTATAAATGAATTGTTTTACGAAATAAACGCATATAAAAAATATACATATTACAAAAATCAACAATACCTTTTCACTTTCGATTTTATAAATAAACTACTAATTTTGTTTGCTGTAGACCACACCACTTGGAAAAAACAAAAACTGCAAGTTTTACCTCCTACTTTAAAGTACAACCCTGTATAAATGAATCTATTTAGTTTATGTAGGTGAGTGATATTCCTACAAGAGAATACTAAGGTTTTTTTTTGGGAAACAAGATTAATTCAATCGTAATATTAGTTAAATAATATGGCACGAGATTATGTATATTTTCTTGCTTTATGGACCAATTTGAATATTTCTTTCTACGTTGCAGTAAAAAGTCAAAGTCATTTTATAAAAATGTAAAGAATACATATGGACCTGGAGAGGCAGGGTGTCGTTTAATGATGAATGTTAGCTTAAATGATACATTTTTCGTGGTTATTCAAGTAAAAAAAAGTCCAAGTAAGGAATACACATTTTTGGAAAATCTATAAAAAAACTCAAAAGTACAAAATATAATACAGTCAAACCTGAGTAAGAGAGAACTGGGTAAGCGAGAAAACTCTATAAGTGAAAATAATTCTCAGGTCCCGTGCTTTGACCCCTCAAAAACCTCTATATGTGAGAAACAAAAACCTCTTTAAGTGACAGTTGTTTTTCCCATTATGACCTCTATAACTGAGAGCCTGTTTTGTATTTACCTCTATAATCGACAATTTTCCTATGTATGACTCATTCTTTTTTTTCAGGAATTAGGAACTATGTTGTTTTCTTGTAATTCAAAGAAATAACATTTAACTGTATTGTCTTATTTGTCATGCTGTATTATCTTATTTGACACAAAAAAAGTTGACTGATTTTTTTAAATAAAATTTACCTGTTACTTGCTTCTTTGTATTTATGTATTTCAATAATCACTTCGTAATCACTCTAATAAATTATTCTTTATCATGTTTACAACTAAATATTTTGAATAAACCTCTGTAAGTGAGACAAATCTCTTCTATACCTCTATAAGCAAGAAACTTGCATTAGTGAGAAACCTTGACAAGCGAGGATAAAATCATGGTCCCTTGAACTCCCGTTAACCAGGTTTGACTGTAATTATAATTTTTTTTTGTGTTCGCTCACAATTTCTTTGTTTATAAATCGATTTTAATACTTTTTTGCGTATTGTATGTGTATCACATAAAAAACAAACAAAATTTTCGCAATTGTAAACCACACTCATATCGCCAACTTCGATAGATTATTAATCACAAAGAAATTATTTATTTATAGAAGTTTTTTGTTTAAAATTAATTTTTGGTAGCAAGGGTTACATACCCATACACTGCTACGTAACAGTAGATATATGTAAAGTATACACATAGATATTATAATACTACCTTTTTATAAATAAAAAGAACATATCTTGTAAATATTATGGTTATTTATAATATTTACATAGTCAGCTGGAATGTGGGAATAAACACATCATATATGAGTGCTTATAATATGTCAATAAATTTCACAATCTTTCATCATGTAGTAAAGTATGGTACGTCTCCCCCTCCCACAATCATTTCATATTTAAACGTTTAAGTGATGTTCTATCAATGATTTTAATTTAAAAAAAATATTTTTGTGCATTATTTTATTTCTTCAACACACACCTCAATATATTTATTGCATAAAGTTTACAATCTATAAAATTATATATATATATATATATATATATTATATATATATATATATATATATATATATGTGTGTGTGTGTGTGTGTGAGTGCATAATATATTATAGAGAAATTTTATGATTTAGAAATTTCTGTGGGCTACATATTCAATAATATAAATGAGCAATATACAAAAACTAACATAGTCAATTGTTTGAAATGTTTGTGATATATTATTGAGCTTTTTTATTTCATAAAGCATGATATGCAAAAATTATTTACAAACTAATAAATATGTGCGTATCAAAAATATACTTTGAAGACAGGACTTCTGATGTTAAATTTCGTAAATAATTAGCTAATTTGTTTTTCATTCAGTTTAGTGTACTCCTAGAAGAGAAATCCCCACAATCATCGTGATTTCAGATGATACTGTCACTCATTCCGTAGACGGGGATCCAAATGTGGCGACTTAAAGGCTGTAAAATAGCACAATTTAGTATTTATACGTAGTAGTTATTTAGTTATGTGTTTGAGTAACATTTACTTTGATAAACGAAACTTGTCCAACGTTAATGGAAATGCGTATGAAATATTCGAAGACATACCTCTAAATATTACACTTCTATTATGAAAATCGAATTCCTAAATTATGCTGCCTTTTCAATTTATTTATTGACGATGTTCATGTTTATTCTGTGCCTGACTCTGCTGATCTTGGTTACAAAGATAATACAAAAAATTGAAATATTGAAATTAGTAAATTAGTCCATATAAAAAAATTAAGTGTTCGTAATCTTTTTTTTTTTTTTAAATTGTTATTCCAAAAATTTAAAGAAATAAAACAAATTATTTTCGTTGAACTTTCATTTTTTTTTTTTTTAATAATGCCGGTTTTTGTACTTTTTTTTTTAACAAAAAATTATTTAATTGTATGAGAAATAATAAATTAAATAAATAATTGTTTGCTGCTTTCCGCCATTATTTTTCCGTGAATATTCATTTATTGAACTGTTCAGTTTAAATTAAATTTGATGCAAATATTATATTTAATAACTTCAATGTAAATAATTATATATTCATCACTATTAATAATTATTTAAATAAAAAATATTATAAATTATTTTCAATACAAATTTATTACAAAATTTTCTAGATCTAAATACAGCAAAATTTTGCTGCGTATCCATCTTTATGAACACATAAACAAATGTTTCAAATACCACTATTTTATGATTAATCATTCTTGTTCTGACCTATGATATCACCTTAAGAAGATCAGTCACCTTAAATTATTATTACATATTAAAGGTTAGGGGTATTAAATTAATATTAATAAATTTCGTTCATTCTGTAATCATAGGAAATGATTTTACGTATTGATGAATATAAACCAAATTGCCGTGATTGTTCAGGTTCAAATAAGCTCATGTTAAACATGCCTGTAGCTGTTTATATGCATATTTCAGAGGAAAGAAGGGATGGTAATATAAAAATCATATGGGATGCAGCAAATCACCGGGCAGCATTTGATTTAAATTGGAAAATGTACAACATAATATTAGATAGTGAGTGCATAATATAAACATTCTAATGGTTATAAATTACAGTCAAAAGTATTTAAGACGCGAAATATCAGTTCCTTTAAACTAAAAATGATTTTTTTTTTAAATTTAATTGTTTGTATTTATGTGAGTTCTGCATCTCTCTCTTTTAATCATTTTGTTACAATTACGCAATTATTAAATTATTTTTTATCGTTACTATTTTTTAATTTGAAAACAAAAGTTTAATACTTTGATTTAATCTTATAATCAATGCAATCTGATTAAATGTTTTTAATTGATGATGCTATATGATTTTATTATAAACTTGGTTTATTTCGCATTTTAGAGAATTTTTACTGTAAAAATTGTATACTAAACTCACAGTACCAGCAAGAATATGTTAGAGGTACAGACATTTAGGGAAGAGTTGGTTTTGATAGAATATATCGGGGAATAAATACATAGTACAAGAATTATATATGTATGTTTACTAAAAATTGTAATGAAATTCGGCATTGATTATAACGACTAGTATATATATATATATATATATATATATATATATATATATATATATATATATATATATATATATATATATATATATATATATATATATATATATATATAAATTATAAGTTCCAAAATTATAAAATTAAAAAAAAAAAACTTTATTTATTTATCGTTAAAAATTTTAAATAAATTTAGTTTTACAATAAATACATTTACTATTCTATTATATTCAATATGTGAATGTATGTCAAAACTTATGAATATAAAAGATAACAACTAGATTTTACTTTAGTTTATTCAAATAAGCGAACGCATATGCAAAATTATCAATGGAAAATATTTGTGTTCTTGTATGTTCAATAAGACTTAGTTTAAAATATTTGTTTTCTTGTATGTTCAATAAGAAATATGGTTTGTTTGACTTATATATATATATATATATATATATATATATATATATATATATATATATATATATATATAGGTATATATATATATATATATATATATATATATATATATATATATATATATATATATATATATATATACTGAAAAAATCATCAAGCATCGCAACATTACCATAGAGACCATATATAGTCCCGAGGTCAAACAAACGCTCCTATGTGATCATTACATGTTTTTAAAAATTAAAAATACAGAATTTTTATGGTGTAATTTTAATTGATTCCATTTAAAATGACAGTTATACTTAGATAAATAAAATCAAATATTTATATATATCTAAATTTATTTGTGGGCATTATAAAAAACAGCTGATTTCTACGTAAAACACCGTCCTATTCGATTCGCCACCGTCAGTTACCATTACCAACTAACAGAGTACTTGCTAACGCTAACTGTTATGTGGCGCGGTACGATGCGGTGTCGGTGGTATTGGTATATACTCCTACATTACCTGTAAATGAATACCTTTACACTAATTGCTCGCATAATTAAATTAATGAGAGAGATGTGTATATGTAGGTAGTGTTTGTTATATCCATTTACAATACGATACATTTTATCCACAAACAAAAACATTTCATTCACATTCTACCCTTCAATATTATAATAAATAATAAAATTAGATAAGTTAAGTTAGGTTATGTTCTATATATTTTAATATAATATTAATATTTACATCATTTTAATGATCTCTACTCTACACTAGTCTACTCTACTCTCGTACTTTGCATGTATCATGGCTGTGAGATAGGTAGCAACGAACGAGGGGATATATTCATTCAATCATTTTATTTGTATAAAAGTCAGTATATACCATCAATTTTATAAGACATTGATTGAACCTGTGCTTTTGGAAATTTTTGTCTTGAGCCTATTTTGGAGATAATGCAATCGGCGATAGCAGTGGATGCAATTTCACTATGATGAACTCATCACAACTCAACTCATAAATTGAAATCAGTGATTATTATTATTTAAAATTAAAGAAGTTATTCTTAATAAAAATAAGATGGGTTTAGTAAATAATTAAAATATAATAAAAATTTTTGTTTTTAACGCGTTTTTAATGAAATTATTTTTATTTAAAATTTTAAAAAAAATTTTTGTATCAGCAAGTATAGGATTGAATTCAACATAAAACAAAAAGTAAAGAATAAAACAAAATAATTACTTATTAATTTATTTATTTCAACGCTTCTCCATATTTTTTTTTTGCTTCTAACAAGTTTTAACTAAAAAAATATTTTTTTAAATACAAGCTTTTGTAGTATTAAAAGAAAAAGTTGGTATAAAATAGGATTTTTTTCTTGAATTTTTAATTAAATTTGAATTCATCAAAATGATGGTGGAAGCTTAAGCATACCTAAATTATTCACTAAGAATTTAAACCGCTATACCTAAATTTATTAACTAAGAATTTAAATCATATGCAATTTTTGCACATAACGTTTGGAAATTTGTTTTTGCTATATTAAGTTGTATGAATCTGCCAACAATAGAATTTATGTTTTAGGTCGGATATTTATTTAGTGATGTATTATATTAGCATATGGGAATCCAAGGAATCCGGATTCTTTTTTATTATCATTTATAAAATATTATTTTCTCAAGTAACCAGGTTGAAAAGAAATATCCAGGTTCCGTTAAGCGCGTAAAGAAAACATACGAATGTTTGTATACATACGTGCCGTCACGTGTTCAGACTATTATTTTCAATGGTGAATTATAATTACTTGTCATACAATTATAAACTCAAAAGTCTCAAACAATCGAATTATAAAATCTCATTTATAAAGATTTTTTTCCCTATAAGTAATACAAGTGTCGGGCGGGACCTAAGTGTAATTATTAGTAGTAAAAGTTTCTCACAAAGGGCTTTTTAATCAGGGGTCACTACTCTAATTGTTATTTAGTATGCAGAGCTGTAAGTATTATACATTATCTGTAAAAAGTTCGACTTTATATTCTTCTTTTCTATATTCTGAATCTTATTCCATTTAAATTGTTTTATCTTTCAAAAATTTCAAGTTATCTATGATTTATCTCTCATAATCGTTTGTAGATTATTGTATGAGAAGAAACATCCATAGAGTCAAAATTCAATTGAATAACTTCACAGCAAAAAATAAATAATAATTCAATATGCACTGTGTTTTACTTCATATAACTTTCAAATTTATCTGGTGTAAAATAGGTTTTAGAATTGAATTCAACATGTTAATGAACGAGTAAAATAGCGTATAGGTAAGTATAAATTACTCATGTTATGTTTTTTTGTTTACAAAAAAACAAAACAAAAACCAAATGTTAATAAGGGATGTTGATATGAATGTACTTTATTTGATATAAGTATATATAAAAGAATTAATTGAATGATATATCAATTATTGGATTTTTAAAAAAAATAAAATTAAAAGATTAAAATAAAAAAGATTGTTGTATAAAATAATCAATTTTCGGAATACTTATAATCTTTTTTCTTCTTTTTATTCACTTATCAGCTTCGAGGTTGACATAACTATTAGGCTTATAGATTCGAATTAAATAGATTCCTTCTATGAACGTCTCCACATATATACAAAATATTCGAAACTTAAGTTTATATTGAAAACATTAAAAACTGTATTTTGATAAATTTTTGTGTTGTTCGGTGAGATCTCAAAATAGATTTGTTTATATTAACAATAATAATAATTAATTAATTATTTTTTTGTAAAACCCGAATTTTAAATTGTTTATTTTAAAGATTATTTTCATAGAAGAATCTGGGTTAACTCATTGTGAAACAAGCGTATGCTAAACATTGAATTTCATAGAATATATTTCAAAATGTCGATAGCAATAAATGTATATTAAGTGAAAATAAATTGAGTTCAATATTAAGATGGTGCTGTTCCTATATAGGAATGCTTACCTTTGCGGATATAAAATTCTATGTCTAGCTTTGTCTGTTCCGAAAACATGTGCTAATCAAAAATTATAAGGAAAAATTAATTTAGCTATTTATCGCGGGTTTATACGCCCTTTTACAGCAGAAATTTTTTGGTGTATACTGTCATTGAAAATGACTGGGGAAGAAAATTTTTTTATGCAAATTGCAAATTGATATTTATCTTTATCTAACGCCCTCGATTAAATCCAACTATCGTTTATTTAGCCTATCGGCTGCATTATACGCGTGGAACCGCGTACATAGCTTAGATTTGGTGGATAAAATCCCTACTTAAACACCTCTATCACTGTGGTTATGCACTTCACTTACACTATTTTTTTTTGCTTGTTTAAATAAAGACCATGTACCGAAACACTCACCGACGAGTCGGCTATCTTGGTATGATGTCTTCAATTTTGTATAATGGCAATGTAAAGTATTATATTTTTATAGTCACATCGTAAATGGCAAAGTTGTAGATATTAAAAAGATCTACAAGTTCTGTATTTACACTTTTTTCACATAACCTCAAAATTTTTTCTATTGAAAATTCGGGTGCTTTTTCGATATTTATTCAAAATAAGATAAACATATAAATATTTTAAATAAAAAAAATTAAAATGAATTTGGAACATTTTTACCAAATTTCGTGAAAAAAAATATTTTTTTTTTCAAGACAGCAATAAAAAACTAAAAATTTGTTTATTTCAATTTCTCACATAAATTTTGAGGTTATGTAAAAAAAGTGTAAATACAAAAGTTGTAGATCTTTTTATTACCTACAATTTAACATCATCATCTTAACCTCATTTAACTTTTTTCCATAGGACTTGTAGTTTTGTTGGATATCGAGATAAACCGTGTTTTACCCTTTAAAACCCCTCCCACTACTTGGTAAGTTATTTCTACTTTCATTTTTGTTATATTCTCTTCAAAAATTATCGATCCTGGTCTATTTTATCTAAATTGGTAAATAAAAAGTTAAAAATAATGGTCTATTTCAATCCTGTTCAGTTCATGTTTGTTCGAATACACTTAAAATGAAAAGCATGGTAATATGTCAAACAAGCAACCAAAGTAACGGATTAAATTTCTTTTTAAGAGAAGTTAACAAGAGCGTTATCATTTTCACCTAACTGAAAATTCGTTAAGAAGATTGTGAACTTGATCGTTAATGATCGAATTCATTGGTTCGTCCTGTCAATATATAATGTAACACAATTTGCGGAAAATTATGATTCAAGACTGTTATAATTTAAGTACAATAAGTTTTATTAGACAATTTATATTAATACAATGATTTGAATTTTAACAAAAACTCGTATCATACATGTAAGATTATTTTGATTGAAAATAAAAATAAATTCTATTCTTACCAAATGATTTTTAAATCAGTATTACTTTAGTTATTAATCATAAGTGAAAGCATGCTTTACGATTGGTTCATCAACTATGTTATTATAAATATAAAAATGTAACGCCACTGATCATGAATGTAGGACCACCTATGCCTTGTGTATTATAGTATAAGAATGATGTCATTTCATCTTAAATGGTCAACATTGCATTATATTTTGTTTAAATGTTTTTTCCAGTATTTTTGGATGGATAATAAATACTATTGTGTAGGTATAGTTCAAGAGAAAATATTTCCACTTATGTATATAAAAAATGATCGTCATCATGGTACAGATAATCTCATAAAAAGAACATCAATCCAAATACAAAAATCCAAGTTCTAGTTTCTTTATCAACAAACTTTAAAAGAAAAATTAAATGTTTCTGAAATTATTTTTTTTTTAAATTAGTTAAAATTTGTATATTGTGTTTATTTAGTGAAAATATTCATTTCATGGGCTTTCAAACTACTCCTTGCAGAATATGTTTTGTATATTATTCACGTACTTGATGTAATTCCATTTCTGTGTTCAAAAATTATCATCGAAATATTTGTTCAATCAATGTGAAGGAATCGGTTATTATTATTATAAAAATCTCCTATTGGTATTATATAAGTATGGGAATGAATATATTAAAAATTATTTTTTTTTAAAATAATTATTAATGAGATTTCTAGGATTTTTTCGAATAAATTTCGATTTTGGCCCCAATTTCCTACATCAAATTACTATGTATTTTTATAAATACGTATTTCGACTACAAAGTAGTCATAATCAGTATGAATTAGCTAGTTGTAATGATTCTCTGAGGAGATGTTACTCGTTACTAATTTGGTGACGGTCTGCACATATGTATATTGGTGTATGCGCAATTTTGAAATAATTGGAAATTATAAATTGTTAAAAAATATTCTGTTTATGCAGCAAAGTTGAATTATTTTCGTGATCACCAATAACATTAAGGAAGATCCTTCGGTCGATCTATCACTGCCAGGGTACCTTCCTTAAGTGTTCATAGTTATAAGTACAGATTAGCTATAGTTATTGAGTATAGATAATTCGTATTGAGAATCTATATTTGAAAAAAAAAAACTAAGTACTAAGTATTGAATATTTTTATTATTTCTTCAAGCAGTTTAATTTTTTATAGTTACAAGCAGAATTGTTAAGATTTGAAGTGCAAGCACTGATAAAATGCTACACAAGGCTTATATTTACTTTCAACTTTATAATATCGACTTGATTTGACTATTGTTAAATTAAATTTCACATTATAACTAATCCCCATTTCAACTCTAGATAAACTAGATGAATTCTCGAATACTTAAAATGGTTGTACTTATTTAAGTAGTTCTAAGTTACCTTGTGTGGGCAGTTTATAGAACCAACACGTATGTATCCTTAGCAATAAAATAATTTCGACATCTGAATCTTTCACACATATTTCAAATTATAAAATACATGATTTTTATGGTGTATGGTAGTAAAACTTTGATTTTAAGCAGAATAAATAGATTCATCATGAAATTCGGGTATTTTGTAATGAAAGATTTAAGACGTCAGTACAGAACCTGCACTCATCTCGAACTTGTCAATTGCACTTTCTTGTACATATAGATAGATGTAAATTGCAATTAAAGTTTATTTAAAAAAAAAAAATACAATACATACAAATAACGAAGAATAAAAATCGATATTTATTTTATACAATACAATCTTTAATCAGTTTAATTTCCTGTTGACAAAAGAATATGTCAGCTTTATAAGAAAACAAGGAAAAACTTCATTACATAATGTGTACGAGGATACATGATTATAACATTTAATCTACTTACACAAATAGATCAACACAAATAATGATCTATTTTTCAACAGAAATTAGTACAAATCTTGATAAAAAAAAACAGTTCAAGAATGTTCTTTTCACATAGAATTGATATATTATGTTATTATCTAACTAATTTAATCTTTAAGTTCGAGAAATAAAATAATTAATTGATTTAGTCGCATCGCATTTCTATACGTATTATGTGAATGTAATTCGTGTTAGCTTTGTCTATGAATATTTGCATTGTCAAATAAATGTTCAACAAATTGATGAAACTTTTTTCATAACCTAGAAATACCCTAGCAATCGACTAGAATTTACAATAAAAGAAAAGACGCTTCCGCAATTAAGGCTAAAACGATATTTAGGTAATTACTTGTAACTAGGGCGTATATACACATGAAAATTTGATCATTTGTTCAGTTAATGGTAGGGGCGTTCGGGAGAGTTGAACCGCTCTTTACTTAAAACGTTATATTTTCTCATAAAATGGCTGTAGAGATTCTTTTATAATTTAAAACGATAACTAAGTCATTCAGGCATAATTTGACATGATAATTTTGTAAAAAACAGAAAACTAGAAAGCGGTATAGGGATTTTATTAAAAAATGGAATATGATTCAAGTCTCTACCATCAGGGACAGTTGAATTACTTATAGTTTGGACGAAATTGTGGTAAATCAGTTTATATACAGATAAAGGTTATTTTTAAGGTGATAATTTTGCAAATAATTTTTTTTTTCTCAACATTTTTTAACAAAAGTACAAACCTTTTCAACATATAATTAACATAACTAAAAATAATATTTTCTAAGGTTGGTACTTAAACAAAAACATCCATAGAGATAACTATATAAATTATATATGTGAGTTTAAATAATAATTAAATTATTTAAATAAATATTTAATTTTGTGATTATAGAAAAAAATATTATTTAAATAAATAATATTCATACTACACACATTCAATGTGTATTCTTGTGTAAGTTCTGTACTTTTTTACTACAATAAAACTCATTAAGTATGTGAAATTTAAAACTAATAAAATTTATGGAAAAAAATTCATGTATGTTTGATGAATATTTTCAGCAAAGTTCAGCGAAATTTGATATAATATACGGGATAATAAACATATTTTTGTACTGATAAAAATTATTATCGTTGTGAAATAAGACAATTTATTTTTTTCATTTAAATAAAATCATTGACTTTGATGTAGTGTAAATTCAAGAAAAATGTAAGAAATATCAAAGAACTATTTTGTAAACCAATTTAAATACACAATAATGAGGATATTGTGTTGTATGTTAAACGATATTGTTGAATAAATATTATATATTTGTGATTGGTAATTTAATATTTTAAGATGATTTAGTTTATAAATATTATGATACATTTTTTAAAAAAAAGGAAAATATTTACCAAGCTCTTGGATACAAGCCCGAAAATTTCAAAGTAATAAATAAAAATTCAATATCAATTCGAAATATGAATTTGTTATGGATAAATATATCTTTCTATCTGTTTGTTCTGTTGGTAATTTCGTATGCGTTTTCGTTTTGGTTCGAATACGTTGTCCGTGCAGAAATTTAGCAGACACCCTCCGTTTATCACATTAAAAAATTTACTGTGCAGTAGGGCTTGAATGACCATCAAGGACTGTATAATTTTAAAGTTCCAAAAATATTATTAGTTTCTTTTTTTCTATAAATTAATGATAAGGAGGTAATGCCAATATTTTCTTCCTTGAGAGAAGAGGATATTACCGTGAGTGATATGTGCCGCTTATATTGCGTTACGCGTACAATTTAATTGTTGTTTCGATTTGCCTTTATTTTTCTGTCTAATAGATAAAAAAAAAAGAAAAAATTAAATTAAATTAAAATTATAACTGTACAAGATAGCAAAATCTAAATGAATAAAAATAAATTTTTGAATTCTTGCCGATGTACGGACTGATATGGTAACATAATATTGTACTTTTTGTATGATAATAGATATTCTTTATCAGTTTAAATATCAATTCTATGGTTTAGTATATAACAAACAACCAACTAACCACCATTCGTAATGTTACCATAGATGTAGAATGATTACAGGCTGTAGAGAATTTTAGTTCAAGAGTTGACGTCAAATTTGCGAAATGCAATTTAGAAACGTTGAATAATAATAAAATAAAAGCAAAAACAAGACAGCGTTGTAATAACTGGCGAATTTGTAATTATGACTCCTGTAAAGGGTATCTGGTTATTTCAATATTGCGCAGCATATCTTCTATTTCTAAGTTTTTTTATAGTATCTATACAATACAGAAATATCACAACAATCAGACTATGCATTGAATTTTAAATTACGACGTGTCACCTCTGAATTTATTTAATTAATACACCCAAGAATTCAGCTTATTATTAAAAACCGTTTAATTCGTTTGGCAACTAACACGTATTTTCAAAATTTATTATTAAACAAGCCATAAAATTTTTAGAATGAATTGGATATATTAATTAAAGAAATTGGAAGGGGTCAGGTCATACTTGGATACTCTAAAACTCTCAAGGGAGGTTTATTACTGAATTCTATTGAAACTGAAATAAAATTTAAAAAATAATGTGCGTAATAGCAAAATAATCCCTACCAGACTCACAATATTTCGGATGCAACCATGTATATCCAATAATAACATAAAATTTTTATTATTTCAACGTCAATAAGACATTTTCTTTAAATTTGTCATCAGCTCTCCCACTATCTTACTATGTTTACATAATAAGCTCTAATAAAAGATAAAACACTGCAAAAGTACCTACGTCGACACTGTTCCCTGTAGAGTTAGTTATATAGTTGTATACTAGCTGATACCCGCCGCTTCGATACTGTTGAAGTACAAAAAAACATCAGATATAATAATAATTTTGACTAACTTTTAACCATCAATTTCGCTTGATTAGGTTTTCGGTCTAAGTACTCTCTCTGCTTGCAAGGAAAGTAAGAATGATCTTAAGTCTAAACAGTTTGCTTCCTTTGCAAGATAACCCCACCCTTAGTTTTATTTTTTCATTCTTACGGCCTAACCTCGATCTCGATTTCAGTGCTTGGTTCGTTTAATTGTTATATTTAACCAATTTACAAACAACCTAGACAAATGATCAATTATCTAAACCTTCGTCATGAATTAATCTAATGGTGTAAACCGTATCTGTCCAGTGATTTAAGATTTGTTATCGATCAGACAGACAGAACAAACGCCAGAGGATTATGTTTTATAGATTTACCTGAATACACTGGAATAAAAAAACAACACTGTTATTTATTTCCACATGCCTTAAGGAAGTACGAGCGCCAGGCGGGGTGGGGATAGGTATCAACTCTAGCGCGGTAAGGGGAACGCAGTAACCATATGATTTTTTTCAATATATAGATATACATTTAACATTGGCTAGTGGCGGCATTTATTTTTCTTTTAATTAATACACTTTAATTAGTCGGGCAAGTGTAAATGTTTTTGAATTAAATTTATCACTAATATATTTACTTTCATCCATAAGTTTTTTAAAAATATTCACCGACAGTTTTACGAGGAAAATATAGAAATGTATCAATGTTTGAAAGTTACCCCATAAGACCAATGTTAAATTGCTCAACTTTAAAGTTAATTATTTATTTAAATGATCGGGCAATCTCCTTCAAATTTTTGGAATTTGTTTAGACATATTTAAACTTTGTATTAAAAAAAAAATCAAGCCTTTTATCAATAGTTGCCTTGGTGCTCGTACTTCCTTAAACATTCCCTAAATTTGTCTTCAGCTCTCCAACTATCTGATTCTGTGAACATAATATTATATATATATATATATTTAGTATGTAAACAAATAAAATGCTACGAACATTTCTATAAACGCAACAAGTGTTTTTGAATAAATAGCATTTGTATTGCTTTGACTATGTATTTTGTATATAGGTACCTACCTACCTACATTTATTTTACTGAATATATTTTTATTAAACGACATAAAAACTCTTTTGCATCTGTAATTCAATGTTACTTTTGATACAACTTTACTATTATCTAAGATAATTTTCGTATACTAAAGACTTCATTCCTTCAGTATACAATTATTTATTTATTAAGGTCAAATTTTTTCAATTAAAAATTTGCAAATAAAAAATTTTATTATTTAGAAATAATTTTTTTGAAAAAAATTTTTGGTGGGCAACTGTTTTTGACATGCCAAAATTATGTATTATTTTACTCCCGTTAAGCTATACTCAAAGAATACAAAAATGCGACACTTTTACCTATCTTCTTTTTTATACCTATTTGAAAACATTAAATACTCGAGTGTTATGTTGTGTTGAGTTGTTTATCATAATTTATTTTGCTTATCCATTTAAAATTTAAAATATTTATTTTGATTTGAAAAAAAATTATGAAATTAGTAAACCATAAAATTAGTGTATTTTATAATTTTAAGTAAGCATGAAAGAGTCAGGTCGTCGCATTTTTTGATTACACGAATATACGTGATACTTAACCTGACGTTCACACTGTAGCATTATTAATTTAATTTTAGCATTAATGAAGAAATTTTAGAACATGTATTTCGTAATATTTCTACAGATATTAAAATTAGAGAAAAAGAGGCTAATTTGCAGTAAAAGTCGTTTATAACTTTGCCTGTATTATTTCAAAGATATTTTCTATTTAACATTTTTTTCTGTATATCACAGTAGTGCATAAATGCGTTTAGAGATCAAGTGTCCTAGAAAATGTTCTACATTACATAAACTGTTATTAACATGTGTCCTAGAAAATGTTCTGCATTACATAAACTGTTTGAAAATATCCCGAATAGCGTATTATATATTTTTTCACAACTCAATTTGGGTATCAAATGAAAGGGCTTGACTTGTAGGGCCGCTACCAAAAAATGGAGCATTATGTATATTTTTCGGTGATTTTTTCATTCTATCAAAAGACCCACAATTGATACCGATTTTTATTGCCCACAATGTTGTTCAATATTCGTAATTTCCATTGTAATTTCCAAAAAAATTGTTTTTCTGGTACAAAAAACTGTGAAGCTTATAAAATCATAACATCATATTCGCATATTCCTCTTAACAAATATTTTCGCTGCACAAATTTTTCCTTTTTTTTATTTTTTTTATAGTATTTATTCTAGAGTATGTTACAATGCAAATGGACACTATTTATAAAAGGCTTATCGATTTCCAGCTTCACATGTTCGTAACTTTAATAACTTTACAGCTGTTAAATATTATTCTACCTCATTGGTGGTTGAGGGAAGATTGTTGAAACATTGTACTTGGTACCAAAACATGTCCTATTATTTGATTAAAAAGGCAATTGAAGATACTATTGAGTTTTAAAGGAATTAGGTCACACTTATGCATGTATTTTTACATAAGTTTTTTAATTGTAATCTTAATTTATTTTTGACCCTAATGATTTTGAAAAGAACGTTTTCAATTACATATGGGGGTACATAATGGTCCCCCATTTTATGGTTATTATTGTTTTTGTCTAGAATTATTTAAAATTTATGTTTAAAAAAAAATTCTTTTTCATGAACCGTGCTTTTTTTTTAAAAAGTAGAATTTTACTGGAATTTTTGATTATTAAAAAAATCCGATATCTCCATAAATTTAAATAAAAACTCATTAAAATTACTATTTACGCTGCAGTAAACTTTTTAAGGTTGAATATTTACGTTATTTTTCAATAACGATTGCGAATCCACCATCCACCAATGCAAGCTCAATCGATTATAATAATTATAACAAAAAAGAGCTGTTGATTGCTCAAACTGTCGTCACTTGGATAATAACGAATTGACCGGCTCCCACAACATAATAACAATATAATTGTCACCTAGAAGGCATTTTTGCCTTCGGGTGGATGGAGTGTTCTAAAAAAGAGGATAGAGAGGACCAAAAGATTTAGATACAAGGAACGCGTTTGCGGTTTCCCTCTTAATATATTTTATTTACAGGTTTTGAATTTGCTTTGTGGATACGCATAAAATTGGTAAGAATATGGTTAAATTTGGAAAAATGAATAAATAAAAAATACAAATTATAACTGGAAAGAACAGTTTTTATATATTTTATCAAAAACAACAGGCCAATGTATATTTTAAAAATAAAATAATGTTAAAAAAAATGGAATAACTACTTGAGACGATTTTTAATTCTTTGTTTAAATTGTAACGATATCCTTCGCATTTTATAAATATAAATACTGCACTCTGCATCGGAAATAGTTTACATTCTTCGGTTTTAAAATAGCGATTGGAATATATTATTTAGGAACAGAAAAAAAATATGACTCACTGTATTATATATTCATATATTTCTGTTGATGACTGTTATAATGGTGAATGTTATTAAATTCAATTCTGCACAAACCCAAAATTTTTCAAAATAATAATTCTGAGGCGACATAATTTCGGTACTTCTCACTGATTTGTACGGGTTATCCCGTATGAGGGGTCAAAATAAAGTTACGATAATTTATATATAAAAGTTCCCCTTTAAAAAAAAAAAAAATACATATTTAAATTTTATTGGTTTTTACTTATCCCTAAGGCTTTGAATGACATTTTGTAAATTCAGTTAAGTTTTTAACTTTAAAATTTTGTATTCATTCTTTCATGGTTCTAATAATTTGTGTATTATTTCGTTTGAAAGTAATTTGATGAAATCCATTTCTTATAGATCATTGTACCTCTATATTACAATACGCATAGATAAATATGATTTCAATTTGTATTGTCTCACCGTGATGTGTTCTACTCTACCCATTCGTGCCAAGAACTTCCTTATAAGAAAGTCATCTCATTTTTTCGGAAGTAAAGTCTAATTCAATATATCCATTATATAAAATAATATGTATTGTAATTGACTGGTGCTGACTTCATTGAAGTGCCATTGGCCGTAAGGAATTTATTTTGGTTTTTAATTTAAAATTATTATTTTAATTTCCTGATTTTTGAAATCGGTTAAATTGAAAATGAGAGTGAAATTTTCAGATGCGTGTGCATCACCGTCACACAAAATTCACAGGTTGAAGCAGTTGTTTATGATTTATGTTACACTTAATATAAGAAATTATATATTTAGTTATTTAATTTTTCAAATTTAAAGTGAGCTTTTTTTGACTGTGTTAACTATCCTTCTCTAGTCCTTTTATTGTTATTAATTATTTGCATGAAAGTCAAATTTGTTTTTTAATGATGCCACAGAAGTATATATAACTTTTGTTTGGTATCTTATGGCTTGAAAGTTGTATCTATGGAATAAAATTGACAGATTTCGCTCAAAATCTAAATGTCGTAATTCTACATGGACTAACGATGAAAAATTCAGATTAATTGTATTTGTTTTTCTCGAGTAAGCGTACCACAAATATTTAACACATTCAAGCGGACAAACGTACTTACACGTACATACACACAAATTTTTGTGAATATTCGGGATAATAATTGTAGTTAATAAATACATTATTTTCTATTTTAATTTTCGAGATGATTCCAATATCTTTCTATATAAGGAAGTTAAATGGCAACATGGAGATAAAAATGAGTAAACGAACTCTGTACCAACCATTTAAGGTTCTCTCTATCGTGATTCTGCTGTTTAATAAATAAAGTGAGTTGGTCAATTTAAAACACCTACTTAACACATAGTTTGTTGTTATAAAATGACAACATATTAATTTTTGGTATAATATGTATGTAGGTTGGGCCAGTACCGTCTTTACGCATTGATATACAAGACGAATACCTGGGGACTGTGCGCCGAATCATATGAGTTCACAGTTTTAAGAGATCACACAAAAATCATCCTCATAAACGACAAGGATCTATTATCTGTGAAAAATCAAAGTTCTTCTTTTATTCAGTTGCAATATTGCTGTCTAAACTCACTGTTGCTTTCTCCCAAGGAGTTATTGGATCTATTTTCGATTGTGCGTTTGACGGTTGAGAACTAGACGAGAAAAATTACTAAATATAATTTTATTATCACTCCTCCATTGTGGTTGTTATTTCATAATGCATAATATAAAGCGAAAGGAACATAGTTTCTAGCAGGTGTTCCACGACATCTCTCGTTTTTTTTTTATTTAAGGTATAATAAAAAAGAAATGTGTAAAATTGCATGAAATTGACTTTAATTTGGTATTTAAGATTCGGTAATTCATGAAATAAAATACCATTTTGTTTCATAATTGAGTTAATTTCCATTGCTGAAGTGTTAGATAAAAATGTTTTTAGATTTTCGCATAATTAGATTTGATGATTTTTTCATTTACAATATCATTTTATAAAAACTCCGGGGTGGGAGGTGTTGGTTAGCTACGCTAAAAGTCCTCATTTCATGGAATTTAATTTAAGACGTCTCTGGCGTGTGTTATATGTATGTAATTGAAAATAAAAAAAAAACGACAACAATATAATTTAACTGTTTTGTTTTCTTGTCTCTTTAATATCATTTATTATATTAAAAACATAATTAATAACAACTGTAATAATATTATTCTTAATTTTTAATTGTTTTGAGCTCACAGACGTTTATCTTTGATAAATTATGCGGATAAAGACTGTAAAAATTAAGTAAAGGAGACGAATTCGTATCTGTTTGAAACATCTGTGATGAACTATCCATATGTTTATTCATTACTGTTAAACTTCGCTAATCATAAACTTTGGGGAAATTATGAAGAATATTCTTATAAAAAATGGAAATACAAATTATTTCAACCTGCGGTCTTGAGTTTTAAAATACAACGAATGTGAAAATGTAAAATTCGTCTGCCCCATACACATTGCTTATTGGTTGACCTATAATGTATTCAATATATTTTCAAATATAAACTATAAACTTGAATATAATTTTTCAAAGATAAATAATTCACAATTAATTTAATAATTAACTTTGTTCTTTTCGTATTTCGTATTTACAATTAATTTAATAATTAACATTTGTTCTTTCGTATTTAAAATTTGGATGTTCCGAAAGTTTTGTCCAGGCCACACGGATCTAGATCTAAATCTGCCATTGGGTAAAATACAAGTTTTAATATAATAAATGTTTGTTTCACAGAAGCAAACAACTTTAGTTTGAATTTCTTCATAAACTTTAACAGTTCATTCGTCACATTTATCGCTCATGGCATTTTTCGTATCAGCTTATTAACACAAACATGATTATAATACATTTTATAAGATGCCTAAGGCAAATAAGTCCCACTCAACTTAAATGTGCTATAAATTCTACATTTTGTCGATTTTTAGGACAAAAACGAATTATTATTTTGAGTTATCATAAAATTCAAAAAAATAAAACAAAAGACAATACTTTTAAAATTATTTTACTAAAATTATTTTTTGGGCTATATTAAACCAACGCGGCTTGCAATATTGTTAAATTATCTTATAACAAATTCTCCGCTACTTTAAGGATAACGTATTCTTGTGTATTTAAACAATATTAATGATTATAAATAGTTGAAAATTATTAGTTGATACCTTCATTTGTTTTAAATTCATTCAACATTCAAAATCAGAATGGAAAGCTTTCGTGAAATATTTCATAGTTTTTTCTTTTTCTTATATAAAAAATGATAGTAGAGTATTGCAAAAAAAAAAATGAACTATACTTATAAATTTATTTACGTATTGATGAAAAGAAAACATATAAATATATATTATTTAATTATATTATAATTAATACTAATTATTACCAATTAGTTGAATGAACTTTGCACAGTCAATGTTGTCGAATATAAAACATAAATATCTATCTATCTATACTTTTAATGATCATTCATGATACGAATACGATACGCTATGTGATGATGGTGGCAAGTTTGTCTAACTCATGTGTGTAATGCTAATCGAGTTTGTTGTTACGAGAGATTAGTTGTGTATAATACAATCATTAATTCTGAATTGTTTATTTTGAGATGCTGTACGCAAGCCACCGTAAAAATAAGTCTCTGAAATAAAAAATAAGACATCTGTAAAAAGTACAATTTCTAATGAATTTCTTTCAATTTTCGTGCCAAATAAGAAATGATTATTCAAACGTTCGCGAAATTTGACATGAAAACGGAGAGCGTGTCAAAAGTTTTCTGCGTAAAACATTTCTAAATATATAAAATGAAATTTTGGTTTTTAAGAACATACCTGGGAAGATAAAACAAACAAAGTTTTTTTCTTAAATTTATTGATGATTTTTCACTCATAGATCGTAAATTTAGATATTGCTCTTATTTCAAGAACAGGTTTCTACTATGATACTACACATTCTAGTCGAAAATCTCAAGGTGGATCCGCTGTTATAAGGAATATCCTGAAACACTAGTAAATTTAAAAATAAAATACTGAACAAATTTAAGCCGCTAACCAAGTTTACTTTTTCGATAGATTTGGAAACAGATTTGAAAACCGTAGATGTTGGCAACAAACAAGATTTCAAAGTGATAATAAAATTCGAACATATCGTCTCAAAAATTTAAAACATTTGCTGAAAAATTTTAAACAAAATTATCTTTCAAATATATCTCCCACAGAGGCTTCAGATCAACTTACTATAGAAAGCTACACAGAACGTTGCAAAAAATAACAACATGTTCCTGCAAACCGGGTAGTTTCTGGGCAATGTGTTCATAAGACAAAACTGATTTGAAGGAAGTTTTTTCTAATTCACTAGACATGCCTGAATGTAGAAAAACACCTGGATTCGATCTCATAAATCAACAATGATTTTAAGTGAGGTTCTAAAAATTGCGATATTCGTAATTCAGTACTTCTCAATGCAATCTTAAGACTGAGATACTTTCCCTGTCCTTGAAAAACAATATTAATCTTTGAGCCGGGTATAAAATTTGGGTTTCGATAAACTTTGCCTTAGACCAAGTACACCGTATAATAAATACGATTACGAAATGCTTTCAAGAATTAAAGTATATTGTACAGCATCATTTCTTGACGCCAGCAAAGCCTTTGATAAAGTATGACATACTGGCTGGCCTGCTTTATAAATTGAAACAATAAATTCCAAGTATATAAGTTCCTTTTTTTTTTTAAATAATACTTTTTTTTAAGTCAGATAGTTCCAAGTCAAAATTCAAGAAAACTTCAGGCCAGCGTTCTTGTTCTAAATCCTTACCTAATTTATACCGCGGGCTATCTGTCGATAATACAAACATGACATGTACATTCGGAGGTGATTTTGGCATTCTATCAATATGTAAGGTGGAACAAAAGGTGTAACTTCTGTATTTACAATGGTTGCATGAGTGGGGTATTCAAGTTAACGAGATAAAATCCGTTCAAGTAAAATTCACTTTGAGAAGTAATCATGTCGAATTCTTGTTGCATATCGACAAGTGTGTACTGTTGAAACGTTGCCTCACACTGAGCTGCTTCTTAAGTTGTGTTACGACCAAAAGGAACTTTAAAAAAATAATGATAATTTTAAAATATTCACTAAAAAATGATTTCTGTCAAGTGAATATATATATAATTTTGAAAATTTAATATGTTAATACTTCGTATCAGATTTTGATTTAGTTACTGATGTCTTCACCACTACGTTACACAACTGTTTGAGAAGTACACAAATGAGAATAAGGTGATTACTAATTGAGGACAGGAATATATATATATTTATATATATATATATATATATATATATATATATATATATATATATATATATATATATATATATATATATATATATATATATATATATATATATATATGTATATGTATATATATTTATATATTTATACTGACTCAAAATCGTTTTTATCGTTATCAGTCAAAGTTAAGAATGCAGTTTAATAACACTTACACTTCATAAGTTTATTTTATTGTCAAGAGAGATTTTTTTATTCATTTGAGAAGAGACAAGTTAGTTAATAGACTAGTAAACTAACTCACTAACTGAAAATGTTTGGCAAAAGTTCTTTTCAAGTATTTGAAAACGATATGTAAAAATTTACTTTTTTCTGCATTCCCGAAACGTATAAAAAACGGGAAAATAAATTGTTTTCATTCAAAAATCATTAAGTATTTTTTGCCTTATATAACACATTACGAGGCTAAAGCATCTAAAAGCTCTTATACACACATAAATCTATACAATTTACGAACATTTAAAGTTCTTTTAATTATTATCCTTTTTGAACAATTGTAAAAACACTTTTTTTTCTCAGTTTTTTCATCTTATCTCGATGGTTCAAGAATAAATGTTTTTGCACATTGTTTCAAATATTTCAATGTAACTTATTTCAAACATGCATCTTTTTCCTCGTCATTTTGATTAAAATAGTTATTTAACTGGGCTATAAACAGTCATTGATATAAGAATAATGAATGATTCATCATCTTAATTATCAGTGTATATGTTATTTTCTACTTAAATGATAAAGTTAATCTTTTTTATTAATTTGTAAGTGTGTACCTTTACTTAAAATTATATAGAAATAAAAAATGTAGATCATAAAACCGGAAATGCACAAGTGATTTATATTCAATGACGTTCTTCAATTAAATTCCCTTCTACCTCTGTTATAAAGTAAATGTATGAACGTTAAAAGATATTTTGTTTTATTTCATATGCTTTTCTGTGATCTTTGTTGCGAAAAAAAAAAATTTTTTTTTCAATAACGATTTATTCTTGTATAAAACGGAAAAGATGGTTAAATTCATTTACATTATAATTATTGAACGCTTGTTCGAATTTGACTTTTATTACACAGTTTTAAATTGAATTTTTAAATTTTCCATGTCGTCTAAATCTTTTTATAAAGTGTCCTCATAACATTGAATAATTATTTAGGAAATTAAAATAAACTGGAATGAAAAAGGCTCTATATTGGGTCTACAACATCATTATTATTGAAGTAATACTATTCATGTAATTTATTCGTTAAAACATTTTCAAGTCCTCCACGAATTAGTTATATTGATTGAATTATTATACATGATAATAAATTGTCAGTTTCAATTATTCAATAAGGTAGCATGGGTCCACCAGCTCTAAACGTGCCAACTTTGGTTCAAACGAGTCATTGATTTGGGGTTTTTTTATTGAATAAAAGTTGAAAATATCTGTGATGCACATCTTAATTTTTTCACCACCTGCACTTTTAGCAGTTTTCATCACCAGGAAAAGCAATCACACAAAAAAGCCCTGCCGCGTGGAATTATCTATACACAAGCAAATGTCGCGACAATATTTTATATCATATAAATTAAGTAGTATAAAAATATGGGTTTGATTTAATTTAAAGTTTATTTTGTTCCTTTTAAAGTATTTTAATAAAAGCTTCTGTTTACAAATGTGTTTTGACAATTAATTTTCTTTTAAATTTTTAGTGAAATAAAATCTCGTAAAAATGTAACGCGTTTTGTTTAGTTTACATTTGTTAATAGTCATATTGATTCTTTGCACTTTGCAACGGTTTGAAAACCAAGACAATCAGGGTTTTCGAAATCTTCTTTATGTTTATTAGTATCTCCTATTTTCTTGTTTGCCTCACTGCTGGATTTTACGACTACAGAAAATAATACGTTAATTAATATATTTATGCTCTACGCACATAGCTTTGTCCGACAACTACATTTTATTAACATAAATATATTATTAATTAACGTATTATTTTCTATAGTTGTAAAATAGTGTATTGTTTTATTTTTGGATTAATTTTCCTTAAAATATTTGTTAAAAGCGACACCGATATTTCAATAAAATATAAAGAGGTAATCTTACAAAAATTGTATACGTTTCCAGAATCAATTTTTTGTTTGTTTTTGCACTTAATAAGTCATCTGAAATTTGCTACACGTCAATAACTTTTGAGGATGATTAATAAGTCAGAAATTAATAATAATTGTCCTAATAATTGTAATAAATTTTTTTCTGAAAAGAAATGCGTGTTAAATTTTTTGTAAGGTGTTCTATCTTAGGTAATAATTTATTTTTTTTTTTTTTAATGAATCTGCATTATGGGATGTCAGACCATCGAAGTTTATGCTGAGTTTTACTAATTTCATAGTAAAATAATAGACTGAAAATGATGAATCAGTAAGCAGTTTAAATAATGTATTCTAGATACACATATTATGGCTATGCTAATATATACTTGCTTTATTGTTTAAGGAGTTTCGAAACTATTAATACAGTCGTATTTTATTAAGCCGCGTACACACGTACAACATTCGCGTGTAACGCAACACCGTTCGGCGTAACAGCAATCTTTGTTTGAGTGTGAACGCGTAATACCGTCGTGTAACAGAAGTTGATAGATACATGACGATGTTACATCACGTGTTGCACGTGTGTACGGGGCTTGATATGCACAATGTATCTTGCTTCAAATGTAACTAGCGTATATTTTGTATTGGAAACAAACGATTCACATAAATTATGTATCCAGATTTTATTTTCTACTCAAACAGTTTTATCAGAGTAAACACTAAGGTAGTTGATTGATTCTGAATTTGGTAATTTACAATATGAAACAAGTATGAAACTAAACGTAATACCATTTGAAACTCAAAAACGAAGAGTTTATAAGCTATTAATCAATATTTATCTCTATATGTATATAATACAATTTTTTGAATTCATAAAAGTAAGCAAAATAAGCAAAATAAGAATTCAAAATTATTGATTAATCAAAGACAGCGATATGAATGAAACTATTCAGTCATACATATGCTCTATTTGTTTAATCAATAATTTTAGACATCCATATTTTGCTTACTTTTAAGAATTTAAACAACTATAGTTCCATATCCATGACGTAAAAGCAAAAAAATGGAGCCTTTCCTATTAAGTTTCAGCAATTATTTCATGGCCTGTTGTCCAAAATGATAGTGTGTTCAGTCTTATAAATAATACAGAGTTTTATCAAAATATCAGGGTTTTTCTGAATTATTTTCTTAATTTTAGTATGGATCAAAGAAAAAAGTTAGATAATATTCTTCATATTTACAAGTAATTATTGTTTTGTTTGTTAAAATGCTTGAACACGACAAAAAGCTATTTCACTATTAATTATCAAATAATGCTAATTCGAAGCAAGGCCCTGTTTATTACTTGAATAGTATTCAAGTTTCATAGCAATCTTAAAATTCAAATAAAAAAAAAATCAGAAATATCCATCACGTTATATTATACTGAACCTGGATCTTTAGTATATTTGAGCCATGGTTGATTGCATGATGGTCTAATGCAATTTTTTCACTATTAAGTTAAGCCATCATAACAGAACACTTCGGGTAGTAGTACTTTGGGCTCATATTGGGCCCACTAAAATGACTACAAAAACATTTAAATTGTAAAAATTGAAGAAATAATTTATTTTCATAATTATACAACAAAAAAATTTTCTAACCTTCATTCCTTGTTTTATTTTCATTAATACGAGTAATTTATTTGTTCAATTATAAAGATTTAGTATGCAATGTATACTCGTCGAATCAAGACGAGCTGAATCTTCCACGCTTACTTAAAATTAAAAAATACCTAAATATTATCATGTATTTTATAATTTTATTTCAGTCTAAAATGAATGTTTTAAATAGACAAACAAAATTAATTCTGACAAACAACTCAACACAACATAACAATCGAGTATTTAAGGTGACAAAAATAGGTAAAAGTGACTCATTTTTTGATTCCGCGAGTATACATATGGATGACGCATTAAATTATAAGAGCTAACTTTAATCTTAAGCCTCCTTAGTTTACTGAATTTATAGTAAATTTAAGATTTTGTCAAACATAATAAATATAATTTAAAAACACGTCTCTTATTTACATAATGCAAAAATAATTTTTTCTTCAGAATTTTGTTGTTATTACAAAGTTAATGTGCTCTTAAATCTTTTTTCAAGTGGGTAGACAGGCAGACAGAAACATACTTAATAAAATTCAAAAGTGGACGGGTTATTCGCCGCACGTGAGAAATAAAACAACACGATTGTCATGGTAGATTATTTCTTTGGTTTTTTTTTTCTTTTTCCCCATTTGAAAAGTCATTTATTTTTAAATGGCATTTATTTTAAAGGTGTCTTAAAATTAAATGTTTTGTTTGATTAAATCTTATGCTTGTTTGAGTTGCTTGATATAAAAACAACTGTGGCAAAATACTGAACTTTAGAATCTTAACTGAAAAAAAACTCTACAAAATATATTTTGATTTTGATTGAAATGATTTTCATAAAAAAAAAATACGTAAAAAAACTATTTTGAGATTCTTGTGTGACAGAAAACTTAAAATATGTGGTATGATCTGAAATAAAGTTTCCTTACTGTACAAAATTTATTTGCGTTTTGAGATAAAGTCAGTATCAATAAAATCAATCTCATTCTATTTGTATTGAAGAGTGCATTTTAAAACTGTTTTAATTTTTTTTATTTAAATATAGGCTGGGTGCCCCTAAGCATATCGTATCATTTATAAATTTGTAAAAATTTGTACATGGTTTAATTATGATAAACTTTTTCCTCTTAAAATATTCTGAAAACTGGGTTGTTTTCTTTTCCGGAACTCATAAAATGGTCAATTTTCTCCACAATGTTCAAATTGGAAGATCATCCAATAACAAATGTAAAACCTTTGTCGTTCGTAACGGTTAAAAAAATGGTTAAACGGTTAAACTAAATGTATTTTGCCCGACAATATGAAAATTTTGAAAAACAATTTCGTTGTTTTCGGGCAAAAGACATTCCGTTTTGTGACATTTTGGATTAAATATTTTTTGTTTTTTAAGGATCCTCTTAAAACAATAAAAAGTCTGATATCCAGCTTATCTACCATATCAATTTCCAAAGCTTTTTGGAGAAATCGAAAATTTTGCTGGTCCCATAAAACAAAAAAAGGACCATTTTTCTAAAATTTTGTAGAGAAAAAGGTTGTTACACTAATGACAATTAAGCTACTAACAATTTTTTATACTCTGCATATACATAATATGTCAGAGTGTATTATTTTTAGTCTAAAGTTTGCTACGCTAGAAAATATTGACGGCATAAAAAAAAAATTTAGTGTAAGTGTTCATAGAATCACCTAATTAATCCATTTCCGCATACCCTGTCCGTCACCAAAGTAGCTCAAAAATAAAAAGATCTAGCGAGTTGAAATTTTCGAAAGAATGAGTCTTAAGTTCGTTAATTATCAAAATCGGTACATTGGGTTCAATGAATCCAGAACCTAACTTTTAAGCCATAAAGTAGAAGAAAATTATAAAGATCAAAAATGTTTGTTTGTTTGTTTGTTTTTTATGTTTTTTATGTTGTGTTTGGTTTGTTTGTTTTTTTTAAATAAGCAGCTTTTATTTGAAACATTTTTTTTTTCAAAATGGTTAGGTTTGCCACAATTTTACCTCAAATTTTGCTATTAAGTATATATATTAATACAATATATATTTACAGCTGTATAGGCTAGGTATTTAAAGCATTTAATGAATGCGAATGATTAAAAATAGTTCAAATATTGATAATAAATCATAAGTCGAGTATTTAAACAATTAACCCTATTAGTTGTTATATTCACTTGTTAGAAATATCTTTACTAATAACATACTCTGTTTATGGGCACCAGGACTAATACGTTTAAATAATATTACATGTTTATTTATTTAATATGATTATTTATTTTTTTTTTTATATAAATGTAGTCAGACATCTTTTATTTAACTTGTATTTGATCGAATCATTGATTTAGTTTTTGAGATACCTTTACATAGGACTCAAAATTTGAAATGTATGATGAAAAATAAATTACTTAAAAAATGAAATGGTAAAATTTTCACATTATCAAAAAATTGTAAGTAAACATAAAAAAAAAAAAAAAACATTACATTACATTTTGGATCAGTTTAAATAATTATAGATCAGATTTTTATAATGTTAATATTTAGATATATTCTATAATAATCATTGTATTATTATGTTGCTTGATCGAAGTTCGATGTGTGATGTCTCAGGTATTGTAATTATAAGATCACCTTTAAACGCCAATCTTGAAAAATGTGTGAGTTTCCAGCAAATATCCAAATCAGAAAGACTTCAAAAACAAGTCTCTATTAAGGCTTCTTTAAGAAGTCTCAATTATGACGTCGTGATGAAGAATGAGTAATTGAGAACCGTTTAAGTAGTCTTTTTTCTGACTTCACAAGTCAGAATTATGACATCTGTTAGCAGTCATTTTTTTTAATTCCATAGGAAGTCGGAAATATGAGCTCTTTAAAAATTATCGAGTTTTGTAAGAAATATAAGGTCTCTTTTAGAACTCGATTAGATTTAATTTTTCTGATGTGCATTTCACTCAAATCATATTTACTGTTTTCGAATAATGACTTACACTTTAATTAATTTTTCTTTCAAAGTCTTTGATTTTTTTTTTTTCGTTTTTATTATTATTAAAAATTCATTTGGAGGATTTTCGTATAGCAAAATCGAAGATTAAGACAATATAGTAACGGATTAGTTTTAGCAATCCCTCTAACAATTTGGTTGAAATTTATTTATGAAATTCTGCTTATGTTCTAAATTTCATTTAGGTGGTGTTATTCATCTTTGAGAAACCTTAATAAAAAATATTAATCAATTCTTTTCAATAAAATATCTAATATTTGAACATAATTGTATGGCCATTGTGGTCTAATGAATTAAATATCTGACTTGACTAATTGTAAATTATAGTATCAGTGTTCAAGATAAAAGTGTTCAAAATTATAATTTTTTTTAAAGCTATGTTTATAAAATACACATTATATTCATTTTGTTTAGAGATACATAAAATATGTATTTTTGTATACATATATGTGCATTTGTATTGTTCTTAAAATGTTTAAAATTATTATATTAAACTAATAATTAATAATTAATGTAATAATTTTGAACACTTTAACCACAGTGCAAATGTATATGTACAGCCCTATAAAAAGATGCAGTTATAAATAATGCACTTTTATGCATATCTCAAAAAAAAAAATAAAAAATTATAAAGTCAATTTAATGTATCTATATAACAAAATTTCTTAAAATAAGGAAATAAACCGCATGTCGGTACTCTATATTTCAAAATTTTCTAAATGTAAAATATTCTGGACTAAATAAAAGTTTGTTCTTCATGTTTAGAAGCGGAGTATTATGAGAAATGATAAAGGGCACAGTTGACGTTTCAACATGTATTTTATCTCGTGTATACATAAATTTATTATAACTATTATTAAATTGTTTTATTTAATAATTATATATACTCCAAGGCTAATCATATTTAATATTTCAGTGTCTATGCATTTTTATTGAATTCAATTTAAATAATATTATTCGCCTTAGGTTCACTTGAATTAATTTTTTCTTTCCTCTATATGAAATAATTTCATTAAATTAAAATAAATGTTTTATTTTTATTAAACTTTATATATCCAATATTGTTGATATAGTTTTTTGTTCTATAGACATATTTCTTATATCTATGGTTTGTTCATATTTTAATGGAAATTATCATAATTGTTTGAGTTTTAACATATGATTCACATGACTCAAAAAGTTCGTCCTAATAAAGAAAGAAGATTATAATCTATTGTCAAATATATGAAAATATGATGGTATTGCTTTCTCAAACAAGTAAATATTGCATTTTAAAGTCTTCTGCCCACATAAATATTCGAAAATGAAAATATGCACAATTTTAAAATTTTATTTCCATATGATTATGTCTATTTAAACAGAGATTACTAGTTTTCACTTATTATAAGCTTTTTTAAATTTCACCTGGAACTATGCATGTCTGTAATTAAATCTTTCAAGTTAAACAATTTTAGTACATATTAAAAAAAGATTATGGAAAAATTAAAATTGGTGCGTTTTATTTCTTTGCGTTTTCAAACTGTAGTGAGTTAGTTATGCTTTGTGTTGTTCTTCATTGAAATTCTTTGGAAAATTTATACTTTTTTACCTAGTGCGATAATACTGTTGTTTAACGACTATTACATTAATTCTTGTACCTAAGTAGTAAATTCTATCGTTTTTAATATTTGTGATAGTAATGCTTTTAAATGAAGAAATATAAATCAGAGTAAGAATCGAATACATGATCAGTATTCTGAGCCACAAGTTGCTATGGTGAACATTTACATTTCTTCTATACTTTGATGCTTTGTGTACATAGATTTTTGCCTCGATTTTCGCTTTGTTTTATTAAAAATATTTATTTAAACACAATTGAATCTTTGCTGATTCATTTTTCTTGTTCATGAACTCGATCATGACTTTTCAGGACTATAACACTTTATGTAAATTTCAACTACCATGTTTTTTAACGTACCGGTAAAAATGGATTTAAAGGACATTGCATCTCATTATTTATGGGGCTTACGTCAAATGTTGTATTACTTTATGTTTTACATCTTATGGCTTGATTGACTAAATTTTATCCGATTACATGTAACTTTAGTTTTTAGAAATATCTTAGTTTTGTATACTTTATAAAGAATAAATCAATAAACAAATGTCTCAGAGAACTTTTTACATTGCTACTGAATATTATTTTTTTTCCATTCACTGCAGTCAGATTGATTTTAAATTTTATGAAAAGGAGATATAAAATAACATTTTCGAATTTATGTAATGCTTTTCATGAAACTGCCTTTTCTTTTCAATGATTGAAAAATAACTTGTTTATTTGTAATTTAGATGCCACAAGCTGTATAATATTAAAGTAAATATTTAAAACTAGCAATTATATCATTAAATTATCAAATCAAAAATGATGAAATAATTTAATCAATATTTATATAAATAGAATTGTACTGGGTGGCATAGAATTTTATACTCATGTGGTTCACATACATCAGACATACGCATTAATAACAGAAGCCAAGCATGCCATTATTTAATTTTAATCTTTTTCTTAATAAAAATACATGTTTTTTACAAGCTTTTATTTTGTATCATCTGCTCCGATGCTTGTCTGTAATCAAATCTTGCAAGTTATATTTGAACCAATGACCGGTTATCGGTTGAGACACAATATTATGACACGATATTATATTAATACAACAATAGTACGGTAACGCTGAAAAAGTTTGTTCTTCTTTATTTCATTGCGCTTCCACCATTTCATAATAAATACGCCTTGAATTTTAAACTAATAATTCAATAAATAAACTTTCTTTAAATGCTCTTTTATCTCTTAATAGTTGCTTTGCTCATATCCATGCTACACCGTCTTATCAATTTAGCATTCCGTTAGTTATAATTAACAGACTGCTACTGCTAGGATTCGAAGCCATAACCATCCAGTAAAAGAAACTAAACTGTAATTCGTGATTTAAGCCTTAGCTTGTTCGACCACTTACGTGGTCTATGTAAAATGTTGTTACTAATTTTTATACCGTGGATGTTTATAATATGCCAAGTCCATTAACCATAACCGGAAAGAGAGATTGAATTGAAATTTTATTAGAATTTTTATTTCGAGAGCGTAAACTCTCGTGGAGCCACATAATAGACCATGTATCTAAGGTACCCATAAAAAAAACCATTTTAAATCCATAAGTGACAAACGTTTATTAAAACCGAACAATTTTTCTTTAAAATATTCTTTTGTGAAGTCTATAACCATAGATTGTCTCAAAGAAGAAGTTATTAGTTGTTCTTTTAAGTGTAGTTTAAACATTACGATAATTACAAATTTGGTTAATTGATATGGCTTTTGTATCGTTCCTTGATTTAGACATCTTAAGCCGGTTCATCTCCTTGTAAAGATTTATATATATATATATATATATATATATATATATATATATATATATATATATATATATATATATATATATATATATATATATATATATATATATATATATATATGTATATTAAATATCATGCGCCGACTTCGAATGGAATTGGTCATAACGAAACTATTTGTAGAAGTATTTATATAATATTTACGATTCTATTTCAATTGTTAGTCCATTTTTTTTAAGTCACTTATCTTTTTTTTGCAAATTGTATTTGTAAAAAATAAAAGTTTCTATAACAATTTTTATTTCTACACAATATTCTATTTTCTAAGCACCTTTTTTAAATATATTTTGCAGTGAATATGCAATGATTGGATAAAAACATTTTTTGAAAATATATTTTGTGATATAAGAAAGAAAATAACAAAATTGTTGATGTCGTCCTGTAAATCTATCACTTGTGTTATAGTAAATAAATAATTATAATGGTAATCATCATATTGTAATGTTTATTTAATGTACTATCAAACTCATACATAATGAACTAACCTAAAATATATATTCTTGATGAATACAGATTATTTGAAATATATTTTAAAATATTTTTCGTTATTTTGCAGGTAAGCTGATAGTTTTTTTATCTATTCAATCCTCAGAAAGGTAGGTAATCCTTTGTTTATAAAGAAAGCAAATAAAATTCAAGTGCAAGAAATCCATTACGAATTAATAATCGACTAGAATGAAAAAGGGAATTTCTCCAATTTGCGAATTAACATTATTTTATACAACAGATATAATCAAAAGTCTTTCGATAGAAAAGTTATTATTTCTTTCTATAAGGTAAACTTAATCTCAATGATAATACCAACTAGTAGAGTATGTCAATACCAACTTTAAATTGGGGTCATCGCGGGAAGCACTATTCAACGGTTTCTTGATTGAAATATATGAACCGACTAAATTCCGATTAAGTATACTTATATAAAGTTTATCATACATTTACGTGTGCTGATAAAGTCTAATTTGATCGTTTTATTGATAAAATTACATTATAATCGGAATTTAATCATTAAAAAACTAAGAGTTTTATTTATTTTGATTTGTTTAATCTGTTTTTTGCTATTGGGGTAGTCGAACACTTTGAATTACGTTGTGATTAATCACATGGACGAATCTTTCTGTTACCAGAAGCAAAATCGGCTTCTTCTACACTTCTTCTGCCCAGCTCGTCCTTTAAATCCGTCCTAGATTTATCACCAATAGAATATAAAATGAAACACACTAAGCATACTGTTATAAACTTATCCTTACATACTTTTTTCAATGTGATTCAATTTAACTAATTATGAGTGTATTTTATAAATAACAAAGTACGGTTAGAAAAAATTAAAACTTCTATATTTAACGAAACGACCTTTAGAAAAAAAAAACATGTACAAAAAAAAATTAAATGGTATATAATTAATGAGAAAGATTTGTTTTGTTAATAGGTGCTAGAAGAAGATTTTTTATTTAAAATTAACTTACATCTGTTTTTTTTATCGTACAGCTTATTTAGAATTTAAATAAACTGTATTAATAACAAACTTGTTATTATAGTAGATTGTCGGGTAATGTTTATATTTGTTTTCAATATCTGAACAAAGTCGTGCTTGATGTTAATCTTTTCAAGAAATTTTGTTTATAGATTGAATATGAATATATTCTAAACAATTGAAACAGAATTACCTTCATGATGTGATTTAAACATTACCTTCTATGGAAATAGATGGACTCAAGATATTATTCTATATTTTATTTAATTGGATCTTGTTGTAAGTACTTTTATCTTTTTAATAGAATCCCATTTTGTTTTATAATATAATTCGGTGCCTATTTTCATATTTACTAAAAAAGAATATAGCTTTTATATTTATTATAGTATTTAAAAAAAATTAAGAAAACTCTTTTTAATTAGAATCATGATTTATAATTTATTTTCGAGCCACTTCCAACAATTTAATTTCTACTTTCTCTGTCAATATGATAACTATATTTTAGTAGTAAATGGGGATAGAAGTCTTTCGAAATTGATTGTGAGCGGTACAAAGAGAAAACAAAAGTTTCTGAATAATAAAAGTAAATAGGTGAGAATAAAACAATAAGATAAATACTGCGATAACTATTGAAAATGTTCAGCAACTCTTATTTTTTTGGAGACTTGTGGAGTCACTTGTGAGCATGATGTTTTTCATTAATCCTTGTAAGATAATCCTTTTTTTTACCTAATAATATAATCATACGTCTTGAAGACTGAAGGTGCATACTTTACAATTTATTATCAGTTAAAAGGTGGTTGGATAATTAGTTTAGGGTTTCGAACTTCAAATAAAGCCAAATTTATAATGATATGTTCGAATATAATTTTTTTTTCAAATAAGAAAATTCTATACAGCTTTTACAAATCAATTAAATATTCAGTCTTCACTAAATGAAAAATTATTTTTAATTGTAGGTCTAAATCACAATTTTTTAAATGTTATAAATATTAATAAATTATTCTATTGAAATTACATTATTAAGTCTAAATTACAATTAGATACAGCTATAAAAAAATTCAATTTTCTTAAGCTCTTATATTACAGTTTTTTACTTATTATAAATAAGTTTATGTGCCAATTTGTGATTATACAATAAATCAATTTTTAATCCTTAATCACAATAAGCACTGTCATTATTAATTAGGCAAGTCAAAGAACCGCTTTAGTAGAACATCGAAGGTTGATAAAAAGATTAGTTTTTTTGCATAAGAAGTATTTTATAGAGTATTTCTTAAAACAATAAAATTCAGTCTTGGGTTATTGTATCCAAAATGAATTTTTTCGTCAAATATTTGTTCTTTGAAGTCATTCTTGTACAGATTATTATCATAAAATTAATTTTGTATATGTATTTAATTTATGACAAACTGTAAATGACAGTAAACTTCATATTTTCATATATCAAATTAAATAGAGTTCAATGCACATTTTTATAAAAAGCAATTTTTTTATTTGATTCAGAAAGAATTAAATTCAAATATAGTTGTTGTGTATTTTCCGTTAATCGGATAATTTTTATTTAAGAAGACATAATTCATTTAATGTTATTTAGTTGCTACATTCATAATCATATCATAATCCATAAATAAATACATAAAATCTAAGTATGGTAAAATTATTAATAAAATATTTAAAGTACAATGCGTCATTTTCTTTATTCATTACCTTATTTAAATAAATAAATGAATAAATAAACCATACAAATTTTTTAAATTTATATTGAAATCAATCATTAAATCACGTTGTAGTTTACTTGAGAATATGTTTACCTCCATATATGCTGAAGTGTTTTTAAAACTATTTACAATATTTAGTTTGTGTGATTAATCTCAAGAACTTTGTTTATTCATAAATTTTATATTTACACAGTACTCGCAATTTTCTGTTTCATAGATATTTTTGCATAAAAATATTTATAAATACTCGTTTATTTTTATTTATTTCTCGTTAAAAGTATATTTTAATATTTACAACTTTATTAAGCTTTGAATCAGCGCGGTTCAATATACTTTAGACCCAAATAGCTTCGTTGAAGCTATCGAAGGTACTAGACCATTGGAATAAGTACAACAAAGTTGAATGTCCTAAATATATGAACTTTAACTAAAAGGTAAAATTTACGAAATATTTGTCTGAAATCTATATTATTACTTTTTAGAAAAAAGGGTCTTAGAGTAGAATAACTTGACCAGAACAAATCAAACATTTCCAACTCCGACCAAAATAACCGGGCCTAAAATAACTGGCTGCAAAAACAGCTCGATAAAAAATGAACTTGAGCAAATAAAATATAAATTAATATAGACGAGGAATTATGTAATCGGTAGTTTAATCACAGGTTAAAAGTTAGGACCAAAAAACTACCACGCCCGTACTAATTCAACCCTGTATATCATTTGGAATCAGAGGTTGAACGCGATGGCTAAAAATCCCATAAACCTTTGCTATCTTAACCCTAAATACCACTTGTGTTATATTTGAGTCACAGTGTTATTTGTGTTTTATTTCTTGAAAATTTTAAAATTTGTTGCCTAGATATTTATTTATCTTCTGTATCTTAATATATTTATCTCTGAATTTGAGCATTTTGATCGCTTTTTTATTGTTTATTATAATTATTAACACTTTGTGACGGAGTAAAATAACTCTTTTTTGGGGTAAAACACTTTGTAATGAAACACTTTGTAGTAGTTGAATCGATTTTAAGAGTTTATTAATTTTTCTCGTGAACAAGTGAATTAAATCATTTTACACTTCCAATAAACAAACACTTTTTTAAGCAATAAACAGAGGTCGTTTGAGTGTTTTGTACAACATTTTTTCATCCAAAATAGCCATTTGATTAATAAAATTTACATAACTATTATTATTAAATTTGATTATGAAAGTGTTAACCTTGAGCAGAGGTAGGTATTCATAAAATCTTCATATTGATATCCAGTTTTGCAGTTGATTTTTTTATATATCACATTTCACATTTACTTTCGGCAAAATGCTCATGGCAATACACAATTTTAAAAAAAATCTAAATTTACATATGCGTGTGTTTTTTTTATTTTTTTTATTTCAGGTTTTGGTGGATAAATGGCTTATTGTTAAAAATCTCAGAGAAACTATGTCAATTTTTATATAAATTTGGTAGAAAATATTCGGTAGAATATTATTTGAAGCATTTTGAAGTCATAGTGAAGAGGAAATGAATTAAAAAAAAACTTATATTTACTGGTTTACCTTGTAATGATGAAATTTAGCAAATAAACTAATTATTTTATTTGTTTCATTTTTTATAAATACTCAAGGCGAGGTAAAATAAATTGCCTGATTCCAAAAGTCACAGTACACTCTGATATCTTTAAAAATAACCCGGCTAAATAATTGGTTTCTCCAAGGATTTTTCAATAAAACTGAATCTTAACACTTCTTCTTCATTCCCTTCATCCTTACACCGCTAATCAGCGTCATATGTATATTTGACATTTTAAAGTCCTACCACTATAGAGCTAGAGAAGAAGATTGGCCAATTCCTGAGCCAATGAATAACTCAGCTCTTCATTAACTTGCACTACACCTCTAGATTATCGAAACAATTAATTTTTATGACAAAAACCCGAAGCGTAGATAAACTGAGTACTTTACAGTCAACGGGATTACCAACTTAGCTACCGTTTTGGTGTCATATAAATTTTAAAGTAGATCTTACATCGCCCGTAAAATAGTACGATAGTAAAATGCCAAATCCTATAATCATATTGTTCCGTTATTTCCTTCATATAAAGCGGCTTCTGGGAGCTATTACTCTTAGAAACCTTTATTTATGTTGTTAGAAAATTGTGACATTGAAATATTATGATTTTATATGATGTTATGAATATTACGTTATATTGGTAATATTCAATTATGTCGTACAAAAATTACCAATGAGCATATTTAATCGAACAATAAGAAATTTATCAATAAAAATAAAATTTAAATTGGGAAAAATTTATTCTGAGATAGTCGAAATGAGAATATATGCCTATCAAGTTTATCGGGAACACATAAAATTCTATTTTTAATTAAATTTGATATCGCTGGTATGCATTTGGTATATAACAGATCAAGTTCGTTATTGAGCTAAATTGATATGTATACATATATTGTGCTCCGGTTCAAGTGTAACCCCATTTTTATTTTGAAAAAAGGAAGATTTAAACAATTTATATTACAAAATATACTATTCGAAGTACTGTATTATCAAGTGGTATAATAATTTATGTTTAATTTAAAATGAAAAATAGTCGAAAAATCGATGTTTTCATCCTGCAAAAGATAAATCCTCTTAAGAATGAGACATCTATAATAAAAACACTATTTTCGCGAACAAATAAGTCATAAAACATAGTTATCCAAAAGTAATGAAATTTGGTATGCACAATTTTCACATGAAGCTGGCGAACATGCTGATAATTTTTATCAAAAATAGTTTAAAACCAAATTTTTTCGGGAAAACTCTTTGATTTGCCGTCTCTTAAGATTGTACATGTTACATTTGGATAAAATTATTTTTTGGGTTATTTGTGCGCAAAAATAGTGTGTTTATTAAACAAAAAACCCAAATCTCATTGAAATTGTCGCCTAGTGTGATTCTAAATTTTTTATAGTTTTGAGCATAAAACTTAAGAATAACTACTATTGGCATACCGCACATGTGAAGTAAGCCACCTGTTTACTAATAGTAATTTAAACACCTTAGTATACATTTTTAGTTCAAATTCAGTCGTCAAGCTAACCAAAATAATTTAATTTAAAGCTTAAAAGTAGTCTAGGGTCGCCATGTACAATAATTTTGATGAAACTTCATATTGAATTATTTGAGGCATGACAAAACCGAATATATACTTTTTTTAAATAAATTAATGTCTAGTACAGTTTGCTTATTTTAGCTTTATCAATTTGATCACCACAGGCCATAAACTGAAAGCTCAAACATAATTCTTATACCACATGATGGAGCTCTTTGAGCAGTACATTTTGGTACATAAATGGTTTAAATCGTCCTTTTTACAAAATAAAACGGCCGTTACACTTAAACCAGGAAACACTGAAAAAGTGTGTTTACAGAGCAGTCAAAATTCAAACATTAATCGAATGACTAAAATAGTTGAATTAGTTTATTAGAGATTTTTCCTTATATAATATTCTGATATATGGATTTGACATGCATATTACTTATAAGATGACGGTGAATTTAATAACTTTCCTAATTTTTTAAATAAACTAAAGTAGAAATATTTGTATTGAATTTTTTAATATATCTAATTTTTTTTATCGTTATATGACAAAATAATCTCATACTTAAATGTTTACTACCGTGTGAATTCTCTAAACAATTATAAGCTTAAATAAGTCAAAATCTAGTTGTTCCTTTTATAAAAAATATTTTTAAAAAAAAGTAATGCTTATTAATAAATTTCTTTAAATAACATATTTTTAGTGTTCCGAAGAATTCATAAACATTATTGCAATATATACAAGGTGGTATAAAAAATATTCGAAAATTGTTACTTATGAGATACGATATTTATTATATGATTATATTTGACATTTATTAGAATTCTGACTTATGTGATAAGAAATTTATAATATTATTATACTCGACATATATTAGAATTGTGACTTATGAGATAATATATTAATAATATTAATAATCTCGACATATAGAATATGTCATACTCTCTATAGCTAGTAAATATTGTCCGCACAAACAAAATTTTAGTATAGGTGTTATAGAATCACCGAATTAGTCCAATTCCGTTTGTCATCAAGATAACTCAAAACAGATAACGACTTACAATTTTTATACTAGACCTACCCTAAAAGAATAAGTTCATGAATGAGCAAAATCGTTCCATTTCGACCCCAATTTTTAATCATAAGATATAGGATAAAAACTTTTGTTTGAAATAGTTTTTCGTAAAATGTTTAGACTCACCACAATTTTATCTAAAATTCAGATAAAAGGCACATATAATAACATTACATATTAAAATTGTTTCTACATATATGTATTTATAACTGTATAGAATGTTCATTTAGAGTATTTTGTCATCTAGTATTTTATATTCTAATTAAAAATAGTTCGAAATATGATTCTTAATATTTTGTCGAATGTCTATTAAAAAACAATTAACTCTGTTTGCTTCACTTGTTTACAATATAACTAATTATGATTGCATTGTACAATTTAGCTCACTATAAATGTTTTTAATTAAAAAACCTAATTAGTACATTCAATTCTAATTTTCCCATTTTAATTTAGTGTGCAATTCTTGCAGAGACTATATCGAATAAAATATAGAAGTTAAGTATAATTATTTGGTACATAGAGAGCCTGGGCAAAGACTGGTGACAGGTTTCTTTTGGCCATAATCTAATTCCATACGTGAAATATAATATATTTTTTTCTAGACTGGTTATGTAGTTACCTAAAATAACGGCGCTTTCATTGATTGTCTTAGAATTTCTTTAAAATTCTAAGAAACAACTAATAAATTTTGTTAATAAATCATGAAAAATAATAATTTGTATAATGTAAGTAAATAAAGTAATCGGTGTCTTACCATCAAGGTCACTTTTTCCCTAAGCATGCTTAAAGAAATGTAAAATTTCATTCGATTTGTAATAATATACTCATACTGTCAGTGAATTTTCTGACAACCCATATTTTTCTAACATTGAACTTAGCTGTACTAGTATAAACATCAAGAATCGCAACTTTTTGATCCAAGGTTCTTTTACGTTTTAATACAGGTCAATTTATTGAGACGTAAATGATGAAAAAAAACTGAAAATGAGTTCATTTTTATATATTTATCTAACGATTGGTTATGTTCTCTAATAGTGTGAACGATCACTTATAGTGTGGCATCATATTTAAGAAAACAGATTATAAAAGTGGTTTCAATTTGGAATAACATACTCAAAGTCAATATTGCCCTATAATTATACTTATGGTCTTTTATGGCTCTAGGTACTCAAAATATCTTGCAATTTGTATTGTAAATTATTATAAAATCATGTAAAATTTTTATTAGTTGAGAAGTTTTGTCGATAACAGAAAGTAGTTTGACTTAACAGGAGAAATTTTCAGTTAATTTTTAATTTTAAACAGTCATAAACTAATAAAATAAATTGGAAAAGGCCTGTGAAAAGTCGTTTAGCGAAACTACCTTCAGTTAACTACATAGTCACCTTGTTGAAACATAAAATTTTGTTTCGAAATTTTTGTACCACTCTGTGTATATTTCGTACAATTTCTTAGCATATATAGAAGAGGAAGGTTGATGTAGGTGTAGTTTTAGTAGTATATTAACTTAGTATTCCTATTTATACAAAAAAAGGTAATATAGAGATATTGTAATCACTGGAAAAAGCACATTGGAAATTTTGAAGTTTCAATTTAAAAGTCCACGTACAATTCAAAAAAGCAAAAAATTTTCTACCTTACCGATAATTTACACGATTTTTTACACTGAATGTTTGTCTTTAATATTTGTGCATTTTTATCAATTTAATATTTTTAAAGTCTTTTAATATAATTTTTCACACATTAGTCATCTATTTTGAAGTGAAACTTTTTTGGAATCGTTGTGATTTGAAACTTGATGAAACGAAAATAGGTTACGATAAAGCAGCAAACACATACATGTATAGGATTAAGTCGGCGATAGAGAATGAGATTTTATTACACATGAACATAAAACGCGGTAGTGCGCATGTCTAGTAGTTATAAGTTGTATGTGGATTACTTGTGTGCAACCTTGCTTTATATTTTATATTCTCAGTCTCCTCTTTGTGCGATGCTTCATAGCGTCCTCGCGGTCGTCTACTAAACATTGTCTACATGTATGTATACGCTTGATGGAGTGCGATATAATATTTACTATGAATGTAATATAATATTTTATATTAAAATATTAAATAAATTATAAGCTTGGTAAAAAATAATAAACCTTATATTTATCCTAATACTCTTGAAACTCTATATTCATCTCAATCTCTCGTAGGCTACTTTTCATAAGTTTCACTTCTGCCGTGTTGCACTTACACCTTTTTCTTCTTTTACTTTTTTCTTTTAAATTTTATATTTTTGTTTGCACCCTTTCATGGAAAAACGCCACTTCATAGAAATAAGTAGAGAGAAATGAATAAATTACCAATTCTATTTAGTCTATCCTATTTAGTCAATAAAAATTTTAGACATATAAAGGCCCAATAAATATCTGTAGAAGTGAACGACTTACACAAATTAAATCATTACATCTTTATCAGCTATCACCAAGAGTATAAAAATCCTGGATCCTAATTTTTGGCTCGATTCACGACGCCTAACTAATTAGGATTTTTATGCTTAAAAAAGACTTAAAACAACTGAAGATAACAATTAACAGAGTTAATTCTTTAGATAATCGGTATATGTATTTACATATTTTATATTTTGTAATTATATGTATTTATTAGCTACAAGTCAAACATTTAATAAAAAAATGTTTCAAACAAAAGTTGTTTGAATAAAAACATTTTTAAATTTAAATTTTGATGCTTAAAAAAATGGGTTATGGATTCATTGGACACAATGGACTGATTTTGCTCATTCACAAACAGGATCTTACTTTTTAGGTCAAGTACATACCACTACAATTTCAGCTCACTATATCTTTTCGTTTTTGAGTTATTTTGATGACAAACGGGCTGAGAAATAGAATAATTAGATATTTCTATGAACTACACAATAATTTGTTTGTACGGTCAATATTAACGAGCGTTGCAAACTTTAGATTAAAATCTATATACTCTTACATATTCTATGTATGCCGAGTATAAAAATAAACAGTTTTTGTGGCATAATTGATATGGGTTGGATCTCTTCTCTATTATTGTAATATGTATTGTATATATTACAATCGTTTTGTAATGTTCTATAGTAGTTTACTATATACATATACATATATGATTTATAATACGTGATCTATTAATAAATAACATTATTTACAAATGAATAATTCTGTTCATATAATATATGGAAAGAATAAAATATTAAAGTATAAAAGATGGAGGAGATGCCAACCGATCAGAAGGAATGACTAACGAACGTATACCTACATAATATTACACATGTATTATATTCATAATAATAATTTTAAAACATATAAAATTTATAATTTATGCAACAGTGTACATACAATACAATAAATTGTAGACGAAAAAAAAAATTATTGGATTGTGTTGCGAGTAAATAGTCTGAGCAGAACCGGATTCAGAAGTCTCAAAATATAATTATTCATCGGAAAGCATTGGTAAAAACCTGAATCCATCTTAAATTTGCGGTTTGCAGTTCGATAGTTTGTCAGTTTGCCTGTCGGTGTATCAGTTAGTGTGTTTATCTGCTATCAGCTGAACACAAGATGCTCCAAAATCTGCTGTAGTATTTTTATAATTATTTTTTATATTGCATTGTATTTATTTGTTATAAGAAAAATCTAATACAATGAAATTTTGGTACATCGCTTTATATTTACAGATAGCAATAATATTTAATTATGGAATTGTATATAAAAGTAGAAATTTTGTATAAAATATAAGTAATAGTGAAACTGATCTCATGTCTTTAATTTATTCAAAATTAACGATGCAAATTTAGTGAGCAAATAAAGAATATAATAATATAATTATTCAAAGAATTTATAGCCATAAGAATAAACAAACAAACAAATAAATAAATTAACAGGTCGTATAATAATTATTTTAACAAATTTAACCATTTAACGTTATGACAAATAACAGTGACAAAACTAATTAAAATATTAGCGCATAATAGTATTTGGCAATAAAAAGTTTAAGTGCATTGGCGGTATATAAGAATAAGTATTTTACTTGGTGCATTGAATCTATGCTTAACAAAATGTCGAAATTCATCATATCTTCCCTCTGAAAGTTCACCAAATCAGTTTTTCGTAAATAATTATAAATAAGGCAGGTGATCATCAAGTGTCTCAGGTCTTCTTTTTCTTGCAAAAAGCAAATTGTGCAGTTAAACTATGAATCTATCTTCTATTTTATCCCATTAATGATGAAAATTAAGAACTTAGATGCTGAGAGTCTTAGCTGTGATACTGTTTTTATAGATTACATTGTGCGATTAATTAATTAAAATTTCGTTATAAATATTAGTAGAGGTTTGTTGAGATGGCGTCTATTTCTATTTATCACTTGTCAATTGCAGTTCCATAGATGAGATACAGTGCTTGAGTGTAACGTCAATTTTATCCTTAGTCGTTAAAATTTCGCTGAAAGCGATCATTCCGGAAAAGTAAAATTGGTGAATAAAACAAAAATTTGAATGAAATATAGCGAGTCAGCTTATTTCCACAGAAAATTGTTAGTTAAAAATGTAGAAAATTATTTTTTCACCTAATATCAAAATTTTAACTTAATTAGCTTAGTAGTTCCGAACATTTTGCTGTATGTAAAAATATTCCTGCAAAGAAATAAAAAGGGATTAAGAAACATTTGGACTCGTTTCAGGTTAAATAAAGAGAAACAATGTCATCGAGTACTCCATTAAATGCAATGATTGATTTTATTTATATGTACATTTATAAAAAAAAAGGTTCGTAATTCAATTAGAGCGTATATAATGGCCTAATTTTAATACTTCGTTATTAGCGGAAGCAATTGGGAGAGTAAATAATCTGCTTAACAATTTCTATTTCCTCTAAAATTAGAAAAAGATAAATTTTCATTTAATTGGATATTGTTATTCACGTTTACGTTATAATGGAATATGGGTTTTTATAAAATTTTGGAATTCCGATTTTTTACAATTTTACAAATTTTAAGACATTGATCGATGTCTTAAAATTTGTTTGGGATATTTATATCGTGGTATAACCTTGAACAAAAAATGGAAAAGCAACGAAAGCACTTACTAAAGTTAGATGTAGGTCTTATAAAATCACCTATTGAGTTTATTTTCACTTACGTGTTTGTTAACAAGATAACTAAGAATCAAAAAAAAAAATGGAGATAGGTTTCCATTTGAAATTTTGATAGCGTATTCCTAATCTAAAAGTAATTTTTAGTTCGAGAATGAACAATGTGTCCCCAACACAAAATATTTTGCGTTTCAGTTATAATTTTAGATAGAAAATAATTTCAAATATTTAAAATGCTTGTTTCTTAAAAACAAATATATTACATAAAATGTTAAACATACCTATGTGCGGGATATTTAACCAATTATTGCTATTGGTTCTTTTTACCAGATTCCGTTCGATGTCTATAATGACTGCATTATGATTAGTTTTATTATTTTTTCCTTTGTAAAAGTGAAAATTATCTTTTTCAAAGCCCGTAAACTGTTCGATTGACCTCACAAGATTCAAATTGTCGAAAATTGAATTTTTTATTGTTGTGGTGACAAGATCATTAAATAAAAAATTTAAACCATTTTATTCGACAACCTAAAAAGTATGAACAATAGCAACTTCATACTTGTCAGTCCAACAAAGACAATATTTTTATCTATTTAAAATAAACAGATGCCAATTTTAAGCTTTTGAGACCTAGTGGGTTCCGAAAAAGAAAACGGCCCATTATTTGGAATTTTCGTAGAGGAAAAAGTTTAGTATATTAATTATATCTAAGCCATATATAAATTTTTTTGAAGTATTAAAAATTATAAATGATATGATTTGCTTATGCGCACCGTGGCTATATACCAAATGAATGAATAGTCTACGTCGACATGAGTATTTTTTTTTTTTAGAAAACTAAGATATTTATTTCAAGAGAGATGTTTCGGAATTTACCAAACGTATGATTAGATAACACTTACCGATGTAAATAAACATTTAATACTGTAGGTTTAATATACGATAAAAACATGATTATTTCCTGCATGTGTGTTTGCGCAACACGAGACACATACAGGTACTATAAAAATAATTTTAACACTTATTGTAAGTTCTTAAAAATTTTTAGATTTTTTTTTTTAAATAATTTAATAAAGGTAACTTGTGACCAACAATTTTGACTAATAGATGCCAAAAATAACCTACGTTAAAAACGTTAGATAAAAGCTTAATTCAACTATTTTTGATTAATTATCTAAAAAGAGGCTACGCCTTGTTTAAGAAATTTGTTAAGTCAAATAGCATATTGTCCAGATATCTCAATAAATGTGACTGTACATTGATGAAAAAAGTGCACCCAAATTGTTGAACTCTAATATATGAGTGAAAGTTTCATTATATCCCATGAAATGCAGATGATCCCATGAAAATGAACTTCCACAATCAGAGTGGAAAGCTTTTGTTTATAAAAAAACAACATTGATGGAATCCTTTGTCAATTGTTTAGTTCAACCATATTATATTGCCTCAAAATTACTATGTTTTAATATAAGTTTTCATATATTTGAAAAAAAATAAATAAATAAAAATAAAATAAGTATAATTGGTATATGATATTTTGTATGTATGTATGTGTGTTTTTTTTTTTAATATTTTTTTTTAAGAGGGGGGAATCCTTTTTAACGACGCCAGGCATATCGCCTGGATATGTGTAGACTCGACGCAGCGTCATCGAAAACTCAACGCTAACGAACATACTCACTAAACCCAAAACCCCTTTTCTTCTGTCCTCTTATCCCTCATGGAAACCGCCGTCAGGCATTAATTCGTGGGGGAGGATATAATTATTGCTTTTCCTTCTGGTGGCTAAGGTGTTATCTTCCTTCCTTCTATCATGTGCTATTTGATCTTGCTCTTTCGATGGAACGCAAGTCTGTGAGGACTTCTGTTACAAACGTGTTGGTAGCATTCCAGTCAGTCTCTGATGATACCATTGCCTCAACTAGTGAATCTGGTTGCATTCTCTGGTTCAGGATCTTTTCCAAGTCTTCACGCTGTGGATCGAAACGACAACATACAAAGAAGACGTGCTCCGAATCTTCAGGAACTCCTGGGCACGCCGGGCATTCCGGAGAGCCATCGTGCTTAAAGCGGTATAGATACTCTCGAAAACACCCGTGTCAAGACAACATCTGTGTAAGATAATAATTTACCTCGCCGTGATTCCGGTTAAGCCAAGTGTCGATCGATCCGAGGTATGAGGCGGTGCGTCCACCTACCCTTCTCTGCGGCATCCCATTGCAGTTGCCATCGGCCTATGCTGTTCTGCCGTTCTTCCATTCTATGTTCTTCAGGGCTCAGTGCAGTTTGCCTTCTTCGTGTATGCATGTATATATGTTCGTATGCTTCTTTGTATGAATGTTTATTATACTGCGTTTCATGCAATGTTTTTCTAGTTTCCTTTACAAACAGTTATGATGAACACGATTACAATATTGAGAAAACTTAGCCATTAACGGCTAGACTTAATAATTCATCATGAATGCTTGTGTTACCACTGTCGAATAATCAATTAGATTCGTTAACTTATTTTTGTAGCAGTTCATTAATATAATATACAATGTATTTAATATAAAATAAACCTCTAAATGATTTTAAATATTAAATAGGTCATTTAATGGTGAGTGTCATCCAATAACCGGAGTTTTGATACACTAAATATGGGAGTTTTGAATTATTTTGCGATAACAGTTTCAAAATTAAAATATAAGATATATTTAGCAAACAATGAAGTGAATATTCCACTAAGTTTATTTATGTAATTACAATAATTGCAATAGTGCAATTTCTTTAACTTACCATATTTGATTAACCCACATCATATTTACAGGTGTAAATGAGTATACAAATAATTTTGTCTCTGGGTTTCTTTTTTTTTTCTTGTAAATTAAGAATGATTACACAATCGATTCGAAGAGATAAATTCATAGTATGACGTAATATAATAACAGACATAAAAATGTTTTTAAAAAAAATAAACATTATATATTCATATACAATATACAAACGTGTCTGTATAATAAAAATTAATTATTATATTTTATTATTATTTGTCCTACATTTTATTTAAATAAATAGGCGGGCGGCAGTCACTATCATATTATTATTATAAACTAAAATGCGCGCGCGACATTATAAGATAATAAAGAGTAGTTATTGTTGTTATTTTTCTGGTATTTCAATTGAAAAGGTCATTGTTGATGAAACACTGGATTCACATGTTTTTACGCCTATATACAGATTACAACAACATATGTTGAGTTATGTACTTTTTTACTAATATTCTCAAATCCACCATTTGTTCATTGGTATACTTATGAATCTGAAATTTTCCATTAAAATTTCTTTTATAATATATATTTGCATTAAAAGGGGCTTGCAAAAATCATCATTACTACAAAACATCTAATGTTTTTTATTACAACTTTTTATTTTATTTAATTTGTTCCTGTATCTATTTATTATCAATACACGCAAGTTGCGACGAAAAGTTACATATGGTCCCAAAACCGGGTGATTAAAATTTCCTAGGATCCGATACATGAACAGGTTTTGGTATGTGATAAGTACCTGATATCTAAATGTAAAGGTTTTTCATCTTATTTTATAAGATACATGAACAAAGTTCAAAATTAAGATTTAGACCTCTATACAAAACATTATTTTTTATATAGAGGTCAACATATAGTAGCAGGTAACTGAAGCTGATCGTCTCCAGGCATTTTTATTCCACTAGTCAGAACCATTCTTTTGATATAAATTTTGTTCTTTGTTCATGTAATTTATAAAATAAGATAACACCATAAATCACAGCCGCAAGTAATATGCATGCGAGCAAAATTGGACAATGTCAAGCCTGCTCAACTTCAGGGCTATGGTAATACTAACCACATATCAAAAATTGTTTATGAATATAATTCACAGAACTCTCTTATGTAAATTATGATATTATCTTTTAGTATGTATATGGAAGTTGTATGGGCCGACTAAATTTTTTAAGAATTAAATTTTATGTGTTTTTTTATTATTTATTTATTTATATGATTATTGAATGTTCCAACACAAGTGTGATGTCAGTGAGTATTTGATTCAACTGTTTCAAATATATGGTTCAACTTTGACTTCAGTCTTTAATCACATTATTCATATTTATATATTTAATACTTTTATTAAATAAATTGGTTATTTTTCCAGATGCTTCCGCGATAAAGTCGAAGCAATAGGGAGTAAAAATAAAGGAAATGTTTGTAATTCATAATTCCAATTTTTTTGATTGAATATCGTTCCAAATACCTAATAGTGAAAAACGTGCTTTGACAAAATTCGGTCTGAAACTTTCTTTTTGGTCTCCATTTATTAAAAATGGAGGACACATTTTTAAGTTTTCTTTTAATATCGCTGGATATTTCTATTCGATCCAAAAAAAAAAATAAAATAATAATAAAACAATAAACAAAAAAGAAAATGCTTGGGAAAAATTTCTGTACAAAACCATGTAATTTTTGTTTAACTAAAATTCAAACATAAACTCAAAAAATTTGGCGTGATTTCGAAAATTTGGATTTTCTTTAATAATATTTTTAACGCTAATCACAGGGCTGCATTAGGTTGAAAATGTAGAAATTAAAAAACTTATCCTTTTTGTATATTTATAAAAACTCATTTTCAAATTCTAAAAATTTGTTTTTGTTCCTAAGATTTGTACCCGCTATAGAAGGGAAGAAAACTTTTCATCAAAATATAGGTTTTTCGAACTCCTCTAAATTAATGATAATTATTTTATATCATAACCTCAAAATTTAGTTTTTTTAATTTTTCAATTTTAATATTTGTGTTTTCATTTTCAAATTTCCGCCAATACCTGGATCAAATTTTTTTATATAATGGGTTCTTTTCATTTAAGTTTCGAGCTTTGCTGAACATCTGAGTGTCTGTCAAATAATTGAAAATGAAGATATAGAGTTATTTACAAAATAATATTAGTAGATTTGCTTACAAAGTTGAAATTGACTAAACAAATTTGTATTTATATAATCATTTCAAAAACTTTTTGTTGTTTAAAATCCAGTTTGTTCACAGTTGAGATTAATAAAAACAATTTTATTAGCATATTAGGTATTCATTAATATTTCAATTAAAAATAGTTTATTAAATATTTTTTTTGTATAAGACTCTGGAAATTATGGCGATTACAGACACGCTTGTTAATGTCGGGCAATGACAGGCGTTGTGCTGCAGATAGCTGGAATATGTCACATATCTGTAAAAATTCGATCCTGTGCTCTCTTTACTATTAAATTTACTCTTATAACTCGTCACTAATCGTGATCTGGTGACAGTTTCATGTTTTTTATCAGCAAACTAGCTACTAACAGCCCGCTTCGAAAGCAGTTTAAATTGCCTTTAGTACATTCATTAAATTAAAGTGAAGATCATGAATGTACAATACTGTACAATACATTATTTTTCCATTTGTCCACAGTACTCTATGTACACTCTCTCCTTAACTCTCCCAAATACTTTGGCCCATGTATTTTCGTTTAAAGGAAACGCAGAGTTAGCTTCGTGTGCAATGTTGGTATTAATAAATATATATAATATATACTCTAATTTATTGAAAGCATCATCATGAGATGTGTAAATATGTATATAACAAAATTACCTATAACTTGATTGCTCATAGGAAAATATTACCTATAGATTGTGAGTACATTTTCTCTTATATATCGGTAGTAAAAACATAATATTAATATGAAGTTCCAACAGTCAGTCTGCCAACATTCTACATTCCATTTTACATATCATTATGATTATGATGTTAAGTAAGTGCATGTGTAATGTCTGTATCATTATTCTCTTTACAACAATAGACAGTATGTTTCAAAATATACCTCTCATATACTCATCAAAAATCTTCAAGTTTAAAATTAATTATAAAAAATATTTTAAACACCTCTAAAAACTTCCAAATTTGAATCAAAGCTCCAATTTCAGAACTTTCCAGTTTTAAATCTCAAAAAAAAATTTTTTTCCCAAAAGAGTTGAATTTTTTTTGGACGAGATTCAATTCACACATTAAAGTTTATTAAACTGAAATCTCCAAAACGCTCATAAGAGATTTCATTTTCAAGTGAAATCTTTTAAAAGTTAGAGCATTGATGCAATTAATTCATTTGACGCATTTGACTTAGCGTTTTAATTTGTTTGCAATAATGTTTTTTAAAAGCGATGGTTTAATGAAAAGTCAACCTGTCATCGTTCAGACGAAAGCTTGATGCGGTAGTTTCAAAATCCTGAACTAAATTTTTTCTTTAACAATTTTTAGATTTTTTTTAAATGTCAAAAATTGTCGCTAAAATTAAAACTATGCTAGAAGGCATCTTTGATATCAGGTGATGGAGTATTCTTATTAAGGGTACCGAGAACTCAAAGGTCTAGGTACAAGGGATGGCCTTGTGATTTCTATTTTAATATACTCTACCAGCCGTCAAAAATTCAGAATGATTGTATTCGTTTTTCGCGAGTTATTATGCCCAAAAATGACGTCATTCTCAGTTTAGATTTTCTAGACGATTGCAATAACTCTCCTTAAAATGAAGTTTATAATTTTTGAGATACCGTGCATTTATTATGCGATTTTACCCTATATGTTATGTATAATGTAACACAATCGATGTTAAAAGCTCTTACAATTAAATTATATAATCATTCAAAGACGTTAAAAACCTTATACGTAAGTATTTATTTAATAATATACTGTTCACAAAATATAGATATATATATATTCTTAGAATTCGAGATTTTGTTTTAAAAGCTTATTTTCGTGCATTCAGTTATTGATAAAATTAATTTATTGAAAAACAAAAATTATGTCAATATAATACATTATTATTAATGCATAAACATAATACACCAAAAGCTTAGAAAAATTAATATATGTTATAAATATCGATATCGATACAGAATTCGCAAATTTTCTTTGACCTTTGTTTCATATATTTCAGGGCAATTGAACTGTGTTATGTTAACAAAATGCCATTAATCATATTATTTTGGACTGTCAAGATACAAATCTATGTACTGCGTATCAAAGTTATGAAACTATTTTGCCATAAAATTTTAACCCATACATAGTATTTTCTTGAATTGAAAAAAGTAAATATAATAACTATTTAAAATAATATGTAATCGTAATTCGAAGTGACAAAAACTTCTTGAAATAATTTGACTCCTTAATGTCTGTGAAAAAAAGATAGCTTTCTTTTACTGGAACGAGTCCTTTCATTTATAATATTAGCTAAATTAGCTAGACATTTAACTACCATAAATGTGATCTAGCTGTAAAGAAATTGAATAACGTTCATAAGTATTGCACTGATGAGTTAATATAGTTTGTTTTAAGTAAAATTTTAAGTGTTCCGTACTGCACAAAGTAGAAGGAAGGGACTTAATCGACTGATCAGCTACGAGTAACTAAAATTTGTTATAAAATATTTATTTGTATTCTAGAAAATATAATTATTTACTCAATTATTTGCATGTAAATTGTATAACAAAATTACAATAATTACAAAAAATGATATTAAGTTTTAGTCATTGGGTTGAAAATTGCAAGAATGTTCGAAGAAATTGCATTAGTAATTATTTATTATTAATAGCAAAAACAAATAGTTTGATGCCCATAGTTGTAATGACTTAATTGCTTTCCTTTTATTTTTAAATTAAAATTCGAAAAATATGCGAAACACTGTTCAGGGATTTAATAATTAAAACATAGTTAAAATATTGATATGTAAGAATTAAAATACCTTAATTATTAGTACCTATATTATTATTTTTATTTGTATAATATCACTATCGATTAAATGGTACACTTCTATTAAATGTCATAAAATTGAAATATTATTAACTTTTTCAATCTACTTTTATTTTTAAAACATTCTCAAAAAATAAAAAATTCACAATAAAATATGAAAATTTAAACAATAATTCGTTAATCATTCAATAATACGATTCAGAATAATAATTCAGAATACGATTATTAAACCCACCCATTTGTCACACGATAATTATTTAATTTTTTTTTTTTTTTTACAAGGTTGTTTAATTTTTTATGCTGCTTTAATTCTGATTAATATAAATATTTACTAATTATCATGTTATATTAATATTTGTATAATAATCGAAGGTCAATTGATCATTTATATTTCATAGTTCGATGAAACACATTGAAAAATAAACGGTAACTATTTTTTCGTTAACTTATACACTTACATTAAGAAATGTATTCACATTAAATATATTTATATACTAAAAATATAGTAAGACTAGCGGTCTTCGAGAAAATGTTATTTTAAAAAGTTCGGCGGTTATTTATTTTCTTTAATAATTATATTTTCTTTAAAAACTTTTTATTTTAGTGACTGACCAGGGTATAAGACTTTAAAAATGGTAAAGTGAAAAAAAATTATAATAGGATGTAACCTATTAAATTAAAAATTATAAACGGATTATATTGAAAACGGAAGAGAATATAACAAAAGTGAAAGGAACAATAATTAACGGGCGATCTGATGTCGGTAAGTGGAAGGGGTGAGTTTTTAAGTGAAAACACGATTTATCTCTATTTCCGACAAAATGACAAGTCTTATGGAAAAAAGTTAAATAGTAAAGTTGTAGGTAATTAAAAGATTACAATTTTTGTATTAACACTTTTTTCACATAACCTCAATATTTTTCGATTGAAAATTAGGGTGTTTTTTCGATATTTATTCCACATAAGATTTTTTGTAAAAGATAGAAATTAAAAGGTTATTTCAATTATTCACATCAATTTTGAGGCTACGTGAAAAAAGTTGTAGATCTTTTTATTACCTTCAACTTTACTATTTAACTTTTCTCCATGGGACTGGTAGTTTTGCCAGAAATCGAGATACACCGTATTTTAACCTTAAAAACTCATCCCCTTCCACTTCCCGACCTCAGATCGCCCGTAAATTATTTTTCTTCTCATTTGTGTTATATCATTTTCCGTTTCCAATGGGTTTCATTCCACTATAAGTTTTGTTAGTTTCGAAATTTATAGACCCTGGTCTATAACGGTTATTAGTAATTATGATTCATGATGCTTCAGAAACGTTACTATTTTGAAAATTTTAATACTATGTTTTTCTCCATAATTTCTCAAATCTACAACACCTATCATTTTTTCAATAAAGTTGTCTTTTAATGATATTTTTACGAAAAAAATTATCAGTGTACTTTGATGTTGCGTGACAGTTTTATCGGTATTTGTGCATTGGAATGCACAAGAGAAGTGAAAATAGATACGGGTGTCGAACCCGGGATATTCGTACTACCATTTCGACTAGCTGCCATCTACAAATCTTCTTCCTTGTCACTCATACATGATTTTTGTGAGTATAACCTCTTTATTTACTACAACTATTCGTGCATTTTTTTTCTTTTTTGTTGTTGTATAAGTACACATAATGTTTTATTAAATCAGTTATTTAGAAAATATAAACTTATGAATTCAGACGCCTTTGAGACCCCTTTGAAAACTCTCGAAAGTTTGGCGTTCTCCATCTACCCACTTTAGTTCAAATAAGCGGAAATTCGGTAGTTAGGTTGAAATATTATTATGTTGAAATGGCATTTCTGCTTCTGCATTTGGTATAATGTGTTTAGTAATAACAAATAATAAATAAATGTGACTTTCGTGGTCATATAACCTTAACATTATATTTTGATCATCAAATACTTGGCGCAAATTTGAACTAAGTTATCTTATATCGTAAACAAAAATTTTAAACGATAATACACACATATAGATATATAGACCGTTTCACATCTACGAGACGACAAACCAAATAACATAGCATACGTGATATAACTTCAAAAACGTGTATATTGTACATAACATCATAAAGAAAACTTGTTTATTTGTTATAAGATTACTTACTTATTTGATTTTTACATAATAATAAATAAATTTATACCAAAGTGATGTGATCTATAAAAATATTCTGTATAGTTTGTTTGATTTTTTTCTCAACACAATTTTTTGATATATGTGGTTTTATTATTTGTACACTCCAGATCTAAATAATAGATTCTGTGTTAGATAAGAAAAACAATTGTCTTGGAAAAAACTGGAAAACATTAATTGAACAATTATATAGCTAATAAAAAATGATGACAAGCGGTTTTCGTTATAAAAATGAAAAAACTTAGCTACTTTTGATTGTTTTCAATCTTTTTCTCGTGACCTGACAAGTAAAAGATAACGAACCCGAAAAATGACGCAATGAAATAATTACTTTTGTATTTTTGCGCTTTGCAAATAGTTTCTCAATTGAGCACGGATAATATGTTTTTAAATAAAATACGCTAGATACTGATGATATAACTTTTCTATCATTGAAAGAATTTTCAGAATTAGTTCAGTGATTCCAAAGATGTCGTTGCAAGGCTCATGAACGAAAAATTCAGGTTACTTGTTCAGAATCCACTATTCTAATGAAATAATCGTTTATTACAAATCAACTTTTATTTTAAAAGCATTGATTTCGGTTGATTTTTATAGAAAAATTATCATTTTCGATAATTTTTTCGCAATGCAAGTAATATTAGCTACTTTTCAAAGCCAATTGTTAGATTTAAAATAAGCTGCTAATAATTACTAAATATTGTTTTATAAACACGATTAATCCCTACAAATAATTAAAAATTTCAAATTGTATCATTTCAAGCTATAATTACTTATAGCAACTTTTGTTCAAAACATTAATGATTTTCTAGTTTTCTACTGCCTAGTTATTTTTTAATTTCAGTATAATAATACAAATGAATAAAATTTACTAGTTATATATAATTCGATTATTTTATAAAATTTAATTTTTCTTAGTATACTACACTCAACGTAGATAGCCAAAGGCTAGTGTTGTTAAAGAGTACTAACACTATTCTTTACAATCTACTTTAAGGTTGTACCAGCGTGACTGGTAAGTGCATTCACAAACAGGCTCGAGCACAGATGCATAAGGCTACTTACTTATTATAAACAAAAAAATATTTCCCTATACTACAATATATTTGCCTATAAAATGGTAATACTTATTATTTTCATATTTAAAGAACAAAACGGTGAGGTGCTATTTTTTTAAAATTATTCTTAAAATGTTTCTTCTTACTCTTCTAGTTTTTTTTTCAATTGTGTCGAGAAATTTTTAATACAATATAGTTTGGAGTACAATTGCTTTACGCTGGAACAACTTTAAGATTAAACAAATACTAGTGATCTAATTTTACCTACTAGTCATCTTCGACGCCAAAACTGAGACCGTTTAATATTTGTCTGATATTCGTCTAACGAGGGGACTTGTTTGCTCACAGTTACACCAACGATAAATATCAACCATTTTGTCTCTGGCATGATATTCGGTTTGAAGAAAATTTCATATTAAAACTACGTAATCGTAGCGTTTCATTTTTTTGAATATGAATATTTCCCCAAAAAAAAACGTTTATATAATATTATAGACAACAATTTTTATATAGATGTGTAAACATAACCTTAACCATTTTAATACTCAGTGAGCGTTCGTTATATTATAAAAATGACGTTGTTTATTGCTGCGAGGTATCTGCCACATGAGAATTATCTCTACAAATAAATATCTTAACAAAAAAACAAATGAACAACACACAATACTAAGAAGAAAACAACTAATGTCAATAAAAACATTTCTACACTTATGATGGATTAACCTTAAACCAACAACTGGATTTTCACAGGAGACAAAAATCACAGTCACTTTCTTTATATCACGATATCATATCATATTTTCATTTTTATAATATTTTTATTTGAGTGTAAAAAAAATATTTACAGATGAATGATGTACGAATCAAGTAGAAAAAAATTTATGTCAAATTGTATTTTGAAATATTTATAGATTAAACATCATAGCGACGAGGATGGTTCTTGTGATAAAAAATGAAAATTTTTAAAAAGTTTAAAAACATCTCTATTAATTGTATAACTGATGAATTATATATGAATTAATATAAAAGCTTATATTAATTCATATCTGATTGGCCATTTAAAAAAATAATATTTAGATTTCTGGTATACTGGATGTAACAAAACGACCGGAATTCCAGAATTACTCGAAAAATAATTACTTAAAAAAATAACATGTTTGTACAAAATTTAAAATTTTTGTAAAATTGATTATTGAGGCTATTTTTAATAAACCTGCCAGTTTTGTTTAAACATAGTAAGAATTAAAAACATTACACGTTTTACAAATATCAAACCCGGGGCCATCCAATTTTTACACGGATGTGCTATCAACTACACCAAAGAGACTGTCAAATTTTTGTTATTTCTACCAAATTATGTTGTATTAACACGTGTATTATCATATTTTATTGAAACATAATAAGAATTGGTAATATTACACATTTGCCGTGGAACATCAGACCATCTAATTGCTTATTGGATTTGCAACTATTAGTGTATTTATTTTTTAATTAAAATTTCCTAGTTCAAATTAAATTGTAAAAATTCACTTTCAAGACATTAATTTTTACTATCGCGCCGTTTGGCATGATCTACGTACTAAGAGTACGTTTTAAAAAATACAACTATCTTGTGCTTATACTAGACGAAAATTAGTTAAATGTAAACGCCGACCGAGTTTAATTAAACTCACGTATTAATTAAACTCGATAGCAGGCGTGTGCTAGGTACTCCGTAAAAGACTCGCCTGGTGTAAATGCACATTACCTTACTGAACATACTTCGGATAAAAAACACAGAATGGAATATAATTTAAAAAACGTTTATGGAAATGAACATCACCTTCAATTCATTGAAATCAAAATTTTTCTTTGAACTTTATTGTTCTTAAGAAATAGTATATGTGTGTGGTGTCTTGCAAAACAATAAATTCAAGCTTAGTTTACATATAAATTTATTTGCGCATACAAACTCCTACAAGAAAGGTGCAGGAAGGAATTAAAAATGATTAGAATATTTCTTAGGTGGTAATGGATTTTTTTTTTGTAAAGAGTTAGTATCGTTATGCTAAAGATTTCTTATATCCGAATCCTAATGACATTTTGTTAAATAAATTGCTTGTTTTCATTATTAAACAAAATTCAATTATAAAAAAAATTTAGTAAATACTCATATAGTTACCAAAAAATATAAATTTGACAAAAGTCACTAATATTTTTACTTTAAAAATAACGACAAACTGTCAAATAGAGTTACAGAATTCCAGCCCTGTAATGAACTTTTATTAATGATCTTCAAACCGATGATTCCCTGTAATGATCTTCAAACCGATTAGTAAAAGTGAACAAATCAAGCAGATTTTGACTGATAGTTTGTAGCATTGCTTTTCTGGTTTATATATTAAGATTGAAGTATTCATGGTCTGTGGTGGCGCACCTATGAACCGCGAGTTAGACACTAATTATGCATGCTTTTTAAGTGACACACGAGTATTCCTTCACTCAAGCAATTAAACACACACATAATAATAATATTACTGAAGTCATAGGATGCTAAAATAAAAAAGAATTTATTAGAAATTCTTCATCGAATCTTCCTATGATAAATATTACCTCATATAAACAGGCTAACAAACACTAAGAATACTTAGAATAAATCAAATATAATATTATAAATATTTTTAATATAAAATAATAGTTTTTGTTATATTAAGCACCTGTGACACATAATCACATATTAAGAGTTTTTGATCTGATCAGAGAGATCAAGATAATGATCACTTTTTGTTTCAAAGTTTTTTATGTCTGGTCCGGAAAAACAAGAGAAACTAATAAAAAGTTTTTGGTTACATACACACTCACACACACACACACACACACACACACACACACACACACACACACACAAACAAACAGAAATATTGATGTTTTGTTCAACTATAGAATGTCGCTTATTTGTTCTTTAATACTATAATATATTGAATATCAGTCGATTTTCTTAATGTATCTACCATTTGCTGTTGTTGTTATCGAAAAATATCAACATTATTTTGTAAGCATTTTTATCGTCTATACTTATTATAAAACTAGCTGTCCCCGTGGCTTCATAACGCGGAATATTTTGTTTATATACATACTGCAGATTATAATTATACAGATACATTTGCATAGACTACAGTAATAATTTTATATTGGTTCATCCAAAATTCATCTAAGCAGAAACACGTTCAATGGAAATTTCATTCCAAATTGGTTTTACTATTAAGTTATAAAACTATAGGTAGTCGATCCATTTTATAGTAATCCACATTTTCTAACTTTGGTGGTGTATCGTGCATAGTACGTCGTGGAAGGGACTTCTCAGTCGATTGAAGCGCTACGAGTGTCTAAAATTTTTAATAAAACATTGGAATTCTAGAAAATATAATTATTTGTTCAATTGTTTTCATTGAAATTGTTTAGCAAATGTCAACAAATTATTGACTAATTACACAAAAAAATGATATTTAATTGAAGTTATGAGTGGAAAATTGTAAGAATTATCGAATTAGTTGAATAAATTGAAGTAATTTTTTTTTTTAATTGCAAAAACAAAAAATTATTAATTTAATTTGTAAATAAATTTTGAGAAATTTTCTTTGATAAATCAGACATTATTCACAGACTTATATGTCATTTGATTGATATAGGAGTATATCATAACCATTGAAACTAATGAAAATATTTTGTTTCACGGTGCCCATATATTATGCAGTTTCCTACAGTATCTATGTGTTGTTAATAAATAATTCTAATAAAATAAGTTAAACCATGATATCAACTTTAAAATCTTCACATTTTTTTTTTTTTAAATTCTAATCCCAAACTATAGGTTGTAAAATCTCGAAAATTATTCAATTTTATCGAAAATTTCATTTTATGCAGAACCTCTATTTTTTTAAATCATTTGTACGTAGAATACCACCAACAAAATTTTATGACCAAATTATTAAATAAATATAAAAATGTAATTTTTCCAAAATTTTTAGTTTTTTTTGTTTGATTGGTTTGAGTATTAAAAATGGTAAAATAATTTATTTTAAATGCATTCCTATGGAATGTTTACAAAAAAGATTGTAAAAATCTCGAATTTTGTTTTGATTTCGGTTTATTTCGAAGTAACTGAAAGAAGGGTACTATAGTCTGCCACTAAAGAACGCAGTTTCTGATTTTATCGTATTTAAGAGCCAAAGTAACATATTAAACTATAAAATTCTTCAAAATAATTCCTTTCTACACTTCAATTAGACATTTTAAATAGACTATACACGGTATAATGAAAAGTTTTTTACATCATATTATGAAATTTACTTTTAAATCATGTATGGTATAATGAAAAATATTTTCCATCTAACTTATACACCTATCAATAATATGTTTGTTCATTTTTTGTGTGTTAAAATTAGGTGTTTCTTCTTTTGTTATATAAATTAAATTTCAATCAGATCCAAAATAATAATAATAATAATAATTGAATTCATTGTCAAATAAATTATGATCAATAAATTTACAATACATACTAACATGAATATTGTATTAAGAAATGACGTAATAAGGCAAAAACAACGATCGCAAATCTATAATCTAAATAAATGAAATGATTTATTATTTAGTTTTAAAACCGACCAAATATATGACATCATTTGACAATTTTTCGTTTATTAATAATGTTGCGGAAAGATATAATAATATTGTTTTGTGAGTAAATATTAACTACCAACCACATCATTAAAACATGCTGTGTTGTAAAAAAAAAAAATGAATGCTACACACAATCTATTCGTAATTATTCTTATCCGTCCGCTTTCCGAAACAGCCATCTAGTAAATTGTATGAGTTGTGTCAAGGTTTTTGACATTTTCTCAAATTGAATTTAATATTCGAGAAAAAGTTTTATAAAAATATTAAAAAGAACAATTACCTCTAGTCAAAGGTTTATGAGTTGCCAAAAGTTTACACTTTTACATTGCTTTATATTAAATGTTCCAAATTTCATGATATTATTACGCCGTTAGACCAGGGTAGAAGCTTTTAAAAATGGTAAAAAGTGAAAAAAAAATTATATTAAGATGAATACTATTGCAAACGGAAGAGAATATAATAAAATTGAAAGGAAATATAATTTATAGGCGATCGGATATCGGGAAGTGGAAGAGTTGAGTTTTTAAAGGTAAAACACGGTTTATTTCGATTTCCAGCAAAACTACAAGTCTCATGGAAAAAAATTAAACGGCAAAGTGGTAGGTTATAAAAATATTTAAAACTTTTGTATTATCTTTTTTAATATAACCTCAAAATTTTCTATTAAAAATTAAGGTGCTTTTTCTATATTTATTCAGAATTAGGTGGAAAATAAATATTTTAAATCAAAAAAGTATTTGGAACATAAAAAGCTAAGTTTTCGGGAAAAAAAAGTTTTTTTTTGTAGAAGATAGAAATAAAAAACCAAAAATTTGGTTATTTCAATTTTTCACATAAATTTTGAGGTTATGTGAAAAAAGTGTAAATCGAAATAAACCGTGTTTTACCCTTTAAAACTCATCCCCTTCCACTTCCGACTTCCGACCACAGATCGCTCGTAAATTATTTTTCCATTCATTTTTGTTATATTCTTTTCCGTTTCCTAATGAGTTTCATATATATATATATATATATATAATTTTGATGGTTTCAAAAATTATTGAGCCTGGTCTACGTAAAGTCGCGTGGGTATTCTATCGATAAATTCGTTTTCAATTTTTTACGTCTTTTGATGCGATTTCGTCGACCATGTATTTCCGGATAGAAACAGAATAAAAAATTATAGACATGAAGATTAAAAAATAAAATTTATTAGCAATGTTATGTTTACACAGGGTATACAAGTAATAAGTTTTACATACAACAGATGTTTTCAAAAGTAATAAAACACAATGAGAACACATAAGATTTCTCAAAATTATTAAGAATTACTGTGCTCAGTGGGTATAAAAATAAAGTATATTACGAGTTCATAGTGTGAGTTATTTATAACTTAATGACTTAATCAATAATAAATTACTTTACTTAAATTCTACTTTAACAATTTTTAAAATAAATTGTTACGCCGCTGATACATTGACAGTTGAAATTAAAATAAACAATAAAAAAATATTCAAAAATAGGTCGATAAGTCAGTGTTCTCTATCAATCAACGTCTATACTTTTGTTATTATAAATGAATTTGTTTCTTTTTTTTATATAAATGATTATGTAAACACTAGTTTGCAACTGTGAAATAAAAAAAATTTTGCATGATTAAAATAAAATAAACAAATTTCATTTATAAATTATTTATATTCCGCGAATATTAGTAATATAATAAAGCTGGTTGTATATGAGAAATCACCAGAAGTACTAAAACTGTCTGTTCTATTTAAAAAAAAAAATTAAAATACATGTTATTTTTATTGGAAACACTAATAATTGAGCAATTTATAATTAAAAAGATATTCCTTAAAAATTTTAGAAATTCTAAATCTGTATTTTGTCCGGTAGCGGATTTAGTTCAAGTACCACTCTAGCCCCGCTTGTAAATGCCACCCTAATTAATAATGAAGAATTTAAATTTTTTGTTTTTGTTTATAGAATTTTAAAGAAAATTTAAAACTTTTTAATTTTTTTCAATGACTACCCTCAATCAGTAAAACTGAATTAACAATGATTATTGCAAATGAATTATGATAAAGGCAAGTTGCATTTAAAAAATTTCCTATTTTACTCAACAAAATGCTAAACTATACTCAATATACATAACAAAACGCATAAACCTTGATTAAAAAACAAAATGGTTTTTAGTTTTTAAAGATTATTTTCTTTCTTGAAAAACAAAGTTGTACATGTAATCTTATTGAGTCATAATAACGTTAGCCATAATATTTTTCCAAATCATAGTATCTTTGGCTTTGTTAAATCAGGATTTTTAAATGTCAACATCTTGCTGATTTTTTAATATTAAAAAAAAAAAAATACTTCAAATCTATGTTAGTCAAATAAAGACGCTTCAGTTGAAGTGATAAAACAAATTTATGCAACTTTAATGATCTAAATTGAAATACTTCAACGACTTATGTGTCATTTTGCAATAAAATGAAATAAGTTTCTTAAAATTGTTGATGTGGTGCTAATTTTAAAACCACTGTAATTTTAAGAACGAAAAATCGTGTACGTTATTTTTTGCTCCAAATTTGCCTTTTTCCAATAAAATGTTTGGAATTTTGTCAAAAAATATTTTTCACCATTAAATAGATATAAAAACCAAGTATTCATATAAAAAAAAATAAAAAATTTTCTCTTGCAAATTTTTTATCTCTAAATTTTGTTTGTTTGAAAGTTTCAATATTATCAGGATATGTGCATAAGATTGTAGATGAAAAAATAAATAATAATTATTTACAAAAAATCAGGAGGTTGCTAAGAGACAAATTCCCATTGCACCGAAAAATTAAAATGTAAATTCAGTATTTAAATTATTTTATAAATAAATATATTATTTTATATTCATTTAAAGCAAAACTAAATTTTCGAATTCAAATAGGCTATTTATACATATGGCCATTCTATAAGATAATAGCCTAAAAAAAACATATATCACTTTATTTAAATTAAATTATGTTTAAATTTTACAAATTACACTAAATAAAATGTAATAATTTTTGAAATTTTATCTGGTATGGAAACGGCTTGTCATTGGTTGTAGCTCAGTTACGTCATTAACTAGTACCTATATTAAAAACATATATAATATTAAACAAGAATACCATGACAGTTGCTGTACTATATTGTTGTATTTATATGAAAGGGCGTACTAGCGTGCTACGTTACACATACCACGTGACAAACGTCATTAAATAAACGTCGTTTTTCGCACTGTTTTGAAAATTTCAACTTTAACATTGATTTGCATTGGTAATAGTGTAGATTTACCGGAAATATTAATGTAATATGTCTATTATGTAAAATAAAATTATTTAAAATAATACCCAAAAATTAGTCAAATAGCCTATTGTTCTGACATTTAACCGCATATAAATTTTAGAATACTGAAAGTTTTGTCGCCCTTTATCCAGACCTAAACATAATTCCATCACAAGATTTTGAAAATTATTCTTATAATTCTGATGTATTTTTTACCTACTGACAATAAAATTCTCTCGATTATATGGAGTAACTTAAACTTAATGTTAAAATTTCATTCTATTGTTGAATGCTGTTTTTGAAAAGTACAAATAATAATAAAAAAACTTTGTAGTAGAACCTAACAAAAATATTTTTTAATGTTTTTAATTATTACAATATTATAGACTAAAGTTTTAATTAATATTCTAATTTTGCTTAGTGCATGTAATTGATATCTGATACACAGAGGGAACCGATGAGTATAACACCTGTAAGTACTAAAGGTTTCAAATAACTTCAGATTTTTAACGATATTCTTTAGTTTAGACTTTCATATTTTGATGTAAATTTATCACGTTGAGGTTACTTAACTTTGTAATATTGTCGAAAGCTTTAAATTTATATTAGGGGAAAGTTTGCTGGTAGATAACCTATAATTTGGAAGAATTCCTTTACGTTAGATTTACAACTAAAATAATTATAACATGAAGTTCAAAACGGTAATGTTTTTCTTTTATGACTGTTTATCGAGAAGAAACAATGTTTTTTACGTATTACAACGAACTTACCGTTTTGAATCGATAGAAGTTCTGGCCCTAAATTATTTCCAAGATTCAAACAACGGAAATGAGTTTATTATGGGAGAAAACATACCTTTCGTTATTATTTTGTCGATTTCGATCTAACGCTTCCATCTTTATATTAATATACTACCTTTGTAATTATGTAATTGAATTTGAAAGACAGACATTGGTAATTGTAGTCTTATCATTATCATACGTCTACAAATAATTAATAAGTCTATGAATTCATAAAATTTATTCATATATGAGAAAAAGACTTTATAATATAATATAGACTAAGCGATGATATTATGGTGTACATGTGTATACGTAATACGTATATATGAATGAGTAAAAATGAAAAAAATGAAAGGACATTGCATAGAAGGCTTTACACCCTCTTTAGGGATTTACTTCAAGTGTCATGTAAACATAGTGTTGAATGAATATATATACACACAACCTTATACCCGTACCCGATCTCTTTTTTTTTTTTTCTTTTTTTATTACAAGCAAAAGCTATTGTATTTACATGCTACGTACATGTTTGTTAGTCAGCCGATTGTACCCACAATCTATTGTAATAAATACAAGTCCATAATATTTCATTCAACAAAAATCTTTTTAGAGAAACCTTCTATTCGCTATTCTATCGCTATCCTAATAATATGTAAGAAATGAGACAGAGCATATTTTTATTTATAAATATTGTAATATATTTCAACTTCTTCGTTTTCTTTTTTCATAAAAGATTTACAAATCTTTTTTTGATCTTTACAATATCATTCCACTTTATCACACATTCTTATATAATAAATCTTTTTTTCACACACTAAACAGTATTCAATGATTCAATTCAATTTGGAAATAATAGTTGCAACAGAGAAGATGCTGAGAATCAAATCTTGGATCTTGTTTTTTTTTTTTAACTTTTGCTGCGACTATGTTATCATCCGTCTAAGAATGTGAACTATTAAGAAATGTTCAATTGTGCGGCTCGATTTTGTTGCGAACACATTACCATCAGACCAACAATGTAATTTTGAGTTATTATGTAAATTAGGCAACATATAAGGTTACATTTGGATAAAGGTGTATTATGCTTAGATCTATGCTCAATTGTGTTACTCTAATTTTCACAAAAGACATTACTTCTACTTTAATTTTCTAAGTTAATTTGTATTCAGTTTAGTGCAGTTTTCTTCTCATTTTTTATACGCCTTCGATAAAAATACTTCGCAAAAGTAAATCTTCAAAACAGCGAGCAGCACATTTTTATCTACTCCTGATTGCACTGAATTTTTTAATAAAGGAATCTGTGCATTCAAGGAATGTACAAATACAAAAATTATTTGATTAATTTGTAGCTTCTTATCCGCGTCGTGTATAATTTACGAAGTAGGAAAAATTAACAAATAGAAATATTATGGAAATGATTGATTTAACTATCGATTTAAAGAAAGAATATTTTTCACTGCCTGGTAAAGAAGTGTTCTGATTCCGATGTCTGAATAATGAAAACAACACATGATACATATGTAGACAATAGACAGTACATACAATATCAACGAAAACGTTGTCACCCACTGAATTGTCAAATACAAAATGGTAAATCAAATAATATTTAAAAGTAAATCAAATAATTTCTTTATGTATAATAAAATTTATTAAATAAAATAACAATTAACAGTGTTAATTGTTTAGATATTCGATATATGATCAATGTTTTAATAATTTTTAATCATTAGCAATCATCTAATACCGTAAAAATGCAGTCTACATAGTTATAAATACACATACACTTATAATATATATTGCAAATATACGACCACAATTAAGTTAGCATTTTTGTTAAAATTTATTTAAACAAATCTCAAAAAATTTGCTCCCAAAATGCTCTATCTGGATCCGGTGATTAGGTAATTATTTAATTAATTATTTGCAATCAAAATTACAAAAACTGTTTTCCTTATATCTCAGCTAATTAATGCTTTTTTCTATATTTTTTTAATTCAATAAATTGTTCCCGGTTTGCTCTTTCGATATTTGTAAACTTAATATACTCTGACAAATATTATATATATGTCGATTAAAAAAATATGTATTATAGTGAATGCTAAACGAATTTAATAAATTTATATTTATTAGATATTAATTTTTAATCATTTATCGTGTATATTTGAACAAATCATTACAAATGTGAGTAAATAAGCCAGGTTAAGACAAAGACTGAATAATTAAGGTGAAAACTTAAATCAAAGACAAGACTACAATTACATAGCCAAGGCCAAGACCAAAGACGGAACAGCAAACCCGAAACCAGCACCAAGACTGTGTTCTAGATCTTGACCTTGTTCATCAATAGGTGGAGGAAATCGTGTCGAAAACCGGTAAACACTCGGAGAATACACGAAGAAATAAAATGAATAATTTATTTATGTATAACGTTTCTAAGGAAATTGAAATGCAATAAATAACACATCTATCAATCGATATCAATTCAGTATAAATGCATTGATATCAATTCAGTATGTTGCAATACTAGTTTATAGATTCTTTTAAATTACAAATAAATAGTGAAATTATTTTAATTTGTTATTAAAATATTGTGACAAATTTTTAATTCAAAATATTGTCTCGCCTATATGGAGTATCATAGCACCTTCTGAAAATAAATTAATATACGGATATATTTATTTCACACACAAAAACGCAATTAAGTATACAGTATAATTGATCTTACTAATTATGTGATAATACTCTTTGAAAATTATTTGATTCATCTATCAAAATTAACCATGTCAGTGATATGACAATGTTATATACCTACCATTGAAGTTTTTCATTGTATCATGAAATCATAATAAAGAAAATATTTATACAGGATGGCAACTATATGACAGACCATATGAAACTTGTACAGTGATTAAGGACACAATGAAGATATCGATACTTTTTAGAATCGAGTACTTTTCTTTTGATATCGATACCATTGTATTAGATACTTTTTATTCACTGGCAAATACACAATTATCAAATTTTTAAGCGATTGAATGGAAGAAAAGTATTAGAATTAAGGCGTCTCTAAAAAGAAACAGTTATTTTTTTAATTTTGTAATTTTGATATATATATATATATATATATATATATATATATATATATATATATATATATATATATATATATATATATATATATATAAATTTTCTATTAAAATTATTTAAAGATGTTGATTTTCATTCTGTTAGCACGCCTACCTCCAAAAATTACTTAAATATTAAACAACTAATTTTCCAAAATTTAATTTCTTGAGTATTAAATTTTATGAATAAGAAAGTATATTTAAAACAATCACTTATTAAATATATTTTCACAAATTTATAAAATAAAAAATACACCTTATTTTCGCTTCTTAACTTAATAACATAAATTCCACACTTAAATTAATTGAGGATTTTAATGTCATCAAAATAAGTTTGTTGTAAGCCACGTTGTGAAGTGTCACGAAGTGTTTGTAGTGAATACCGTATGATCGCTTTGTTTTCTTTTAAATTGTTAGATGGAAGAATATACCATAACAGTAAGGTTCGTATTCGATGCGTGTTTTTGCAATCGAAAATTCGAGGTGTTTTGAGAATTATTCTTAAAAATAATCAAATACAAATAATAAAAATATTGTAAGTCTAGCTACGAAAAAATCACAAGAATAAATAAAAAATTTTAAAACATAATTTTATTTTCAACCCAAACAAAAACCGTGACAAGTCTCAAAAAAGATTTGGTTAAATATTATTTAACAGTCAATTATTAAGTTCCGAAGTGATTTATAAAGTACTTCACAAATTGTGATACATTGGCAGATTTGCAATTTATATGACATTTTAAAATTTAAAGATTAATCTTGAAAAATTCATTTACATACCAACCTGTAAATAAAATTCGCAGACGTTTTTGTGTTTTATATAATAATATATTAGAAGAGAGAACAAACAATACCTTTTAATGTGACAAGTGTTCTAACCTTAACACATAACTTAGACGTATTCTATTTCAAGTGAACACAACCTAAGTTAAGTGGACATAACCGTAGAAAATGTATTATATCATACTTCTTCTGTATACATAAAATGCAATGTCGTCTCGACTGACATATCAATTCGCAGTCTAAACCAATAATGATAGAAATTTGAAATTTTCAGAGAATATTGATTCTATCTTATAGATATTTTAGAAAGGATTTTCTGAAATTCTTCTTCTAAACAGGGTGAAATAGGGGCTAAAAGTTTGTATGAAGCTCTGCCATTTTGAATTTGATTTGGGTTAAACTGGGAATTAAAGTTTGTATGAAAAATAAATTGTTCATTGTCAAAATTATTTGAAATTTGGTAAATGTGCACTTCAATACATTAATACCCGCATATTAGTCATGTGATCTATTTATATGTTAGTTCTGTTAAGAACTGAAATGGATTTCTTCCCTTAGCGGTGTAATAAGAGTTACTACTCCTGTATATCTACAAGTAAGGAAATAATATGCTATATGCCATTTTTATTATTATGGTTATGTATTACGTTCTAAAAATAAATAATTACGTGAATCACATTCACGTTCGAAAATCATACCAAATTTGCACATATTAGTTTTCCTTACTTTTTAGGGACTATCTTTCTTGTACACCGTTCTTGTTTTGCGATTGCAGCTCGCCGGGTACCAAATGTACGCATGGTAACGTCAAAATAATTCAAACAATTCATCTTTTTTTAAATAAGTCTTTAGTTTTTGCAAGTATAATTTTTTATGAATAGGTAACTTAAAAATAACAAAAAAGTAATCAACCTAAAAACATTTTGAATCTACTTAAGTAATACTCATGTAAGAATCCCAAATTAAATTGTAGATTCGTCAATTGTTTTTACAAGGGTCTATTTAGTTTCAAATCTCCAAATTGAATTCAATCCACTTCTTGGTTACGGGCAGTACTAAAATTGACACTACATATACGTAAATCGAATGATAATACAATATATGACATAATATAATACAAAAATAATACGGTAACTGTAAAATTAAAAAACTGTTTTTTTTTTCCTAATTTCATTGCGCTTCCACCATATTTTTATAGTGAATTCCCTATTTATTTTTATAATAAAACGGAAAAAAGCTGAGCTTTTATATTTGAGTCTAAGAAATGTGTTAAAGTTCGAAACTGGAAAAAAAATTATGGGTTAATATTGGTTAATATTGTTAAGGATAGAAGAAAAATTTAACGACACAAAATATTTTTTTATTTAAAAATAGTGATTAAATTCACCTAAATTCCAGTTCAAATTCAACTAATTCACACTTACATTAATAATTATAATAATAATTATTGTTTTATGGAAAATTATTCATGAGCTTCACTGTATGGACTAAATATTTTCACAGTGTCAATAATTATATACATAGATACTACTCGGCCATATTTAAACAATTAAGAATGTTAGTTGTTATTTTCACTTTTTAGAATTATATAAACTTAGTAGTTTGAATTATATAAAGATAGTTTTACCAACAACAGATATAACATAACATATATGCAACATAAATTGCATACATCTATCCTAATAAAAATCAATTTATGGATTATAATTTAATCATTTAGAGCATAAAATATGTAATCTTAAAACAATATTTTTAATAGTTAAAGTCAATGGTGTATGAAATTAAATTATACAAAAATAAAAGAGTATCTATAAATAATAGTAATTTCATAACTTTAAATTATTCAATAATAGATAATATAAACGAAATTTAAAAGATGAATTTGATTATAATAATGTTTGAAGTACTGATTAATTTGACTACTAAACTTATTTACTTATTAAGTTCGAATAATTGTATACAATTTTACAATAGGGCAGTTCTTCCTATTGCACCCACTTTTAGGATAATTCTTCCATTTGCGCCTACTTTTTTTTTTATCTTATGAACAAAAATGATGTTTCTTTTGAATTAGTTTTTAAGATAGAATTTAAAAAAACACATATTACTATACAAAACAAATAAATATACAAATAATGTATATATTGTTATATGATTATTAGACCAAGATAGATATTCCCCAATGTTTCTGTTATAGGTTGTATCAACAATAGTATAGGGGTTGAAAGAATATAAAGTATCGTGCCAGGCATTTGTCACTAAAATAGAAGTGGCTCTAATGTATTTCCTTAGTAAGAAATGTTTAAACTTCAATTTGATTATAGTTTGAAGCGGTTACTCGATAGGTACGGTAACACAACAACAACAAAAATTAAAAAAAGTTTCGTTCCAGGGATTTAGCACCAGATTAAACGAGGCACTTGTTCATAATTATTTTCTACTCACTCGAAACTATATTTTAAAATTAGTTTCATGCGGTTACTCGATTGGTACAATATGTCCAAAAAATATACCGTAGAAAAAATATAGCAATATTTGCCACCATATTTGCCCTGGCACTAAATGATTTTTTCAATAATTACAGTGATTAGTATCATTTAAAAAATACTTCATCCGGTTACTCGATAGTTCAGGTTTTTTGCAGCCAGCTCTTGGACCAATTGTATTAAGGTGGAATTGCTTATATAACATTTTTCAAACAAAAGTTGTTTGTTTTTTTAGAAAGAATCATTTTTTGCCTTTCTTGTCTTCAATCTCTAATGGTTTAAAAGATCAACAATGTATGGGATCCAGTGGATGAATTTTGCTCATTCACGAACATAAACTCAACCTTTAGATCTAGAAAACGCCACCCAAATTCCACCACGCTATCCCTTTATTTTTCTGGATGATCTTGATGGACGGAAAGACATACGAAATTGGACTAATTAAGATTAATTAAGACCACCCATACTAAAATTTTGTTAGTACCTCTAATATATTTTAGCGATTCACAGATTAGATATCGAATGTATAATTAAGCACACTACTCAAATTATGAAACTGTACTTTTGAGATTTAAGTATTCAAAAAAATCATTATTTAAATTATTTTGTATTATTAAATAATTAAGAAAACGAAATTTAGATGAAATATAATAATAGATGAGAATTAAATAAAATTATGTTAACAAAACTAATTTTAATGTTTTTTTTTTATTTTTATTTTTTTTATTATTTTAAAGAAAAACATACACCATCTGTGTATTGTTTATTTTAGTAAATGATTATAACTTATAATTGAATTTACAAAAAAAAAAAAAAAAAAAAAAAAAAAAAAAAAAAAAAAAAAAAACATTAATATTATGTATAACTTTGTCTATAACACATACAATAACATCACACACACCCCCTTGTATTTATTTTAATTATAATGAACAAAACATCAGGTTATCATGTTTATTAATAAATATATATCATGCATTTCATATAAATTGAATATATGTTTGTTATTTCCGCGTTTAAAGTAAGAAGTTCATCAATGCTAATACAGTGTTGGATATATAATTATGCAAAGAAGATTCTTGTTGTAAGCATTGTCCTAAAGACTGCTACATTTTTGATTTTTTGAATAAAATTACTCAAATACTAATCCAGTGATCTGTAAACTTTTTTGACCGCGTACCGCGTATAAAACCGAAAAGTAGAAAATCTATCTTGGAGTACCAGAATTTTTTCTTCCCTTACAAAACAATGAGATTTAGTGTATTTTGAATAGATTTTGTGAATTAATTACACATTCTATTATGCATTTTTTAAAGATATTTGATGCTAAATAAAAATCTAAAAAACTATGAATATAGGCAAAAAATTTAGTTTCGCTATTTACCGGAAATTTCCAAGGTAATAAAACTAAAAAAAAAAAAAATACTCTTATTTGATTATTGGATGGTTAGTTTCTAAGATATCCCTTGAAATTGATTCTCAGATTACGATTTTAGTTGACCGAACGAAGTGGGATATTCACGATTTCACATTTCGCTTGTCTGTATCTATGCTTGTTCCGTTGTAATTTGCGAGCGCTTTGTTCGAATTCACGAAATTTGGTAGACGCATTGATTGCACTAATCAGGAAATTCACTGTATAGTAGTTGTATTTTTGGAAAATTTTATTTTCCCCTTCGGGAAAGAACACTTTGATCTAAAAAATTAACTTAAAAAGAAATTATTTATTGCTTTCGAACAAGGGACCATATGTTTCGAAAGCAGGTTTTCTATTGTACAACTTATTTATATATTATTTGTTTTTAAATTTAATACATATAATATTTAATTTTTTGATATAACTGATTTTGCGTTTCGTTTGTATGTATCTATTTATGTTTGTTCTGCTATAAATTTTGAAGGCCCAGCAGAAAGAAATTTGATAAATACATTGATCATACTCGGAAAATTCAGGGAATTTTCATTTTCCCCTTTGGGAAAAATCACTTTTTATTTCTAAAAAATTAGCTTTCTAAAAAAATTAATTACTGGTTTCGAAAACGTTTTAAAATCGGATTTCTTGTACTTTTATTTTCTTTTAAATACGGTTTTCATTTTATAACTCAAAACTCCGTTTTAGCGGAATTTCAGTTTTGGTTTGGGCTAATTGTTGTTGAAAATGATTTAAAATACATTAATTTCTGTTCAATTTAGAATTTCAGTTTCGGTTCGGGTAGAATTCTTGCTTGTTGTTGAAAATGATTTCAAATACATTAATTTATGTTCAATTTAGTTGAAATATTAGACATTTGTACTTATTAAACAAATTCTATCATGAGTGTATCAAATTCAATTTATTGATAGAATTTTTTTTTTTAAATATCTGATAATTTATATAGAATAATTTAATATTTTAGTAAATGGTATTTTTTAAATATAAATAATAAAATAATTTGATATTTTGAAATATAAAACAGATCATCCGGATGTTTCAACATTAATAATACAATTCTCAAAAAAACTACTACACTTCAACAATCCAAATATTTCCAATAATTTATAAAATTATAGACGAAGCGCAAAGATATGTCCTCCATAGGTTGGCATGACAAGACACGAAAATTAATTAATTTTAAATTTAACCAAAAAAGTTACCTGCTGGTTGAAAAGATTGACATAAACCAACACGCTTCATTATATCCAGCAAAAACTTTACAGAAATAAGACAGCTATTAAAATAAGACAGCTTACTTCGACGTTTAACTTTATTATTCTTAGCCTAAGCTTAACTATTAAACGTAGTTAGGCATGATGATGCAAATAATTATAAATTTAAATATTAATTGTCTTTTGATTTTTAAACATTTGCATCTTGATAGTAATTTATCTAATCATGTTTATCATAATTCATCGGACTATGTTCTAATTTATTTTTCTTTATTTTGTAGGTAAGGATTTGTTCCAATTATTCTATCTGCAAATAAGGTCGGTAGAATCTTTATTAATACTTCGTATATTGTTTTACATATATATTTTTCTGAAGTTTCGTCAATTCTCAATTAACGGAGATTTGGCAACAAATTAATGAAACTTGACGAATTTGTATAAACTGACTTACAAAAGGTAATTTGGTGCTCGCAAAACGAAATTAATATTTATTTTGTATTTTGCACTAAATTAATTCATTACGACATGGCCGTTCGTTCGTCTGTCTGTCCGTAATCACGATACTGACGAAAACAGATGGTGAGTTGACATTTTTTTGTTGTATATTAGATATAAAAAGGGAGTTTAAGTTCATGAATAAGCATAATCGGTCCTTTTGTTCAAATAGATCAATTTTTTTTTTTTTTAAATTACCACTTTTTTTCCACATTTTTTCATAAACTGCTTAGATTCGCCACAACATAAAGTAATTAATAATCTACATTCAATTCATATAATATTAAATTTTCGATAAATATTTGTTCGTATTTATTTAGCATCGATATATTTTTCGATATTTTTATCAATTAGTCTATGTACCTTATATTCCATTCAAATTTGAACAACAGAATTGGAAACGAATTTATATTAATTAAAACTATGTTTTCCAAATTTTTTTTTTTTTTTTATTAAAAATGTGGAGCCAACTGTTAGTAGTAAAATAAATGTTAATGTTAAAATTCATTAAGCTGAATTAATTTGTTGCCAAATCTTCGTTTAGTAATCAATCATAAATAAAGGGTACATTGCTATAATTTAAATAAAATAAGTGAAGATAACAACTAACAGAGTTAATTGTTTAGATACTCGACATATTATAAACGAACATAGCGCATTATTCTTGTAAAAAGTTGGTATTTTTAGCGCATCTTGTTTGAAAAAAATTGGTATTTTTAAAAAATTATATGGGAAATATTCAGAATGTATCAATCAATATGTCTACCAAATCGGACAACGTGGTCGAAAGTTACAGCGGAACAAACATAGGCAGATAGATAGACACATCATAGACCTCACTACGTTTGGTCAAAAAATTTAGTCTAAATCGGTATTGTGTATTTCCATTTAGTATTATCCATGCTTTTACACTTAGTAATAAATATATATCAGTTATTTTATCCTTCTTTTCTTATCAAAAACTATGAGCGGCGCTATTATAATAAAACATATAAAACTTTTAAATTTTTTAAAAGTCGAAAAACTTATATTAAAAAGAAGAAAAAATCGAAGATTTTCAAAATTGATTTAATAATATAACCAAACAAAGTAGACCAACAATTTTATACTTTTCTTTAAAAAAAAAATGTATAGCATGATAGGTTAGTGTGAGAAACGAACATTGAGTGTGAAAATTATAAAAATATATATATAATATTGTTAACATTTTAGTCACGTTATTGTAATATGCTATGAAAGGTTGATGTTAACTATATTCGTTACGTTAAAACAATGTTATAATAATACCATGGCACATTGATGCTGCTAGTTATCATCAACTAAACATTTGTATCTTACACCTTCACCGATTCCATTCATCCATCGACCGGCAGAGCAACCGACCGACCGTATACCGCGACATCATCATCAATGTCATTATTATCATTATTATTATTATTATTATATGATGTAATAATTATTATACTTTACTGTGTTTATATGTGTGACGAGATCAACAAATTTAAGATCAATTTGATGTCATTATTATGTCATTTTACTATGAATACCAAAAACAGAAAAAAAAGGATAAATTTATCGAGCAAATGAGTATCTACCCTTATATAATAAGGTAGTTCTTTTAGAATGTATTTTTATTTGTCAAATACAGACAACGTGCAGAAAATTCGATGCAAACTATTTTTTGCAACAAGAAAAACATAAAAGATCAAAGACCAATTTTGTAAATATCTCATTGTGTGGACAAAATGTTGTTTTCTCGAAAATTCTATTAGTCGTACATAATATGTGCCGGTTTTATTGGAAACTAACTCTAATCTATTAATTTAATTAATTCATGCATTAATGGATACCATCAGTTTTTATTCCCTTGAAATGTTTAAAAATGATCAAAAAATTTTTAATCTTTGAATTTTTTATCAAATTACTGCTGTGTATATTATTGCCTCAATGGGATGAGCTCTGACAAATCCTGTAAAAGACTTATCCAACACAAAAAATAGAAAACACAAGATATTAGTAAGAGTTCAAAAGTTTTTATTGCACTTGGAACAATACGCACAATTGATTTATATAGGAAAATAAAAATGACAGAAATTGAATTTGATTACCTGCTTGGTATATTAATTAAATTTCGAATTTTCCTTAATTTTCATATTTAAAAATTAAATGTTCTCTTTATAAAAAAATACTATGTTCCTAATTGTTTAAAAAAATTCCAATAAAATAATATTTTAACAATAAAAATGCTCTTGAGTTAATTACTAATATTATTTACAACACCACTACTGATCAATAAAATCACTGGTTCCCCAAATCACTTGATATCACACTTGACTGCTGCTATACAACTTAGGATGTTATCACGTATAAATCAAATTTAAAAACTGTAGAAGAAAAATACTGATTAGATATTAAACAATTTTTTTTTTCTTAAAAGAATTGAGTTATTTAATTCTCAACAAATATAAAAAGCCATGGTTGCGAGCGAGTGCCTGCTTTAATTTTTATTTTAAAAATTCAAAAATATTCTTTTATAACAACTTTTCTTTTAATACTTTAAAAGTTTGTATTTAAAAAAAAATTTACTTTCAAACTGGTTTCAAAAAATAATTGAAAACATTCACAATATTAAGAATTTAAGGACAATTGTACTTAATATTTCCATAAGTGATCCGAATTCTCTAAAAAAAAAAAAGGATTTCTATCTGAATCAAAATAAGCGAGATGGTCTCGCCAAAATTTGTTAACTCGCAAAGCTGCGTATCGCAATAAGTAGTTAAATAAACTAATATTTAAAATTGACGAAATTAGTATTCTTTAACATGAATATATTTAAATTTTTTTCCATTGAGTATGTAACGTAACTCATCAGTAACTTATAACTCATTCTAACTGTGGAATTTTCAATAATATTAGGACCTTTTCAAGAAGTTGAAAGCAATATTACGTAATTGAGTAAATATTTCAGTTATCTTTTAAAGAGTTTTAGACTTCAAAGTTAACAATTTTTGAAATAATAAAAAATTAAAATGGAATATTATTTAATCGCGTTTATAAATTCATTATCGCATACACCCATAAGTGTATTGCATAAAATAGACTGATTAAAAACATAGATACGGAGACAATTTTTTCCCATATTCCCATTTTGTGTTTGAGCTATAACTCGAAAATGTACTTACAGTTAATTATATGAATTTTTTGTAGAGAAATAAATTTTCTACAAATCACCATTTTGATGGTAATTACCTTGACTTACTTTTTCGTAAACCAATGTCTGTACCCAAGTTGATTCAGAAATAATTTATACAAAAAAAAAATTAAAAAAATTAAATTTAATTAAAAAAAAAAGGTTTTGTGGCTTATTAAAGTGTATAATTTTTAAGTATGAGTTCAAACACTCAAAATTGAACAAATTCTTAGGATCTTGGAACCCTAGGGTCTTTATTTAGGGTTTAATCAGTCGTGCCCCAAGTAGATGAGTGGGCAACGATAATCCTTATGATTTCGTTTATCTGTATCTTATCTATGTTATTCGTTTTAACTTTCGAACAAGATATACGAATTTAATGAAATTTGGTAGACACATTTATTACATCTAGGTAAATTACTGTGTAGTTTGGAAAAATTTCACGACTGCCTTTGTGGAAAATCTCCTAGAATACCATCGTTTTTCTATACATATTGACAAAAAAGAACCGGAAGAAAATCATTAGGAAAAATAGAAAAACTTTATGATGACTTCTTCTCTTAAAATTTCCAAATATATAATACTAGCATTTTTCTATGCAAGGTAGAAATATGCGAATTTTTACTATGGCTAAGGTGATCTGAAATCAGAAAACTTGATCTCCTTAGAGGCTAGTTTTTTGCAATTGATGTAAAATTACAAGGAAACACAAAAACCGGAAACACTCCCGCCATTTATGAAACAACGTTGGATACGGATCTTTATTTATTTACAAGTGACGTCAGATACTCAATGATATCCCTTTATGTGTATTAATGCTCAAACCATATTTGAAACGATAATAACGAAAAGGACAATAGAGAATGTTACACTATAATATTACAGAACCACAACACACAAAAAAACTGATAAATATTTTCATTGAAATCAACTTTGAAAACAAAAAATGACAAATTGTTTGAAATAAATATTTAAAAATGTAAAAAGTAGTAAAACCAAAGCACACTTTAAAATTTAAAAAAGTTGAATTGTGGTTGAATTACAAGAAGAATTAAGAAGAAAAGTCGACATGTCTTATAAGTGAAGTGGAAGTGGAGGAAAAAGACATAGAAATGTGTTAGAAATATATATACATATAAATGTACAGTGTGTGAAATAACTATGGCAAATCGAGAAAAACTGCACATTATGTGGAATTTTTCAAGAACCTTTCGGGTTATATTTGCATCGGCATGCACATTTCGAAAAGTTAATTAACTTCTGTCTGGTTAGACACATATTCAGTTTTTAGACAAGGCCATTTTTTCAGGTATAAAATAAATTATGCTCTTTATATTAAACACATAATAAATCTTATTAATTTTTGGCTCTAATAAACATTTTTATTGTCATCAGCTACCTCGAAAACACTTTTATACTGAGTGTAATAAATTTGTATTCAATTCTAGAGATTTTAGAAATATGACTTTTACTTTTTGTAGCTATTTTATGCATTTTAAATGCAAAATCAAAAAAGTAATGAATCGCATAATACAAAAAACTGCACTATTTAACGAGTTTTGTTTTTTAAAATCGAGATATTATTTTCTAAATAGCCTCGTCTACTATTGCTGCTTGATTGTACATCCGATTTTTGAGTATGGAATAACTTTTTCCACTAAAGTTTAATTAAGAATGTTAACTTTATTGGAATTATTTCTGGCCTCATTAAATACCTTTCTCAACTTTTTCAAAATTATATTAAACACTGAACTATTACATAGCGAACGTGAATTTTGTTCTCAAAACACGCTGTATATTCTCGTTTAAACTGTTTTTCCTTCCTACAAAACCGCTTTCTGGGGCTGTATTTTTTAGTGTGGTTAAAGTAGAAAATCGACACACAAACTGTTCGTCTTCATATATAGAAGAGGCAGAAGAAATCCTTGTCAAGTGTTTAAATCCACCACGTACTATGTACAATAGTGTTGTATATACATGTTATATATGTAGTCAGTCATAGAGTGATACCAGTACTTAACCACAAACACATACAGACAACCAACCCTCTTCTAGAACCCTCAACAATACCCTAAATGTATTTATTGTTGTCTTCTTGTTTCCATTCGAATAGATACTTATTATCATTATATTATTATCAGATTTTTAACTTGTATATGATCAATTTTTTTTTTTTTTTTTTTTTTATTAGAGAAATCATTCTCACCGTCATTATGTGTTCTTTATTCACACGATGCACAGTGGGAAAAATGCAACATAATTCTAAATCTCAATTATTGTGTTTGTGCGTCAAATCTATAAAAAAAAAATTTTATTTTGTGAAGGTATTCAAAGAAGATTAGAAAAAATTTTGCAATCCTCCCGTAATAATCCTTTCCCGAGAATCAACGAACTTTGTCAATTCGACCTACGTGCACTGCTTTTCAGGAAAACATTTCCCATGCTACATGATATCGATTGAAGCTGATTCTGGTTGTAATCTTAATTGTATATGTATGCTTTTAGGTTAAGTTATATATTTTCTTAAGTTAGTAATAGGGATGGTTTATCCATTAATTTCCATTGTTTTTATTTTAAATCTTTATATTTCCTAAACGATTAAAAATTTTAATATCGATGTAACAAGTATATATGTGGGTGGGTGTATTATAAATAAAATTCTAGGTGCTACAGATTTTAAGTTGACTCTTCTTATTATTATGATGTTAATAAAGACTTATAAGACAATTAAACCATACCCGTACTTAACCACAAACATTTATATACAACCCTCTTCTAGAATCGTCAACAATACTCTAAAAATATTTATTGTTGCCTTTTTGTTTCCATTCGATACTTATTAAAAGAAATGCTTTATTTTGTGTAAGTATTCAAAGATGCTTAGAAAAAATAGAAAACACTTTTCTAATTGAAGAATAAGGCTGAAAATATATGAGAAGTACGCATATAATTAATTTCGTCATCAGTACTATACTTAAATAATGACTCTTGCTAAATATTTTTCAAGAAAATCAATTTTAATAAAAATTTCCATCGAATCATCTGCAAAGGTATGTATGATTTTAATTAGGGGTAGCATATATTAAAATAAAAACGTTTATCATATTTTGTAACATTGTAGAAATTACATTTTACTATAATTATCAGATGTTCTATAAACACTTCACTCCAGCGCTTGTCAGATAAAAATTATTTTTATTAAATGGTATAGTATAAGTAAAAAAAAGTATCGCCAATGGATCATCTATAAAAATGTGTTCATAGCTTTGTTTCTTTCGAAATAAAAAAATTGTTATTATTTTGTATTTTGGTTCCTTGTTTAACAACAAAAATAAATACGGAAATGATTTCTATATTTTATTTAAAAAAAATTTAAGCCTGAAGAATATATATACTCTTCTTTTAATTTCCTTTTTCTGTTCACTACTAATGGGTATCTTAAACAGGGGGGGGGGTATGATATTTGTAATTATCTCATATATACTTGCGTAATGAATTATATTGGATATTCATGTTAAGACTCCACGTAAAATTATGCATAAAACATAGTTTTTAACGTATTACAATACTTGATCGCATTTCGAGTCTATGAAATAAGTCAGCTAAGTGTAATTATGAGTGGTTTATATTTTTGCTACTATGCCGCTGAAATCTTAGCATGAATCGGAGATAATTTTATTACAAATACATTGATAAACAATTAGAGCGAATGGAGACGTGCCACAGAGAAGTTTTATTGTACTATCCAGTGCGATAGAAGAGATATCGCTTGATACATTCAATTGCTATATAATTATTTTTAAACGTGTAAATGAAATAAAAGAAATTAATCATTCGTGTGTGAGGTGGTATATAGGACACTCCAGAGACTAAAAATTAGAAATAAGGATTTACGAGTACATTTTCCCAGTAGCTGCAACTGCGACGTTATCGTTGCAATCAGTACAATTTATACAACCCGGTGTAAGCATCAAAGTGTATAACTCGTGCGAAAAGTACCTACACGTGGCATAAGTTTTCAAGCAGACTTAAATCGATCATTTTATGTTTTTTCTATATATAATGGAAATAAGTGAAAAATATATATACTATAGTCTTATAAATTATAAAGACTGAAGTCTCAGCATATGCCTTTTGAATTAAATACCATAAAAGATAATTTTAAAAAGCTTTCAAAATGAAGAAAATGTTGAGTTTTTGTATACGTTAAATAAAAGTCTATTAAAATGTATAAATAATTAAAATTAAACCACCAATTCATGAATAATTATTAAAATAAATTTCCATTTAACAAATGTCATATACTATTTTTGCCCTTACTTCTTCAGTACATTACAACCCTGTATGAATGAACCCAAAAGTTTTCTTTCACTATAAATTATTTTAATAATACAACAATGTTCATCAATATTAGTTTGTATGCTTTGAATATTATTAGTGAGTTGAAATGTATTTAATAATGATTTGTAATAAAATAGCATGGCACATTGTTTTATTAAATTGTTTAAAAAAAAAAAAACAAAAGGCATAGGAATATGAATATATGTATGTTTGTAAACACATCAAATAAACATACAAAAATATAGTACAAAACGAAGAATGATCTTGTAATATCTTTTTACTTACAGACTGAATAATAGACAGGCTGGGTCCCACCCGAATACAATCATACATTATGAGTTATAAAGAGTATTCATATAATATTAATATGAATAAAATAATCTTTTTAAAGCATTATCAGAAGAATAGCAGCAATAAAATAATATGTAACACATATGTGCTACTTTATTAACTTGAAAATTATTGCTTTTATCCCGAAAATAAAATTGTAGATTTTGTAATCACTTTACGTTTCGAAATTGTATAAAACATTTAGGACTTTGTAAATACATGCGTTAGTTTGTATTTGTGTACATTTGTGACCAAAGTTGTGTCGCGTTATAACTCCTGAACAACCAGCCCTATTGGAGTGCAACAATTTGAAAGTGCAATTTTCTTACTTCTTTACTTATTATAAATAATACGATTGCTTCAGTATTAATTATTGACTAATAAATGTGATGTTCGGCTACTTACTATTTGTGGCCAATCATTTATTTAAGAACATATAGAATGAATAATTGCTTACTACTGGCTACTACTTTTTGCACTGCTTAGGCAATTTTCAAATTCTCGAAAAAATTCTTTGAGACGATTCAAACTAAGGTATAATATATTTTGTTGCGATTTTGCGAAATTAATAAACCGGTCACTTGCTAAATTCTGCAGCCTCCATCGAATCAAATAATCAGAAGGTCGGAGAACACGACCAGGAAACTCAAATATTCAATTTATTTATGCCTTTACGACATGAAGTCGGGAGTTGTCATGCTGAATAAATTTATATGTTTTTGTTAATACTCAATTGTTGCATACATATATCAATCGTCCATTATAAAATCATCATATTGTACCAGCTCATAGTATAAGAAAATATTTGGTCCATACGATAAATACCATTGCGATAGAATCATGAATATTCGGCTTCGGAACCGATTCGGCGGTCGATGGCAAGGATGAACAAAAATTGTTTAGAATTAGTCAATCTATCTGTCAATTCCTATATACTTATTTTGAATTAAAAAATGTTAATCCCCAAGAACATTTGTGTCCACCTCCAGGGTAAAAGTAAACCTCGGCACATATTTTGAAGTAGAGAGTATGTAAAACCTACAGTTTTGAGCAAGAGCTGTTTCTCTAATTTCTAGTTTTTATCGCCAGTTTTACACTGCCTCAGTTGAAATTTTGTTTTAGATATTTTCGATTCGATTTATACTTGTATATGAAAAATTTATAGAAACTTTTTTAGAACATTATTTTTACACAAACTAATGATTGACGCTGTATACACAAATCACATACTGCAAATACAGGGTGTAAGAAATTGTACAGTTTAAATAACTCATATAAATAATTGATTTATGCCATATTTATTTACATGTAATAATTGAGTAATTTGGTATTCTTGAGCTGTGACAGTTTAATTTGGATTTAGTTGAATAATTTTAAATTATTTATTTAAATAACAATGTTCGGAAAAAATTTATTTACATTCAAAACATTGATTATACTCCTGTGATTTAAGGTGTCCGATTTTATAAGAGCCTCTGACTCTTTAGGGATTATTAGAAAATCCATTAGATAAAATTTAATTTTTTTATTTCCAATTATAACTGACGCCATTTTTTGAATAGCAAACAGCTTTTGTATACAAGATGTGCAATTTCGAATAAGGCAAATGCAGAATATCTTTCAGTTAATGAAAAAAAAAAATAAAAATAAAAATTGCTAAAATAATTAAATTAGCTTGCCAAAACAAAGATGAATATCCAATAGTTTAGATCAGAAACAGTTAATATACAACATACTTGGGGCCAGTGGCTTATTGCTTATTTCTAAAGAACGTAAAAGGCTGATATTTTGTATTCCAGCACACATTTAGAAACATCTATACAGCCCATAGTGGCTATCAATCTTTCTTCCTTGGATAAAAAAAATTGAATTAATCTAAAAATATTTGAGGATCAACAGAAGATGAAAAATCTATATTACTGGTTTATTAAAACAAATGTGTTATCAAATTTGATGCAAATTAGTTACCGAACATTCTGTGTGTAAAAAATATTTTGAAATATATATTGGGTGTAAAAAAATACCAGGGATTAGGACGGTTTAAAAAATTGTAATTAGTGGTGGCCTTAAAGTTAATTATTAAGGCAAGGGTTTATTTTGTATCAAACTTTAAAATTTCAAATGAGACCACCCTTTTTGACAAATTAATCAAGCACAAAACTTAATGTTGAAATATGTTTACATGTTTTATGCTCAAATTGAATCTAAATGTCACCTCAAGGTACAATTTAATTTATGTGTACATTAGTCGAATCCTAAATCCTCACAAAATAATAATTTTAGAAAAAAGTTTCATACATTGGTTGAAGGGTTAAAAGAGTTCTACAAAATGTTGTTCTTCAAATTTTGAATGGAATCACTTTCTTGACATTGGAAATGTAAAACATACAATTTCAAGTACATAATTTGGTACAACTCTTTTAGGTCTTCTAGTTTTGAGGGTTGTACGTACACAAAACCAAATTTTAACCTTAAAACGACCTTAAAATATTTAGACAATTTATTTTTGACGTAAAAAAAGTAGTTCCATTCAAAATTCTCAAGTTTGGTGCAAATTAATCTTGACCATAAATTGTTATTCGAAGTTCAATTTAAAGTTCACCACTTAATGCAACCTTTTAAACCTGTATCCTGTTGTATTAAACTTGTTTTTCCAAAATAAATATTTTTCGAGTTATTTTGGTGTCCCGGTTTTTTTTGACACCCAGTGTACAAATAATGAATTTATATGTATTATATTATATTTCAGATGTTTTATTAACACAAATGAAATAAATAGATATAACATTATCATAAATGAGATCATCCCTCATTCTCTCATCTCGTCATACTTAACTAACTCATTTTGCAAATAAATGATGTAATTAATGATGGATTTAATTTAAAAAAACATGCTACGAAATTAAAACAGACATCATCATTTCATTTAATTTAATATGATTAATAAATACAATTTAATAATAATCTATAATAAAAATACAGTTTATTAAAAAAAAAATGCAACATAGACAATAAAAAATAATTATGTTTAATGTACTCAGGCAATTTATATAACAATTCTGTAGATGAAGTTGCCTACATTTCATTCATAATTTTTAAACTTTTTGCTATAATGAGTAAAATATTTCATTCATAAAAGAATATATAACTAGGAATTTGGTATATCCATTTTTTGAAAAGCTTTATTCTTTCGCTTCTAAAATTTTCGAAAAATGCCAAATGAAAATTTGTCAAGTTTATACATATTTGTTAGTATTTACTTACCTTGTTTCATGGTTTATCTATCATCTCAGTTAAAAATTTCTCAAAGCCTATATCAAACAAAGATTAATTAATCATAATCTTCGTTATTCAACATTTCAAATTTAGAATCTACTCCAATCAGAACATTGAAAAACGTGTACTTAGGCAGACATTCTGTCTATCATATGGTTATATTGTACATGTTCCAAATAGATTCCACACTTTTCAGAGAAAGTTATACAAAATATTATTAAAAAATGTAATGAGCTGGGTGAATTATAAGTAAATTATAATGTCCCTGACACTTTTATAAAAAATACTAAATACGGATCAATATCCTTGAGTTCTATACTGATTTAAAAACTTTATTCATATTGAGCTAATACTCTTTTCAAAAATTTTCTTTTTAAAAATATTCATGAAATTTTTTAAAAATAGATTGCCAATCATGGACATAAAACTTCCTCGTGAGTTGTTTTGTATGAATATGTATGTATACTTAAACATTTATATGTTCAGAACATTTTCACCGAGTGTTTCAATTCCATATAATTTCCTGTAACAGCAGTAAACTATGTACGCTAACTTTGCAATTTTCATACGAGACATAACTATATAAAATTTGATAGAATATATAAAATCGAATTTAAGTTTGTAACGTTAGCAATATTTTGGTATGGGTGTTCATAGAATCACCTAATGAATCCATTTCCGTTTGTCCGTCCGTCAACATAACTGAAAAACTAAGATAGCGACCTGAAATTTTCAAGGTGTATGCTAGACCTAGCACGTGAGGTAAAGTTCTTGAATGAGCAATATCGGTCAATTGGTTCACAATGGATTCATGATCCAAGTTTTAAACCATAAAAGTTTAAAAAATAATAAAAAATTTAAAGACATAAAAAGGTTATTTTTATAACGAACAACTCCTGTTTTCAAACATGTTTATGGAGAATTTTTGGATTCATCACAATTTCAGCTCATGTATTTATAACTGGATATTTAGAGTATTTTTTGATTGCTGATGATTAAAATTAATTCAAACATTGATACCATTTATTGGGTATCTAAACCATTAACTGTGTAAGCGATTATTTCTTAAGAAATTTGTATCATAAAAATTTTCCAGAATCGATTTAAAAAGAATTAAAATGATTTATACAAATCTATACCACACATGTATATGCAGAATTCACATTCGAGAGCTGTATCACTTAACATATCCACTATTATCTATCACAAATATATAATTAGTAGTTTCGGAGCTATACGCATTTACCTAATAAGTTTAACAGACCTAAAGACATGCGGGTACGAATTGAAAATTGCTTAGAGAAATTGAAACGTTGACATATATAAAAATTTTTACAATCAGAGCAAGTTTTTTTACAACTGGAACAATATTGATAGCTATTACTTGGACGTAATTTAATGAGTGTGAATTTTAAAGAAATGTTTTTGAAGCGTTTGTATAAAAAATATTCTTTTGGATCATTTCTAATGCATGTATTTGCATCTAAAAACTTTGTTTTTCATGTTGAACTACTCTTTTCCAAAATTGTCTTTTGAGAATGATTCAGCGAATTACTTTAACATCTAATACTGCCTGTTGTATTGTAAACTATATGAATTTTTATTTGGTATACATGCACCTATGATAAAAATAAAATTTTTTTTCATTTAAACTTTTTTTTTTTGAGATGTAATTTTTTCTAGAATGTTAAAATGCATTATTTAAATTGAGAAAATATCATCAGAAATAATCTTATCGATTTTTTTGTCAATCAAATAAATATATAATAATAATTATACTATGTATCACAAAATTCACCACCTTTACTAATGTTTAAAATAGCGATATTTATTTTAGTTTCGCATTGAAAATTGATATATCATAAATAATAAAAAAAACAAGTGACGATAACAACTAACAGAGGTAATTGTTTAGATACTCGACATATAATTGAATGTCATGGCTTGGACTATATTTATTTAGCATTCATGAAAAATACTATAAATATCCAGTGTATATTGTTTATGTATGTTAATATGTATTGCAATAACGAATATGTGATAATTAGCTTAAATTGTGGCGAGTCCAAACAAATTACGAAAACAATTTTTCATACAAAAGTTGTTTGTTTCAAAGTAATAAACATTTTTTGTGTTAGAATTTTTATTCTCTCTTTTATAGTTTAGTTGAGTCAAGGATCGATTGGACCCAATGGACCGATTTTGCTCATTCACGAACTTAAATTCACTTTTTATGTTTAGTATACGTCACCAAAATTTCAGCTTGTTATCTCTTTTCGTTTTTGAGTTATCGTGATGACAGGCGGACAGACAACCGGATCTCTGGACTAATTAAGTGATTTTATGAACACCTATTCCAAAATTTTGTTTGTACAGTCAATATTTTTTAGCGTTACAAACCTTAGACTAAAATTAATAAACTGGGACATATTATGTATGTCGAGTATAACGAGAGATTGAAATAACTAACAGTTGTTTAAATATATTTTTAGTTATTCAATCATAATATATTCAGTCAATCATAAAATATTCTAAACATGCTGATTAGGTGAATTTAACCTGGAATCGTGGTGAATCTTAACAGTTATGAGAAACTAAAGCTTTTTGTTTTAAACTAAGGCTTTTTGTTTTGAACAAACAAATATTTTTTGTATTTTAACTTTTCTTCTATCTTCAATGGTTCAAAAGGCTCACTTTTAAAGTCTTGAAAACGACATGAAAATTTTAGTTTGTTTATTATTTTTCGAGTTGTCTTGATACAGGTCAGGCAACTAACGAATATATTCTATATGTGTCGGATATTACTAACATAATCTTAAGGTCACCTTAATTGATAATATTTCTTTTATTTTCATTTATTTAAAAATTGTCTTCGTATATATAAAAATTGTAGAAGTATCGAGTAATGAAATTTAAAACTTTTTTTTGTTATTATTAACAAGAAATGTGGATATTACCAAATTTCTCAAGATTCAATGGTTCAGATATCTTCAATTGATTGAGCTGAAATTTTGTATACACATTTAGTTTGGATGACATATTTTAAATCGAACATGGTGGAACAACCAAGATGGCGTACTAATTATTTTTAATACATACCTACAATATGCTTATCAAATGAAAGGGCTAGTCGAAAAATCAAGTGAAATCACTCTAATGAATGAAGTGAAGTTCTAATGAACTTTAATGAAAGGACTTAATGAGAATACGAATATGAGTTTTTAAAAAAAAGTTACTGAACAGAAAGTCTGTTGGTCCAATCGTTCTGAAATTTTGGTGTACTAGATATTTTTACCGGTAAACGACTTTGCAACAATGATGCGTTGAATGAAATAAATAGACTGAGAAACGTGTTCATAGATAACTAAAAAGTAAAAAAACCGTTTTAAAAAGCAAGCTTTAATTTAAATGCACTAAAAAGAAAAATTAAACTTTAAACGTAATTACACAATTTATATCATAAAAGCTTGGTTTATATTATATAAATGCTTGATAAATAAAGGTTTTTTAGAGCGTTGGAAATTTTGAAGTGAATTATTTGGTGTTCGGGCAGTGTCTTTTGTATTGCCAACTTTTTCGCCCCCTTTGTAAAGAAATTAAATATGTTTGGAGTTTTAATTTTTTTAAGTATATCTTAACACCGCCGAGTATGTCAGAGAAGTGACTTTTTAAAATTAAAAATTTGTCTACGCAATGAGTTGAGGAGAGAAATGAATCTCTTTGGAGTAAAATTTTCCAATGCATCCTGATCTCAATGTTTTTAAGATGTATTCGCACTCTTAAAAACTCTTCAAATTGGAAAGCTTCGTTTTTGAATTAGTATTTAAGTTGATTTTAGCTTTTACAACACCATCCCTCATTATTTTTAAGCCTCGACATCCTCTTTAAATAAACTGAGAGAGTTGAACATTCATATGTGGAATAATTAAAATTGATTTATAGTTGTAACATCTTTACAGCTTTTTCTTTTTTTATCACTTTAATATGATTTAATTCACACAGAAGAGACGCTCGGAAAAGACGTGACCGAGACTGGTCGTGCACTATTCATATAGAAGTAAATGGTAGAATACATACAAAGCGGTTGAAGGTGTGTGAATTGGGGGCCCTTTATTAGATAAACTTTTATAAAATATAATGCCTGTAATATAACCAATTGAAAAGAAAATAAAAAATGTTATATGCAATACTTCTAGTTTTTGTATAAAACAAACCCTTGAATCCTTTTCAATACAAAATTGGAAACTTGAGGATATCCTACAGCGATATTGTTAACTTATAACTTAACAGTAAGGTAATTTACATTAGAAATTATATCCTTATACATTTTATACGTATATATTATCTGACTTACATATTTTATAAGTAACTAATTTGCTCAGCTCATTCCTTATTCCAGGTTTGAAATTCAAAGAATAGCACATACCCTTGTTTCAAAAATTTACAAAATCAATCCAGCGGGATGCTGGCCCTAACACTTCTTTTCTTTTTCAATGCTTACTCCTGCTCCTAATTTTTCCTTATCCTAGCACACTTGGGTATATCACAGAAAGCTAATTACTAAATCATTAAGTTGGTATTTCTATGCAATCAAATACAAAGTGTATAATAAATAAAATTTTTAAATTTATTGTATGTATTTACAATAATATTTTTCGGTATGTTTTTTATTTGTACATATGTATATAATATATGATATATGAGTATATTATTAGATTTAATACAAGCTCAAAACAGTGTTTGATAGCTAGCGTAAATAAGTATATGAAGATCGCATCGTAGCAATAATATATATATACATAATACGTATATATTATATGTATATTGTACATATATACTAACTTGTACCTCGTCTCGCTCGACTCAAAATGTTGTACAATATACTTATAAACAGCACATCACTGATTCTAACCACATCGTGGTCATAATTTCATATCAGTGGCTTGATATCATGATGTTGATAGCATGATCCTATACACACCATACCGACACCACTCCATATGATTGTCGACACTTTACTATCTATTTCGAAACAGGAGTAGGAGTAAGAGTGGGGATGATGTTCAAACTCATTCCAATACCTTTTAAGTACATTACATGTTCTTTTTCGTATGTATATCTACCTATGAATCTCGTCTCTCAACACTTACTATATGGTTCATAGGTTTTTCTGGTGCCCCAACCTGTATCGAAGAGGTTTTCTAATGTTATATAATATCGCTAAATGTGTATAACCGATATATGTGTAATGGGGAAAAATCCAATTTTTTTGCTGATATGATTTTTGAAGATCCGTAGATTAAAGTGAAGAACCTTAGATTCAAAGCTATGGATTATCATTGAGGTTGTAATCGATAATTGATAAAGTTTATTTCTTGTTCAGTTATAAATAGGAGTCAAACTGAATTTAAATATACTCATTTTGTTGATATTATAAAAATTCTAGGCCCATACATAATAACCTTTATGGTCTTGAAGTTTTTCGCCAATTGAAAATAAAACAATTTTGAAATTTATCTTTGAAAACATAAGCTGAAAAAACCTCATTACATTTGAATAATGTTTTGAACGTGAAATTTGAAAGAAATACAATGCATACTTATTATATTATTGTGTCGATTCTTCTTTAATTATTAAATTTTTGCCTTTCCTGGCCTTTGCTGACAAGCTTTGACATACCAAATTTCATAATATTGTAACCCATTTTCTTTTTACATTAGACATTGTCTTTATTATAGAGGTCTCATTTTTTGTGTCAATTCCCCTTAATTGCTAAAAAGCCTGCTAAAATTTCTTAGTATGACCGGTCAATATAAATATTATATAAAAGTTTAGTGTATAAAAACTGATATCTTTTTTAATGAATTTTAAATTTAATTATTTGTTAATGTCTTTTTTTAATGGGATGTCTCAAAACCTTTTCTACGAATTAATATTGTTTTTAATACTGTCTTGTTCAACGAGTACATAAAATATATTTCAACAATAATTCTATAATATAAATACAAAAAAAAAAAAAAAAAAAAAAAAAAAATCGAAAAACATATAAATCGAATAACAATATCAAATATGAGTATTATTATTACAGTAAAACGTTTTATACAGACAAATAAATGACCGATCTAAATGTTAAAAATAAAATAGAACAAAGATAATAAATTTAATGATAGTTGTCATCATTGTCAAATAATGGTTAAACAAAGATAGAATTAGAAATTTGAAAAACTGCACATAGAAAATGAAAAGAAGAATGAGATAGTAATATTAGAAGAGAAAAATATACAACAGAAAACAGTTATGAGTACTTAATATTCTAAAAGTGTATATCACATTTTTAGTTTGTAAAACAAATTTACCACAAAGAGGGAAAAAATAACAACAGAAAAAAATATACACACAAATGTTTATACAATTTAAATATACGTTTATTTTTTTTTCTTTACAATTTGTCCACCCACATCATTACAATTTAAAATAATCATTTATGTTGATTCTAATAATATTCAAAGATATAAAATCATGCGTTTAGTAAATCTGGTTAATTGGTACCGTATTCATTTCGGTTTAAGTATTACAAATATTTTCAGGCTTCTTAAAATAATAACTAATTATGAAAATAATTGTTAAGAGACTAGGAAACTGAGATTTTTAAATCTTTCTGTGGCAAATATAAGTACTTTTTAGTTCTTTTTAAATGGGTGATTTGTTAAAAAGTTTATTTTTATGGTTTTAATTTAAAATTAATAAATATCGGTATCGAACTATAGCACAATCGTTGGGAAACTAGAAACAATCAATTTGAATTAAGAGTGTTTTAATTAATGAGAACTCTAGGATTTTTCGAATACATTTCGATTTTTTCCCCAATTTCCTAGATCAAATTATTTTGTATTTTATAAATACGTATTTCGATTACAAAGTAATCATCATCAGTATGAATTAGCTAGTTGTAATGATTCTCTGAGGAGATGTTACTCGTTGCTAATTTGGTGACGGTTTGGTGCAAATCAATAAGCTAATTCATACTGATGATGACTACTTTGTAGTCGAAATCCGTATTTATAAAATACAAAATAATTTGATCTAGGAAATTGGAGAAAAAATCGAAATTTATTAGAAACAATCGAGTATTACAACGCTACCGTAATATTTTTATAATTATTGTTACTGTACTAGTATCCAATTTTGAATATTGTTTAAAATTTTATGTCTCCAGTACAGAAGTTATTCAAGATGAATTCTACTAAAATTTTGTTATTATCATATAACAACATTTATATGAATGCAATTATGCGGCCGTTATAAGGATTGAAAATGTAATTCTTTTTAAAGAAGGAAATAAAATATTATTCACAGATAATTTGTGATAGACTAATATAATAGTTCTATGATTTAATATTATAACTTGAACGATGGGTTGACTAAAAGTAATATTTTCATTTTTAGCAATTACTTGAAATTTAAATTTATTAATTTTGACTACGATTTAGAATAAGTACTATCTATAAAGACGCTCTTTGAGTGTTTTAATTCCCTACGTTAATTTTTATAATTAATTCAAACATAGATATTAAAACAACTACTAGTATAAAAAAATCATATAATCTGTTAGTGATTGTCTTTACTTGTTCTTCTAGAAATGGTAATAATAAAATTAATAATTAATTTTAATTTTGTTTTTCAGGACGATTCCGATTTGGTATTTGATTTAGACGATGCATCAAGTTTAACTGCAACCAAATTACAACATCCAGTCATTCAACAAGAAGCACAAAACGATAGTTGGCTAAATCATAATTTAAAGCGAATAAAACGTCAGTTATGGTGGCCATTCAAATCTCCGGACACGACGAGTTCACCTAGTGAAATAGAGCCAGAAGTAAATGAAATCACCGAAGCACCAACAACCAAATCTACACCAATATTTGAGTTACGTTGGCCTTTTGCACCCTCAAAAGAAAGTAAAGTTGAGGAACAGCCGTCTTCTACTACAACGTCAAATGAGGGCTTATATACATCATTATTCGCAAATTTACTTGGGAGTACAACAACCACAGAGAAAACAACAAATGATAATGTAGATAAAGATGTTACTGCTGAATTATTGGATAATGAATCAGAATTGAGAGGATCAAGGGAAAGGCGTAATTCGGATGAAGATTATAGCAATTTTGATCAAGTAAGATATGTTTTATTTATTATATAAAAATAAAAGGTTTGATCAACTTAACATATAGCATGACTATAAAAATAATGCTTGTGTCCTGAGTTTTTGGAAACTTTTGGGAAAATTTCCAAAAAAAAATATGCCATTAAAAAATCTTATCTATTATATAAAAAAGAAACGCTGCATGTTTTTCTCAGCGCAAATCTCGAGAACAGCTGAACCGATGTCGCTAATTCTTTTTTAAGAATATGCCTTGAAGTACGAGGATGGTTCTTACGCAGAAAAAATCCCATACAAACGATTCGTAATAATACTTAAAAGTCAATTTGAACTTTAATACCATAAAGTTCAAGTGTTAGGGGAGAGGTTCCGTTCTATAATTTAAAAATCAGTCGCCAAAAACGTTGCTAAGCGCAAAACTCGGTAACGTTTAATCCAATCCAGCTAATTTTTTCCAAAGCAGGATTTTTGCGCGCGGACTGCCTTAGTTACGAATCCTTTCAACGGAGGATTCACAGCTCGCTGAAGGTCATCAAATTTTAATTATTCTAAAATAATATTTTATAACCTTTACCGGAATGTGTATTAGACCTATGTATGATCAGAAAAATAACCGTTATCTGCTCAAAATTTCTATGATACGGAAGGCCGAAGGCCACCTCGTGGGTCAAGGGGCCGAGGTACAAGGTGGCCAAATACTGGGTGACCCATATCAAATACCGGGTGTATATATAAAAATTTCGTGTCAAGGGTTTCGTACTTTTTTCTGACGCTAAGCCATGCCAATGGCGTGCCCGGCGGTACTAGGTGGCCTTTACCAAATACCGGATGTAAATTTTAAAATTTCGTGTCACGGGTTTCCTACAGCAAATACCGGTTGACTCACAACAAATACCGGGTGACCCACAACAAATACCGTGTGCTCCAATGCGTGACCGGGCCTGCTAGTAAGTATAAACAAACTTAAAATACACCCAATTCCCTAGCTGCTAACGGCACTATAAGTACTTTCAATTAAAAAATGTTTATAAACATATTTAGTGTAGTACCTAAGAATTCTAGAGTAAATCTATTGATGTCAAACCTTTTGGTTATGATGTTTACGCTAAATTCTAAAATGTTTATCCTTTTTGTGTGCTTCCTTTCCAACACCCCAAGATAACCCCCTTGGGTAGTGAAGTTTGCTTCATTAAAAATTACCACGGGAATCGATAAAGCAACAAGTTGAAAGAAAATAATGTTCTATACAGTTTTTCCAAAAAGACAATACTTATGTAATTATGTTCCCGTTAATAAAAAACCAACCTGGGTTTATGTAGATAAAATTGCTTTAATGCATAGTTATAATATAACAGGTCCTTCAACAGATCCAATTGTTCTCCATTTAAAGCTTTTTTCAACCTAAAAGTCTTTTTTCAACCTAAGTCTGTTATCCATTTTTCGGTAGGGTAATCAATTCGGCAGGGTAATCCATTGGATTAAACGGCTTTCTGTCTTATGAAGCTCACTTCCAAGAATTTTTGTTCCACATATTGCAGCGTATTTTTGTTAGTTCTACGTAGTACTAACGTTTTAAATTAAATGCTTGTAATTTCCAATACCAGTGTCCAACCTGTTGAAGACAATGTTAATCATTTTAAATGAAATTGTAAATCTTTTTCAAAAAGTCGATTACAAAAAGTAATTGCAGCATTTTAGTATACCCAAAATGAAATATCAGATGATATAATAATTGAGTTTGGACTATTATTTAATTATCGATTTAATATCACAAAAATAAGGAATTTTAAAAGATGACAGCAAAAATCATTTTGTCATAGCTCAAAAACCTTCATATTTGAATATAGGGTGTCCCAATTTTTATTTTGTATTTTGAGCATGGAAAAAATATTTAAACGCAGAAGCTATCTTTACGATATAATTTCATCTTTAATTGTCCTAACTGTAGAATGCTTAAATAATTATAATATTTTATTATATATTTAAGGCATGATTATTGTTTTGTAGTGGTTAGTATATATACATACTATATATATATATATATATATATATATATATATATATATATATATATATATATATACATACTATATATATATATATATATATATATATATATATATATATATATATATATATATATATATATACATATGTGTGTGTGTGTGTGTAAAGCTATTAACTTTGCTGCCTAAAAGGATGACAAATAAACATTTGAAATATTAATATAAAAAAAGTACACTAATAGTTAAATTTTTGTTTAGGATCAAGATCAAACAACAGATGATATTAACAGTATTACAGACGATGAAGATGGTTTTGACAATAATTTGGGTCTCTCTTCTGGTGAAGCATCCGGCGATCGAATCACTACAACTGAAACCGACGATGATCGTCATACTAATATTGATGATCAAGATCAAATTGGAGACGGCTCTTTACGTAAGTATAAATGGTTTATCATAAAGTCGATAAAAGTTTAATTATTTAAAAATTTTTGTGTTTTCAGATTTCTATCGTGTCAGTTTTACAATTATGGAACCATATAAGCCAGAGTTTGGTGAGACCAATTCAGTTGAATTCCATAATGTTGCACAAAGTTTAGCACAAGAAGTTAAAAAATTGTTACAAGATTTGCCTGGTAAATTTTCAACACGAGTAATTAATATCGAGTAAGTATGAAATAATTTTTAATGCTCTACAATTTAATTGAATGCACACCTGATAGGAACCGCACACGTATTTTAATGTAGACATTAATTTGTTTTAATCTATTTTGTCAAGTAAATAATTAATAAATCAACTGAATATACTTTGTGTTAACTTATTAAAATTGTTAGTTTATTTTCAATTTAACAAGAGTCAAGCAAGATGTTTTCAGGAGACAATGAAACATGTCGGTTCTTGTTAATTTGTAAATAAACTTACAATTTTCATAAAAAGTCAAGTAAAGACAAAATACATTCAATTTATTTAGTAATATTTTTTTATGTGGGGTCCCTGCAGTGGGTTCCCATACATTTATACTATGGGCCGATACAGTTTTTAATACGGCCCTTAAGTCGATTCAAGTTGTCGCATTTTAATTTTAGCAATCATTTGAAATCAAAAACACTATAAAAGTTGAAGAATTTAGGCTATTAATCTGTGATGATTAGAAGCTATAAAAACAGTTATACAAAATATATTTACATCTTAACCATATAGTTTTAAACAGACTTATGCATCTCATATTCGTTACGTTGTCCCTAATACGGCTTTCAATGTGCATTGATTAAAGAAAAAATGACCCTTTAATTAATATCAAGTTAATATTAATATTAAATAAAGGTTCATTTTTGAACACAATAATGCTGAACATTTTATATTCGACATTTGTATAAGGGTATATTGATATTAGTCTAAAATGTGTAACGCTACGAAAATATGAGTATAGCTGCTCTTCATAGAATAATCTAAGTAGCCCAGTTCCGCATCTTCTTCGTCTGTCCACCTGTCATGAAGATAAGTAAAAAAAAGACATTGCAAGCTGAAATTTTGGTAAGGTATTCTAGGCATAAAAAGTGTGTTTTAGTTTTTGAATAAGTAAACTTGATCCATTGATTCCAATGGATCAAACTTATTTAAACACCCCTTTTTGACCATAAAAGATTGAAAAAATTCAAAAACCAATGTTTTTAAAAGAATCACCCGATTTTAAACGAAACATTTTATTATAAACTGCTGATATTCGCCACAATTTCAGCTCAAATTTAGCTAATAAGCCCTTACATTTTATTATAATGTTAATGTATGTATTTACAACTACCTGGACTGCATTAGTTCACACATTGATATTCAAGTATGTGTCGAGTATCTAAAAAATTAATTCTGTTTGTTGTTATATTCACTTATATACTCATTTAAGAAGTGTTTTCTGAATTGGTAATTTGAAATATTTTAATACACATTTAAATTAGAAAGCAATCTATATATTAATACGTGAAACAACAACTGTGTACCCCTTTTTATGAAAATTGGTCAGGCGGAGTAATGTGAAATTTGGCACACTTATATAGAGAAGGACAAGATGTACATTATATTACACACACTACTATACAAATTCATATATACTCTCTTGTTTAAAGGCAGTGAGATTCACTTTTCAGTGATTATTTTCGAATTTCGACCGCAGTAACGGAACTCAAGTTCTAATAAATCGGTGATCATCTAGAAAAAATAATCTGAAGTAAATGTTAATATTTATTAGTGACTTGATTTCTTGCACCCTTTTTATGACGATTATTAATATTAATAATTCTTAATAAAATCCAAATATTGGGCTGACTATTTTATTTAAATTATTAAACATAAATTGTATTAATACGTAATTGTTTTTTAGGCAACGCCCATCTGATTTATTTACATCGAAAATAACATTAGATGTTGGTGTTCAAGGCTATGATGACAAAGATGAAATTCGTAACCGTATTCGTCGACATATTGACCAATTCCGTAAATTAGGACCAATATCTGCATCTACGGATGATTTCCATTTCAAAGATGTTTCAGGTAATGTATTTAACTATATCAAAACGTTTTTGAATAAAATTCAACAGTTCGATCACCAATGCAATTTATTGTCGATAAAATAATGAACATCATCTATTGATAACAAAAATATGATGAAAATTCATATTATTATTTCATTATTTGTTAAACTTGCTGTTTAAATTTAAATTAACTGATAGTTTGTATATTTTCTGTTTTTAAAATTTTATGTTTTAGTTGTTTTATTATTTGTTTTGTTTTTCGTTTATTTTATTTTGTTTACAATTTTTTTCTTTTTATAATTTTCTAAGGCGAATCTAAATGTGCTATTGATGAATATCCTTGCGACAGCGATGAATGCTACTCACAGTCCCAACGTTGCGATGGCATTAAACAATGTTCTGATGGTACTGACGAACAAGGCTGTTTAGACAGTATGTATTTTTATTTAATTTTTTAATTTAATTTTTTTTATTTATTTTGGATCTGTATATGAATCTAAATGTGGATATCATTCTTCATAGAGTTATATTTTTTTCTTATTTTAAAATAAATATTAAAAATATTTTTTTTGCATAGCATTTTAAAAAAACAACAGAAGGGTGATTTAAGTTGTACATTTGATGAAATTTTGTCGATATTTTATCATTTTTACAACCTTAAATTCATTAAAAATCCACAAACATCATAAGTAAATGTACAGATCTTTTTTTTAAAATTTTTTAAAATAATATCTCTAATAGGTGTGGTTTTAATAAAATTGCTTGATTTTTATTAATCCTATTTTGCTTTTATTTAAAAATTTATTTTTATGATATTAATATTTAATATACATAAGAATTGTAAAAAGCTAAGCTTTATTAATGAAAATAAGTTGTAATATAATTATAGTTATGCTTAAGTTTATTAATTATTATTAATAAGTATTATTATTAATTTTTTTATATCAAATAGAAAATAGAATTAGTTTGAACGAGTGTTGTTTTAGGTATCCTAATATAAAAAATGCAACAAAAACAGACACCATATCTACATCTTAAAATAAAATATACGTATTAACCTTAAAGGTCCCGTTACAAATTTGCTATTTGTTGAACACCTAACAAAAAACTTTTGTCAAATACAAGACATATGAATCCTCTCATAAAACTTGTCAGATGATGAATACTTGATGAATTCTCTTTTTTAAACAGCTTCGAAAATAACGAAAATTCATGATAAAACGAATATCAAATCGTAGCGTGGCCTTAACACATTTATTTAAGGTAACATTCTACTCTATATTAGAAATTAAACTCTGACGAAATATTATTGGAGCAGCTATTGGAACATGTTTTGAGTGTATGTAAAGGATTTTATTCTGGACTGGAATCGGTGTAAATCACCTAAAAAATAAATAAATTACTATTGATTGTTTAAATACAAATATTTAAGTTTTATCCATGAACTCTATCAAGTAAAGAAATTAAAATTAAAATTGCATTAAATAACAGTTCTAGACTCCAAGTTTACAAAATTGAATTAAAAAAAAAAAATTATAGACTCGTTATTCTACTTACACACTAAGGCCCAAAATAATGCAAAATGCGTTTCAAAAAGTATTTATAGAAAAATATACACCTTATTAGATTTATATTTTTGTAGTAGTGTTATGTTTTTTCGTGTAGAGAAATTATGCACTTATCACTTTTTAAAATAAAAAAAAAATTAATGTTTTAATAACGATATATGGCAGAAAAATCTAAAATATGAAAATCAATCGCTGAATGTGTTGCTAAGCGTAAATCTCGAGAACAGGTGAACCGATTTCGCTGATTCATTTTGAGAATATTCCTTAAATTACGAAGATGGTTTTTACGCATAGAAAAACTTCGAAAATTGCCTGAAAAATCCAAAAACAACACTTTTCTATACTCCCATACAAACGATTCATATTAATACTTACAAGTCAATTTGAACTTTAATACCATACCATAAAGTTCATGTGTTAGTGGACAGGTTCCAAAAAAATTGGGTGACGTTAGTCTATAATATACAAAAAAATAAATGTAAAAATTTCGGGTCACGGGTTTCCTACACCAAATACCGGGTGATCACAACAAATACCGGGTGTTCCAAATTGTCCCAGCAACCCGTGACCGCTTCTGCTAGTATTATATAAATGTTGAAAACTCCTAGGCTAGAATGTTACCTTAATATAAATAATGTAATACCTTAATGTAATTTTAAATCATAATAACCTGAAAAATTTCAAGAAAATTGTTTTTAAGCTAAACATCAATTTTTGTCTTAAAAATTCACAAAATGATTAATTGGATACGTTACATCCATTGTGATCATGTTATCTAGAGCCAAAAATATTGTAATACCTTTGATTGGATACCAGGTATACCCGTCTTACGCGATGCAATATATAATATCTGGATGACCGATGCTTTCCTCGGTATTTTTTTTTTTTTTTTATAAATTGTGTTTTTTGGAAATTATATTACGTCGAGGCGGAAGACGAGTCTAGCACGCTAACACTTAGCCACTCCAATGACTTTAAATATTAAACAAATATATCATTACATTATAAAAAATTATACAATTATAATAACAAAATCTTATTTGAAAAATATTATTCACTTTATTGTGTTGTTTTGTTGGGTTGGGTTCGGTTTAAAATTAATAAAATTAAAAAAAAAAAATTAATTTTACTCGTCGGTCGAGCCGGGATTCGAACGCGGGATCTCTGTATAAGAGCCTCGCACGCTAACACTTAGCCACTCCAATGACTATATTACTATAAATATTAAACAATTATATAATTACATTAAAAAAAATTATCGATAAAACACGAATAAAATGACATTTTCTAAAAATGATTCCTAGCTAGATCGATTTATCGCCCCCGAAACCCCCTATATACTGAATTTCATGAAAATCGTTGGAGCCGATTCCGAGATTCCAATTATATACATATATATATACAAGAATTGCTCATTTAAATATATAAGATAGTGTGTTTCAAATCGAAAAAACCAGACCATTATGAAGCAGTAGAAGCTCCGATCCCTTTGATTTAGGGTTCAAGTGATCTTTGATTTAGCTTTTCAACAGTATCATTATTAGACATTTTTATATAAAAAAACTACTTAAACGTTATCGAATCTTATAGAATTTCGAATGTACAATTAATTATTTTATTATTTTTGAAAATGGTGATAAAGACAAATACAAGTATCAAGCCAAAGAAGTAGAAAATTGAATTGATGAAAATTGACATGTAAAAATTTTTTGAATTTCAATTTGAAACACAAATAGAACACTAAAAACATTTATTCTAATAAAGTTCCCCTTTATTATTTTTTCGGCCTTCGGGCACAATTTAGATAAATTTTCAATATCCATAATATTTCAATTACAATTCCAGGGTACATACTGCCATTTTATCACTATTAACTTATATTTTAATGTTTCTATATGGTTTTTGGAATCAAAAAGTTGTTTGAGGAAAATCAAAAAGTTTATTCTACAACTTCTAAATGATTCTTTTCTGCAAGGATGTTGACAGTTTTATAAAGTAACTTATTTGAAAAATTAAATCCCTGGTATTATATTTTCTATTGCGAATAGGTAAAACCTACTTTTCTAGTTAGTTCCTTGGAGTAAGAATAAAATGCTTTTACTAAAAATTAACCTTGTTTAAAGAAATTTTGCATTAAAGTGCTTGCAAAGTGTAATGAAATGAATAAAAATAAAACAGAAATGAGAAAATTTAGAATTTAAGGCTTTTGCATGAAATAGCATCTTAAGGGAGTGGATGATATAATAAGGAATGGAGAAAACGCTTCGTATAGTCACTGCACAGATTTAATACATCGTCTTGCTTGCGTTAATATACTAAAGACAAAAAAAGTGCGATTAAGAAGAAGTTTATTTTTGTTTTATTTCTAAAAAAAGCAAAACCTGAAGAATCTAATCCAGATGAAGAAGAAACTTATGAAGGAAACATAGGTCCAGAAGATGATTTGGACAGAAGTGATGATTTAGATACTGAAAATGATTTGGATGATCATGATAGAGAAGAGGGTCGAGAAGAAGGCGGAATAGATTATGACAGAGAAGGAGACGGTGAAAACACTAGAACCGATAATGATAGAGAAGATGAGTCACCAGTTGATAATCCTATTACCGTGCCCCCAAGACCAATACCAACTGCCAGACCTACAGGTGACCAACCTTATTAGAGTTTTATTGATTTTAATGTATACTTGTTTTTGTCAAAAATAAAAGTTTGGCCAAACGTTTCAAAGATATAGAATCTCGACTGAGTTTATTTAAAATGATGCGATTTTCAATGAATATTTATGTTTTTTCTTTACCTGTTCTTTGTTTACAAATACTTTGCAAATGGAAAACCTATTAAAACTACAATACAACGTTGGGAATATTTTTTATCGTTTAAGACAAATAGAGTAAAGTTTAATGATAATTATTCATTTATGTTCCATACAAAATTGGAAAATAATTAAAATTACGACGGCCACCACTTTCAATTTGATGGGGAGACTCCTGAAATCGTATGACGTCTCCCGATAATACGTAAAAATATTCTCAAATATTCGTTTAAATTTAATGATAAAATTTATAAAAATCACTAGTTATTAAGTCATTTTTTAAAAGCGTTCTGAAGAATAAACATCCTTATTTCTTTAAAATTGTGACTTAAAATGAAATAATTATTTAAATTTAAAATTTTACTTTAATTATTATCAATTTGAATATTAATTGTTTATATGTAGACCAATATGTATTCAAGAATTTTGTGATGTGGTCGCCGTAAATCAGAAATAAAATTTAAATTTTGTTTCTTAATATCTGTGTTAATACTGAACAAATATACCAGGGTCGATAATTTTTGAAAACAAAAAAAATTACAGTAGAATGAAACCAACCAATTGGAAACGGAAGATAATATGATAAAAATGAAAGGAAAAATAAATTATGGACGATCTGAGTTCGGAAATTAGGAGGGCGTTGAGTTATTAACGGTAAAATTCGGTTTATCTGAATTTCCGGCAAAACTACAAGTCTTATAGAAAAAAATTAAATAGCAAAGTTATAGGTAATAAAAAGATCTACAGCTTTTGTATTTACACTTTTTTCACATAACCTCTTATTCTTAATTTATGTGAAAAATTTACAAAACCAAGTTTTTGGTTTTTTATTTTTTTTCTCCGAAATTTGGTGAAAACATACCTTTTTATGTTCCAAATACACTGTAATTTTTTTGATTTAAAATATTTATTTTTTCATCTTATTTTGAATCAATATCGAAAAAGCACCCTAATTTTCAATCAAAAATTTTTGAGATTATGTGAAAAAAGTGTAAATACAAAAGTTGTAGATCTTTTTATTACCTACAACTTTGCTATTTAACTTTTTTACATAAGACTTGTAGTTTTACCGGAAATCGAAATAAACCGTGTTTTACCCTTAAAAACTCACCCCTTCCGCACTTCCCGACCTCAGATCGCCAGTAATTTATTTTTCCTTTTATTTGTATCATATTATCTTGCGTTTCCAATGGATTTTATCCTACTATAATTTTCTTCTTCTTTTTATCATTTTTTAAGACTTCTACTCTAGTCTAAAAAAAATGTAATTAATGCCACATAAATTACCTCTTATTTGTATATTTAAAAATTTTATCATTTACGTTCCATACAATATTTGAAAATAATAAAAATTAGATAAAAATATAAATTTCGTATGTTAATATCTGTGTTAATACTAAAAAAAATAATGCAACAATTTTTAAGTCGTATAACTTTAATTTGTATAATAATATCAATTTCAGGTACTATAGTCCAGTCAGAAAGATTGTGAAAACATGCCTGAAATTATACGGAAAAAATTAGAAAAATGAGTACAAAACTGTGGGCAAAGTAAAATGGTTCTCAAATCCTGAAAAGAGGTTGAAAAAAATTAAAAACTACACAGAAATACGATTTTTGGCTTACATTTTGAAAATAAAAAAAATAGTTGTAGAATAGTTGTTGCATAAAGTTTTACGCGTACCTTTCTCAAACCATTTTTCGCTTAAAACACACCTTTTTGCCCCGAGGATGGTTCGCATGTGTAGCTGATTTCTAGACCTACCCTGGAAAAATTTTACATAAATTTTCTTTTTGCAAATGAAAATGGATAAAAATTGAAAAAACTGTTTCTTATGAGATTGCATTTGAACATGGGAAAATTTTATTTTTTAATTGTACAAAAGTTAATGCGAATTGATCGTTTTTTCCAATCGTAAGGAAAATTATTAGTTTTCAGAAAAAATATTTAATTTTGTTGCAGATTTTGCTAATTTGCATTAAGTTTGGTAAAATTGTTGAAAATTATCAAATTTTTCCGATAATTAATGCCCATAAGAAAGTGTTTTCAATTTTTTTCCATTTACGAAATGACAATTTTAATAATTTTTCCCAGGGTAATTTCAAATTTCCCATCGAATTCAAAAACAACGACCCTTTCTAGCAGTCTAGAAATTAAAAATATTTTAGGTAGATCAGTTATACAAGTGAACCGTCCTAGGGGTGCAATGGTGTGTTTTAGGAAAAAAAAGTCTGAGAGAGGTAGGACTAAAAATTTTTTGCTCTACAACTTTTATTTAAAACTTTTTGTCATATTTTCAAAATGTAATCCAAAAATCATATATCGGTTTAGTTTTTAATTTTTTTACTCCCTTCCCGGAGGCTGAGAATTTTTTTAATTTGTCCATACTTTTTTACGCATTTTTCTGATTATTCCTACATAATTTAAGCCATATCTTCAATTAACCCGGTTTCTCAGTCTTCATGACTGGATTACTAGTATTTAATAAAAAAATTAAAAATTAAAATTATTAAAACTATATTTAGTTAATAAGCGAAACCTATTTATTATTTATGTTCATGTTTGGGTTTGGTAGGCCGGTCTTGAATAAAAACATATTACGTAAACCAAGTAAGATACAAAAAATTTTAATATTTCGTTCAGTCTCATTTCATTAAATTTTAGCATAATAAATCATTAAAGTTTCTCTGTTTGTCTTAATCGATAAAAAATAATTCCGAATCACACGTTTCAATTTTATATAAACGAGAAGATTATAAAACGAAATTCTACTTCACAACATTGAATCGAAGAAATTTTAGTTCCGAATGGAGTTGAATCTTTAAAAAAAAACTAAGCGATACAATATTAAGTCAATAAAACTTTAAAATATTTTAACGACATTTCACACCACATATATAGAATCAACGCCTGTGACTGAAGACATAATTATACCAGAAACAGCATATGAAACAGAAAATCGTGGAACATCATGCCGTGGAGATGATCAAGTACGATGTGTAAATCATAATGAAATTTTCATTTGTAAAGATCAAGAATGTGATGGTGTTCCTGATTGCCCTGATGGATCTGATGAAATAAGTTGTGCTGAAAACAATCTTGGTATCTTAATAATATTTATTATTTAATATTTAAATTAATATAATTTTAAAAAACTTATGGTTATTCATCCTTAATTTTAAGAATTAATTTAACTTAAATCAATTTTTATATTTTAAGAGCCCATTGACGACCAAATTTTTAACTAAATATCAATTTTCACATTTATAAATAAGTGTGATTATATAATTTAAATTTCAAAATTTAGTTGCATGCTTCCGAAAATATGAATTAAATTTAATATACAATTTTAGCATAAAGTTTGATCTTCAATGACTCGAAATAATATGATTATTTTGTGATTTCACATTTTTACATAGGTATTGTTATGGTTTAAAAAAATTTAAATTATCCCTGCCCTTCAAATGAACAAATTTATGTTAATTTTTCTTATTTTTTAAATTTATTTCTGTGGAATCTGTTACTCTTTTTCAATGACATCGAATATTTACATAACTGCTTCCTATATTTTATTATTTTATATACTTGCAGGTATATCATATGCTAATAGGATATTGTTAAAAAATATGAGTCTGATGCAAAATTTTAAAATTAATTAGCATATCGAAATTTATTATTACGAATGCAAATTTAATAAAAAATAAAAAATCATAGGTCATTTTTTGATCCTGTCAAATAAGACCCACATAAATAAAGCAATTTGCATGCAACCCAAGAAATACGACAATCCCCCTTTGGTGAATAATTCGTGTTATGTATGGATATAGAAACATTGCTGTTAACAAATTTACATGGATAATTGACTTAGCAGAGGATTATAATAAACATAATCTTGAATGTAATATTTATTCTATTTATTTCAAATTTCGCTCACAAATAACTAAAAAAATAATCTCCAAATGTTATCAAATTTGAAAAACGAAATATAATTTTGATTTAGTTTAAAATTGTGTTTTCAGGAAAAATTTTGACACGTCTTTTATGCCAAGATTGTATAACAACAAGATTGTGTAAAAACAAATTTCATAACTTTCGGAACTTTATTGTTTGGTTTATTTGTGCGCGAAAATTGAAACAAATACATCGATATTCCATTACAGATGGACTTAATTATAGAGGATTCCTTTTTTGTGCCAATTCCCCTTAACATAGCCGATTCGACAGTTAAGCTATCTTTCCATACAATTAGACAAATTGTTTAAAAAACGTATTATAAAATCATAAAATCAACTCAAGTATGAATTATTAAAATGTCTCAGAATATTACAATTTTTAAATAATGTCTAGGCTATGGAATTATGTTAACACGTGACTCAAAAAATATAAAATAGATTAATAATATAAGTAATTACCAGATTTTAACTTATTATTATTTTTTATTTGATAGCAACAATATCTATAGAAAAATGTTGCATACAACAATCACCATGTTATCATCTCATATTGTTAAAACTGTATTCAAACCATTTGTATAATACGTAACAGCTTAGGTTTTTCATTTATAGATGTCTATATGCGTTTAACAAATTATAACAAAAATATCTTCACACAAAAGGCACATGAACTAAATGAAAATAATAAACTAATACCGTATTAAAATAAATTAAAATTCTGTTAGCAAAACCCGATAGTTTATCTGCGTGAAATAATCACTCGAATAAACTATCTTCTATCTTCTTCAAAAAGCATCGATTCATTCCGGCTGTTTGAAAATAGGATGTCCCAAAAACAAATATACCTTATTCTTACAAGCTTTTATTTTCACCTGTCCCGATGTTTGTCTGTAATAAAATCTTGCAAGTCAAATTTGATCCACTTCTCGTTTGCCGATTGAACTGAAAATTGAGTATACATATGTAAATCGGATTACAATACAATATAATGACATAATATAATACAAAAATAATATGATAACGCTGAAAAACTTTGTTCTTCTTTATTTCATTGCGCTTTCACCATTTGAAATTAAATACGCCCTTAATTTTTATACTAAAAATTCAAGAAAACAATTTTTTTAAATCTTTTATCTCTAAATATACGCTTGTATTTCACAAAATATTATTTTACTTAATAACTTGTTAATGAAATTATCTTTAAATTATTTGGTTTTAAAAAAGTTTTTAAACACAGCTAATAAAATTTAAAATTTTGTTTCTAAATTCAATACCGTCACACTTCATTTATTTACAAATGGCTTTGAAAATCAAATTAACAGTCTTATAACATGTATACATTGCCAGAGAACGAAGTCTTCTGAAATGAACTAATCCATCAATTGATTAAATTCAATGTATATAATTTGTTTCACATCTTGGTAAAATTGATATTAGAATCATTATTTTTAAAAAACCACGAGCTTTATACATTATTATACATCCATATCTACTTTATTATATTTCAATTACTTCATGCGTCTTACAATTTTTTAAGATTAAAATTAATCTTTTTTTTTTCTAAAATTTCTTCTTTCAGTTTGTATTCCCGGTGAATTTAACTGTGATGAAACACGATGTATTGATGCTGCAAAACAATGCGACGGAATTCCTGATTGTAACGATGGTACAGATGAAAAAGACTGCCCTGGTAAGTACTTCAAGAAATTGTTATCTTTAATTTTCTTAAATCTTTCTCTAAATACACATTTGCATTATTGTTAAATATTATTCTACGGCAAGCCATTGAAAATAACTGTAAAACTTTCTACTTTTGATTTTTTTTATCTATATAATCAAGCAGAATCTTCCGACAGAATCTTTTATTAATCTTCCGACATAATTTTTGAAAATATTAAAAATAAAACCCTTTGAAAAATTTGAGATTTGTAATCAATTTTTTTTTTAAATGACTTTTTTTTATTTTTTTTTTTTAAATAATACAATTTTTGAAACAATTTTATGATAATAATAATTATAGCTTACAATATGAGATTCAACGAATTAAAGTATATAGCTAATAGAAAAAAAAACTGAAACGAATAGATCAATAGCATGTCTCACTTTTGTTATTAAAGTATAAACTTTAATTAGTTTATCTCCTTATTGATACCATTTTTAATACTTTTTAGTAAAATTATTATATTTTGAGCTTTATTTTGCAATTAAAAAATTGATCGAAGTTATTAAAATTATTATTTAAAATTTTACTTCAGGTTTTGAACAGAAAACTAAATTTTTATCTGGTTTAAAAACTGAAAAAAAACAATAAATATATTCTATAAATTTTAATAGTCCAATAAACATCTTTTAAAAAAATCTTCAAAAACTAAATAATTCAAAAAAAAAAAATGTGTGTGTGTACTTAAGTACACGTGTTAGAAGTTATACTTCTTTTTTTCAAAATTAATAATAATCACATGTATTAAAATACTTACCAGTATTTGTAATACAATGCTAGATGTTATTTTCAATCGAATTCCAGAAAATTATTAATTATAAAATATAAAGATATGTTAAGAATTAGATTTGACAAACAAAATGATTAAATATTTATTAAAAAATAATAAACTCTGAAGTAATATTTCTAAATATAATAATTTCAAAATTAACCTCTAATATTTGAAAACACTCTTAAAGTTTTTACAACACAGTTTTTATAACTGACAAATTTATATAATAAATATATATAATTATTCAGAATTGATTATTTATAATATATTGGTTATTAATAAAAGAATATATTACACATTAACTGGCTTATTAAATTTAAAAATAACAACACGTTTTGTTAGATACCGTGCGTTCAGTCTGAATATACTATGTACCATACTTATAGTGCATAGACTATATACAGTTAGTATTGTATATTCAGTTTCCACACCTATATGTTAACTTAGTCATCTAAAGAAATAATATATATTATTAATTATATTCTGTAGCCAACTTCACCATGTAGTTTTTATGGGATCTTGCGAGCTCAGCTCACAAATTCACTCTCATCTAAACACGCCAAAAGAAGTATAACTTCAATAAACCACATAAAAGAAATTGTGTGTCCACGTTCGAAACCTCTAGAAGTATAACTTATGAAACAGTCTTATTATGAAACAGTTCCAGAACTTCACATTTTTTTCGTTGCTCGCCTCACGTTCAAAATTATAGTACTTTCAAGCAGTGAAGCTTCATTGTAACAAGCTTAATTATTGTTTATTTGGGAAAATAAGTCTAGGACTAAATAAATTTATTAAACTTATGAGAGGAACGAAGCTTTTATCGCTGTGTACCGATAATAAACTTTTTTTCGCCATCAGCATTAATAGCAAAAATATAAAATATGTATATTTTTCAAGAAGAAACGAGTGTTTGAAACGTATTTTCATTATTTACGCATTTTAAGTAATTTGTGTATGACATTATTACTAAAAAGTTATTTAAAATAAAACGAACAAATTTTTATAATTGAAATTTTGTTCTATATAATATGAATCATAAAATGGAATGAATGGAATATTTGTAGATTATGCTATATGTAATTCCCCTGATGCTTGTTCATTAGTGGGGATTGCATGTTGTGGGAATTTTTGTTTGTCTAGCATAGATCTTCAAAATGAGCGTATTAAAATTACAAGGCTGTTCAAATTTCTGTGTTTAAATATATAGGATATTCCTTGAAATATGTCAAATTAATTTTTGTAAAATTTAAGATGGCCATGATGCTTAAAATGCATTTATAAAAATAAATAATGGTAAAACTACATAATAGCTTTGCACCAACTAAAGCATAGAAATAAAACTAAAACTACAGTGAAAAAGTTGAAAAATGCACTTATAATTTAATTTTGAAAGACTATATACGAATAAACGGGTCAAAAGTATTAATTACTATACGTTAAAAAATTATTTTTGAAATATATGTAAATCGAAAGAATGTCTTATGTAATCAAATAGAATTCAACATACAATAATTTAATACTATTTTAATTTTTATCACTTTGACAACTTTCTAAATTACCTAGTTTTAACATTTACGCCTGTCTATTCGTAACACAATGATACAAAAATGAAAAATGGGACATAATGGAACCACAATAAATTCAAAAATGTTCAAGCATTGATGCGAATGCTGAGTATTTTAACAATTAACTTTGTTAATTCTTATCTTGAATATTGATTAAAAAAATATATATATGTAGTGGATAACCTTTTGTCAAATTGAAAGTCAAAGTGAAAGTGTACACAATTTCAATAAACGACATAAATATTTTGTTGTCTGATGAAAATTTAATAACACAATTTAATATATATTTCCACCAGTTCATATATAGTTATTTTATATTTTTGATAGGCGTTACTCATTACGTTTTCAAACCATTATCATCATCATTCGTAATAAAAACTCTGTTACTCTGTTATAACATTATGAAATTATCATTGTCCTTTTTTTACCATTAAGCACATGATACACTACTGATCAAAAAACTCAATGATAAATTAGAGAACACATTTTACTTGATATAAAAACGCAGATCTATGTGAATGTGTGTGTGTACATAATGTATACACTTTGAATACTTATAGGGTAAACTGTCCATTAGTTCACCAATTTTTACTTGCATCTATTTTACTTTATAAGTTGTACAACGATACTTTAACAAATATACTCATTGGAAACCTTGTAGTTTGTTTTTGTATATTAAATTGGACACTAATTATATTTTTTTTAAATGCTTGTATTTTTTTGAAAGCGGTCGAAGTGGTTTACTGGGTGGTGGATTCAGTAAACCCCAGACCTGAACATAGTGAGTCATGGTATAAATCAAACTAAAAAAATATATTTTCTAGACTCTTTCGACAACAAACCTAGAGTTCCAGATGAAGTTTCTTTTATCATATAGTTTTTTCGGGAAATATTTGATTAAGTTGACGTGATTATTCACTAACACAAACACATACATGACGTTTTGTTCTCAATACTTGTCACTTCCTGTAAACATCGGATTCCCTTGGTGTTAGGACTTTTTATGGTTTCTGAATATATGTGATTACATTGCGTTTTTTTATTATAATATAGACTCTAATAAAGCCTGTTTCTTAAAATGAGATGCAGATTTTTGTTGCTTTAAGTCTCAATCCTGTTTGGCATTGCCGATAAAATCTGAATAATTCAACACTATTGCTTATATTTTGTGTATAAAAGTTTGGGATCTTTGTTTAATTGATTATTGCCCCTTCAGAAACTAATTTTTTATATTATTTTCTTGTATAATCAAAAAATATAATGGTTCTCTATAATTTGACAGCTTATCTAATTTTCGCCACAACCTTAATAATCTAAAGAGCTGTTACCATGTTTTCAGAAGTGCGGTTAACTTTGTACTTCTTGCTCAAGGTTCACTGTTGGATGAGGCATTAATTATTTTACCATAAAGTAATGTTTAAAAAAATTATTCAACATTACGATTTTATCTTATTTATTTATTTATGCGTAAAGAATTTGAACAAATATTAAAACTTTTGTACTCCAAATTTTTATTTTGAAGTAAAGTATTATTTAGCTGTCTGTTCAAATAACCACATACAATACACAAAACATCTCAAGAAAATTTTAAAAACATGAAGGCAGTAATAGGAGAACCTGTCTATAGTGCTATGCGTTTCATTCGTGATAAAATGATGGAAAATTTAGAGTTCCGAGAATAGTTCTCTACTATCCATATTCTTGTTGTTTTCGTGGAAAGGATACAATAGTTAGCACTCTTTCCAAATTGATAAAACCATTTTGATATAGCCGACAAAGTACCATCTACAATGCCGTTGAAGATCTAAATTGTAGAAGTTCTAGAACGAATACTTTACCCTTTTTTTCGAAAATCGTTTTCGCACAGACTTCAATGGATTCGAACACTGATAAATATAATTCAAATGGTATATATTTTGATTTATAAATTTTCATTTGTTTGCGAGACCTTGCCAAGCACGAGCAACATTTGGTTGCCCAGGTTTGCCACCCCTGAAGCCGATACTTATTTATACCATTCTACTTAAATTTGGTAACGATAGTTGGTTCAACTTATTTATACTTTGTTGTAAATATTAGAACATACACTCTAATGAAAAATATTGTTGTCCTTTTGTAATGTACAGATGATAAGTGATGAATATCCCGCCCATTTTTGTAATATTCTGTTGTTGTTTACATTGGAAAATGTTATGTTATGTATATTATAAATGGAGTGTTATATAAACCCTAGTCACATAGCAAACTAAGATTATAAATATTATTATGATGATGGTATTTGGTCACAAAACAATCCATTTTCTGTGTGGTTGCTTTATTTAGTAATCATTATTTTATCAAAAAAACTTTATTATTAGTCTGTAAGGGTTTATGTGCAAATTTTATTGTACATTAAAAATCTTAATTCTTAAAAATTTTCAAATTGTAAGATCTTATGCGAAAATCTCAATCAAAAATTTTTTATTGTGAAAAATTTGATTAAAAAAACTTTGTATATTAAAAAATATTTAAATACATAAAAAAAGTATTAATATTTCGTTAAAATATAATATAACAGAAATAAATTTTTGATAAATTGGTAAATTTGTTAAACGAATGCCAAATTATTAGATTTTATAAATTTTCTCATAAAAACCGAAAAAATAACTTATAGATAATACTCTTGAAGAATATTGAACCTTACAATGAAAATTTTATCGAAATTGAATAAGACTTTCTATTTTGTAGCTCTTCAAACTCTTCATCCCCAAACTCTTTTCTGTAGAACAAATCATTTTTTGTACTCATATTAATGAATACCTTAATATTGGGTTGAATATAGCATAATCTTCCCAAATTTTCTCTACAAATAGTATACTTTTTCGTTTCAAGGCAATCAAATAATGGGTAAACAGCACATTTGTTCGAACGTCTATAAAGAAAAATCTTTAGGCAGGAATACACTCAGCAGAGAACTATAGTTTACATCCGTGTTCCTTGTTATTTTGAAGGAGTCCTTTAAAAATCTTTAAAAAAAAGTTATTCAAATCTTTAAAATTTGTTTAAATTTGTTCGAAATGTTAGCGTTATTTGTGCACGGTTTATTACAATGCAACTCAAGCATAGGTACTCCTACAATCGCTTTTCGATATTATTAAGCGAAATATAAATCTTACAAAAACAGAAACAGTTTTCCACAATTCACTAATTAAAGCTTCTAGGTCAAAGATTAAAAATCATAATTGACTGACCTTAACAATAATATAATATCTAGTTTAGTTTGACAAAGGACAAAACATAAAAGCCGCCTTTGACTTGCAGATTTAAAACATTGAAAAGAGAAAAGTCATGAATGAAAAATAATAAAAAAACAATTGATATACAGTTGTTGTGTAGAATATAGGCTATAATATATAGTCTGTTGTTATATACATTATAGCCACATAGTGTATGTTATGAGTCTATATGAACACAACTGTCAACAGTTTAAAAAAAAGTACAAATGTATTACGTTGCTTACCAACAAAAAGATTTTTATATTTTTGTTATTTTTATTTTTTTATTAAAATGCTATCATATGTACTTTAAAATAAACTAGACAAATAAATTTTTTGTTATTTCAAAAAATTATTATTCAAAAGACAATAATGATAATAAGACTTTATCTGATTTAGGTAGTTTGTGAACTAAACGAATATTTTAATGTTATTTTATTATAATAACATTTTGATATTGTTCTTTTGTTTTAGTAAAATTCGTTGTTTTGTATAAATAGCTATTTTATAGACATAAAACATGGGTAATTTTGTCTATAAAATTACAGTCTTTGTATTGAATTGGCGAATTTTTTGAAACTAATATAAAACATTTTTAATATTTTCGTATTGTTAAATGATTTAAATTAATTATGGTCCCTTATTATTTATTTTTAATTAAATAACATATTTAAATTGTGCCTATTTTCTTTGGTTTTTAATTTTATATATAGAAGCTCTAGGGTCCGAAACACAATTGACCATAGATAAAGTATGTTAAAGCGTTATGTTAAAATTAATTGAAGGTTCAATCCCTTATGATCCTTTATTATTTATTTTTAATTAAATAACATATTTAAATTTAGCCTATTTTCTTTGGTTTTTAATTTTATATATAGAAGCTCTAGGGTCCGAAACAGAATTGACCATAGATAAAGTATGTTAAAGCGTTATGTTAAAATTAATTCAAGGTTTAGCCCCTTATTATTTATCAAAATACCTCTATATATGTGCAATTCAGACTCACTTGAAAGAGTTTTAATGCAGTAAGTACAAAATTACTCATGTTATGTATCTACAATAACTACCTACATTAATACGAATGGACAATAGGTACCATTTAGAAGTTTGTTTCCGATTTTATTATTTTAAATTATTATTACCATACAAATTACATTGTCGACCATAGCCTTATTAATTTTGTTCTTTATTTTTGACTAAAAATTAAATTGACTTGTTTCTAAAATGTCAGATAGCCAATTTGAATAACTTCGTAAGAATGTTCATTTCAGAACCACATTTTGCAAATTATTTCACTTATATCGAATGGTCAAACAGAGATACGATAAGTTCATCTCATTTTACCTCTTACAATCGCTCGGCTATTATAAAAAAAGTGTAATATATGAAATATATATTGATTTACTTCGTTTAACACTTTACGAGATTATCGTAAACACACATACAGATGTGATCTTTGCTTCAAATTTTGCAATTATATTGATTTCTAGATTGTTTTAAATATTTCTAAAGTAGATTTTAAAAAAAATTCGGGGATTTCGCCAGAAATAAAGTAATTGACAGTTATGTATTTCAATTTAAATGTACTGCAATTCATAAAATTTGCTTAAAATTAAAATTATCGATTGATTTTTTATCGAAGGACCGAAATTTCAATAAATTTGAAATGCTCTAAGTGATAAGAGACAAATATGATGTATTCGTTTTAAAATATGATTTTGGATACCTTTATATCCGTTTAAAAATAAGCTAAAATATAATATTAACTAAATCTTAAATACAGTCATGTGTTTTAATCAAATCTAGCATATTGTGTCTGCTAATAATTTAGCATATTATACATAAAATTATACTGTACTCCACTTAAATATTCAAAATATTATCTGTGGACTATTTTAAATAAGTTACAATTACGTTTAGGAATTTTCTTGTTAAGTATGTTAGTTTGGCACCTAAATATGATAAAATCACTCAGTGCCCCCTTTTCAGTAGTACGTTTTTTAACGGGTGGTTGTAATGCTCCTCATTTACTTATTTCAAAATAACTAGAAAGCAGCTCAAAATTTAATATTTTGAGCCCTAGACTAGGTTGAATTTAGAACAAAATACATCTTTTTGATACGAATAAATTATTTAATAAAACAGTAATTTTCCCTAAATTTATTAGCATTGTTTTTAGAATAGTTTGAGTACGAAAACTGAAAATTAAAAAAATTATGTTAAAAAAATCGTATTCCTATAGAAAATTTAATTTTCTACAAAAAATCTCAAATTTTGAACTGCTTTTCAGTTATTTAAAAATAACTGAATGAGGAGCATTATTGCACCCCTTAAATTCACACCCCTTAGGAAGAGGGTACTTTATGATTTTATCATATATAGGTGCCAAACTAACATATTAAACAATAAAAATTCCTTAAACGTAATGCGGCCAGTTACATCGTATCGAACGTTTCATCCAAAATTCTCGAAGATTGTCGTTAAAATTAGACTAACGGGTGGTAATATTATTCTTGTAATTTTTTACGTTTTATTCGAAAATGGCTCCAAAGATTTTCTTCAAACTTAGTATATTTAAAGATCATTTAAAGCTCTTCAACATTTTTCTGAGGAACTTCAAATTAGGGAGAAAAATTCAACTAGACATATTTAGCTACATATAATACTGTACATACTAATATTTATAATAGTAAAAGAAAGTTCGGCGTGTTGCAGCACATTAGTATTATTTATAAATGTTGAACTTTTGGTTTATTGTGTACACTGCTATACTATTAATGAATATAAACAAATTAACTGAGAAATGTAGAAAAGCAATTAACTGCTTACTTACGGTACTGGACTATCAGTACGATTTGGTTCGGGTCGAAACTATAACAATATTAACTATGAACTATAACGATACGAACGTGAACATCACTCCAAAACGCCTTACCGCATTTTGTAGAAATTTGGATGACAGATAGTTTATAAACTAGATTAATAATGTTTTTTATGACAAATCTAATATATACCAAATTTTAAGTAGCTACGTCTTGTAGTTCCTGTTTTGATCATCTCACAGTAACCTGACAAATATACAAACTTTCATATTTGTAATATAAATAGATTAGAATTTCAAGAATTTACGATAAATAGCTAGCTATATGATGTATATAGAGTTTTTTTGCTAAGCTAATAAGACATAATAGAGTTTTTTTGACAATCTCGTTGTTTTTCCAAATTTCATAATATTTGAATTATATTGTTTGTGCGTTATATAGTACTTTATTGTCTTATCTATTATTTATGATAGATAATTATCAAAATGATAGTTCACTTTATTACGCATAAAATGCAAAGGAATGATTGGATAAAAGTCTTATTTTATTTATTTATCACGCATAAAATGCAAAGGAATGATTGGATAAAAGTCTTATTTTATTTAATACATTTTTTAAGTAAATTAAACAGAACATTTCGAGTAAGTATAAAGTTTGTCATAATAATTCTATAGTACAGTAAATCATAAATGTTATGAAAAATATAAGAAAAGTATAAAACTGTGAAAAATTTAAGAATACTAAATCTATGTTCTGACATCGCTTCAAATATTTGTGTTGTTATCTTGGTTTTATATATATATTAAAAGCTATGGTATTTTATTTAATACAACATATTTTAAAGTGAGTGAACTGTTTTTATATGAAAATAATATCTCTGCTGTTGGTCTTGACTCGGACCAACTATTATTCTTTAGTAAAAACAATAAACTTAAACTGGGTATTCATATTTTCCTTATGTTTTTGTTTTTATTATATAATTAAAACTATGAAATCAATTGAATAGCTGAAATTAATTTTTTGTAACACTTAGTAGTAACATATGGGTAAAGAATTCCTTTTTGAATTATAACAATGTCACTTAAAAAACTTGCTTTTTAAAGTTATATTTTTATTTCAGTTTAATAAATAACATTATAATAGAGAATATGTTAAATTCACCATAATTAAAATAAATTAATACTGACATCATTACTAGAGTACCGTGTAAAATACAAAATGCTCCTTAGTATTTCCGCAGGGATTTTAGAATTATTTCTGACACAACTTTATTGTTCGTTGACAAAATTCATTATTAACCCTTGGTACTTATTATATATGTTTTTGTAAAGAATATTTCGGTTGATATATGTGTCAAAAGATTAAATATTGGTCATATTTTGTGAAGTCGATGAAGTTGGTAGGAATCAAACGCATAAGTTGACCAAAATATTCTTGAAATCTATTAAAATAAGTTTTCAACGCTTTCATCATCGATACGACTCTGGCTAAATAATCAATATATGTTCATATCGATGATGGAAGCTGGAGAGGTTGAATAAGATTTATACCCACTTCGGTTTTATATATTAACTTTTTACAATTTATTAAATATGACTAATTTGGGTTATTTAAAACCAATCTTTTATTTCTTTTCGAATTTGAAACATTATTTAATTAACTACAATTTTTGTTTTCAATAGGTTTAAGAGTTTAAGCATCTTTCCAAAAAACGATTAACACAAATATATTATTTTTATAATTATTAATGAGAACTCTAGGTTTTTTCGAATAAATTTCGATTTTTTGATCCAATTTCCTAGATCAAGTTATTTTGTATTTTTATAAATACGTATTTCGACTACAAAGTAGTCATCATCAGTATGCATTGGCTAGTTGTAATGATTCTCTGAGGAGATATTACTCGTTGCTAATTTTTTTTTTTTGGAAACCGTCACCAAATTAGCAACGAGTAACATCTTCTCAGAGAATCATTACAACTAGCTAATTCATACTGATGAGGACTACTTTGTAGTCGAAATAGATATTTATAAAAATACAAAATAATTTGATCTAGGAAATTGGGGCAAACAATCGAAATTTATACAAATATATTACGAAAAAAATTTTAGCTTTTCTTAATAAATATTAGGATACAGTAAATTTTTTTCAATATTCTCACCACTTATAACTTTAATTTCCCTATGGAATTTTAAATTTTATATTCTAAAATTATATTTTTTTTAACAAACGTCGCGTTATGCGTTTTTAAAGAATTTGAACTTACTATTTTTAAATATGATTTAAAATATGTGTAAAATAAATTTTTGGGTTTGTTTTTATAGAATATCTTTGCAATGTCAAAAACCGAAAATTACGTAAAGTTAAATAAGACTTTATTTTCCTTACCGTATACATACAATTGAAAATTTAAATAGTTGTTCTTACCGTATTAGTAGCAGCATTCTAGATGCGTTATAAATTCGATAAATGTAATACACTGAAAAAAATTAAAAAAATTATCTGTAATCAAGATAACCAAAATGAAAAGATATACCAAGTTGCAATGATCGTATTCTAAACATAAAAAGTGAGTTTAAGTTCGTTAATGAATAAAATCGATGCATTGGGCCCGATGACGATGGATCCATGACTCAACATTTAAACCATATAAACTAAAAGAAAATTCAAAGACAAAAAAGATTTATTTTCTTAAAAGAAACAACTTTCGTTCGAAACATTTTTTCGTAAAGTTTGAATTCACCACAATTAAATAGCTCAAATTTAGGTAATTAACACACATCAATACAATACCTACATATTATTATTATACATGTATTTAGAACTGTATAGATATAGCGGATACTTTGATTATTTGAATGAATATGATTAATAAAATTTCAAACATTGATAGGTGACCATCTGTCGGGTACAATCAACAATTAAAACAATTAACTCTTTCGTTTAACTTATCTTTAAGAATATTATACTTTTATAACATATTAAATTTCAAAAAAATAGGGGTTAAAACTGTGTGTATTCATTCAGGGTCTAGTTTTTATTCTAGATAATGTATTAACATATATTCTTACCAAGCCATAGTACATAGAAGGGACTTCTTAATCGATTTATGCGCTACGCTTGTCTAAAATTTATTAATAAAATATTTACATTATAGAAATAAAATTATTTGTTCAGTTGTTTGCATGTAAATTGTATAGCAAATGTCAAACAAAAATTATTGAATAATTACAAAAAATGACATTTAATTGAACTTATTGGATTGAAAATTGTAAAAATGATTGTATTAGTAATTATCTTTATTTGTAAATATAAATAATTATCCATATTAATTAGTGAATAAATTTTGAGAAATGTTCAATTATAATAGACCAGAGTAGAAGCCTTAAAAAATGATAATAAGTGGAAGAAAATTATAGTAGGATAAAACCTATTGGAAATGGAAAATAATATTATAAAAATGAAAGGAAAAACAAATTACGGGCGATTTGAGTTCGGGAAGTGTGGAAGGCGTGAGTTTTTAAGGGTAAAACATGGTTTATTTCGTTTTCCGGCAAAACTAAAAGTCCTACGGAAAAAAGTTAAATAGCAAACTTGTAGGTAATAAAAAGATCTATAACTTTTGTATCTACACTTTTTTCACATTTTCCAAATTTTTTCGATTGAAAATTAGGGTGCTTTTTCGATATATATTTTTTAAATCAAAAAAATTATAGTGTATTTGGAACATAAAAAGGTAAGTTTTTGCCAAATTTATCAATTATCTACCCTGGTATATAAACCATTCACAGAGTTTTATATCATTTGATTGATAAACTAGTAGTATTTGGTAACAATAGAAACGAATGAAAAAATTTTGATGCACGGTGCCCATAGTTATACAATGATTGTATTGTATCTGTATCAATGTGTATCGATACCTACTATCATATTTTTATTACACTGTACAATATGATACTCATAGGAGTTGTATGAGGATGAATGATGACTGGTTGAATGTCTTCATATTCTTGTTTTTCGCTATCGTTTTGTTTTAATAGTTATTGCGTACAAATCACATTCTTCAAGTGCCCTCTATATGTTCAAAAGTTCTCTTCTCTATGATATTGTTCGTCGGATGTTAGGCTACATTTTATATGTATATAATATTTTTGTCTTTTCTCGTATGCAAATTTATCATTTTTTTTTCTGTATTTCTTTTGCATATATTATCTCATCACTCCATGTTTAATGGTACTGTTTCTTCTTATAAAAACTATGTACTAAACGATTATTATTAGCATAAAAAATTAGCTTTTATATTAACCATTGTATACTAACAGTCTTGATATAATTTAATATAATTTCTAATCGTACTAGCTGTTGGTGTCCAAGACTACCAATTAAATTTCAAACTATATATTTAAGCTTTTCGTTCGTTATTGCTTAGGAACCATGATGTCAGAGTTTTTTAATTTCTAAGAAACTAAAATAAAATTAAGATAATCCATCCATTATCAAGATAACTCAAAAAAGGAAGGAGATAGCGGTCTGAAATTTGTATAGTGTATTTTGAATCTAAAAAGTGAGATTAAGTTAGTGAATGAGATAAATTGTTCAGATCCAACTTTTAAATCATAACAGATTAAAAAAAACTTTAACACAAAAATGTTTTATTTTCCGTAAAATGCTTGGATTTGTCAGAAATTTAGGTAATAGATACATATAAAATTACAATGCATATTATTATATATGTATATATATTATATATGTATATATATAACTGTATAAACTGGATATTTAAAGTTTTTTGGATGATAATGATTAAACATAGTACAAAAATTGTTACGCAACCATGTGTCGATTATTTAAACAATTAATTCCCGTAGTTGTTATCTTCACTCGTTTTCGTGTTACTTCGCCACGTATATATGCCCCGTTTAAATACTCGATATATATATACAATATGTCAGAGTATATTAATCATAGTCTTGAGTGTTTAACGCTAGAAAATATTTCTCCAAATAAAATTTTGGAATGGGGTTTCCGGATTCAGCTAATTAGATCATTTCCGCATGCCCGCCATCACCAAGCTAACTTGAAAACGAAAAGAGATAGCAAGTTTGGTGGTTTATTTTAGAACTAAATTGTAAGATAAAGTGATTATCCAAAATCGGAGTATTCGATTCAATGGATGCATGACCCTACTTTTAAAACATAAGAGATAGAAGAAAAATTAAAGAACAAAAAATATTTTTTATTTTGAAAACAAATAACTTTTGTTTGAATCATTTTTTAGGTAAAATACTGGATTCGCCACAATTTTAACTCAAATTTACCTAATAGTTTAACAAATAATCGAGTATCTAACCAATTAACTCTGTTGTTATCTTCACTTGTTTATTTATATTTAAATCAATTTGCGTTTTGCATGAACTATAGAACCCTTTCGATTTATGTATGTTATCTTCATGTATACTATGAATTATTTTTCTTGAATATTTTTATTGAAATTTGAATATTCATAAAGACACAGACAACAATATGAAGAAGTATATAGAACGTTATCGAGTATTCCTTAAGCCATTGAATATAAAATCTCTTTTGAAAGTAATTTCTGTATTGATCAGCAAAATTAGTAAACATAAATATGACCACAAATATGACCATAAAAATCTAATGTGAAACATGCACGATATTATTTATGTTAATTAAGAAACGACAGTATGTTATCTACCAACAGTTAATATGTACTGAGACCATTATCTATATAATAACCACCATAACCTTTTGCTAAAATCATTTTGGCAATTCTATTGATGTATATAATATGTAGGACATGTAAGGTATAGTCAAAATAATAATAATTTTATTTTATACTTATAAGGTTAAGAGGGATTATACACAGTTGTAATTGATACAACGGAGTGTGCTTCTAACAAGATGTTTTCTTAAATTACATATAATATACATTGGGTTTCTTTCAATTTTTGCACAAATATAACTCAAAAAATATTTTCCAATTTTGAAATTCGGTATGCACAATATTGATATGAAAAAGGGGGGCTAGTCGAAAAGTTTTTCTCGAAAGATAAAAATCAATATTCGATTTTGTTAAAAAAAATGTTTTTTCCAGAAAAACTCTTCGACTTGGCATTCGTTTTCATATCAATATTATGTATACCGAATTTTAAAATATTTGGTATTTTTATTTTGGGCGCGAAAATTATAAAAAAAATTTTACATAGTTTAGATCTAGAAATTTCTTCCTTATCTTTTTTCTTCTCAATAATTTAAAAAATTATAAGTTCGATAGTTTTTAAAATAAAACTGGGCTGAGGCCGTCCTATACTAGAACTCCATGTGCTTCGAATAAACTGAAGAATGAACAAAACAAATATAGATATCGATTATTACATCATTAATATATATGATTATCAAATATTATAAACCAATATGTATGACACATCATGCAAATGAATCATTACGAACGCTTGTTTCTGTAGACATAATATATGTTTGAGAAAAATTATGTTTACCTAATTTCATTTATATGCTAACTGCATCTCAAATAATATTATAAATACGATGATGATTTCACTAAACATTCATTTCATTTCTATCATTATACAACAATTTATCATCCGTATAGGATAAACATATTATAAGAAAACTAATTTTTTGAATAATATGAATAAAATAAAAAGTTTTCTGTATTAGTATTATATATATAAATAAAAGACTTTTTTATTTTTTTTTACTAATAAATATACGAAGCTGTAATAATTCATAAAAATTCACATAAGAATTTAATTGATATAATTTAGCACTGATTATAATTCAATAATTAAAATAATGTAGTACATAGAATATTATTTGACTAGTACTCAAACTGTCACTAGATAATACCAACTTTAAATGATTTTCAAAACATAACCCTGAACTGTCTTCTTTATTTTTTATATCTTGAATTCTTTATTTATTTATTTTTTTTAAATTTTAATATAAATAAATAAATTATTTCGTTAGAAAATAAATTTAATATTATAAAAAATAATTTTTATATTTTTAAATGTTCAATATCCTTTGGTTGTTATATATTATTTAAAAGTGTATTAAAAACGCTAGTTACTATTTGAAATTGGCACGCTTAACGGAACTGCCAAATTTTTCCTTAGTAAATATGGAAGAAACAGATAGAAGCCACATGTCAGTATTGAAAAATTAATTACATGGAAAGTACGCGGTAAATTATTCTGAAATTTTTTTCAGTGTATATTTGGAATATATTTCAATCAATTTAAAAGTTTTTTTGCGGGGTCAAGTTTGCCAATTTTCTACAAACCTTCCATTTCTGGTATTATTGAACAAAGACACTCATAAGAGCTCGTGTATTTTTGCTAAAATTTAATTAATTATATCTCTTAAACGGTGTGGTAAAAAAGTCTGATTTTTTTTTATAGATGCCTTTAACATTATAATTTCGTTTCGTTATTATCGTTATCATAAAAGTTTCGAATAAACACAAAATATTGGGTTAACTTTAAATAATTTGGGTACCAAACTACCTTAATTGTAAGCAACCGTAAATTAATTAAATTTAATGATTGTAATTATAATTTTAAGAATTTTTAGCTATAAATTCAATTTAATTCTTTTTAGGTTTCAACATCAGTGTTTTGTAGGTTCTGAAAGTATGGCATGATCAGAGTTGTTACATTTCTTCATTGAACCTTTGATTTTTAACATTTTCTAGTTGAACCTACTCATTACTCACACATTTATTAAGTTTTCTTATTTTTCTTGTTCTTACACCCTCAACGTTCTTCAACGAATATGTACGTAATTTGTTTGAAAACTTAAAATACATTTATAAAATGCAACATATATAAACAATTCATAGACTTTCGAAAATAAATTGTAGAGATATGTAAAATTGTAATCAACTCGAAATATTTACTAGACTTGTTCCGATTAGTGGGCGACTAGTCCGGTCACTTTCGAAATCGGTAGCTATTCGGTAAAGAGCACCCATTATCCATCTTCTAACTTTGTATGAATTAGTTAATAAAATTTATTTAGAAGGTATTACATTAAATAAAACTTCGATTGTTGATTAATATTTTATTATTTTTATTTTAGATTCAGTAATATTGAATCAAAATTGCATGTACATGATTGACCGTAAAATAAAAAAAATAAAAAAAGTTTATAAAAATTCTAGAAATCTTTCATAAAAACTAATATCAACATCTTTCTGTGATCGGCTTAGCCGACTAATCGGCTTGTCGCCCGGCCCAGTAATCACTTAATCGGCTAATGTCATAGTCGGTACAACCCTAATATTTATTTCAACCATTGTTTTAAGGAACTCTTTCGAATAAAAAGTGATTTAGAAAGGCCCTATTTACCAATAATCCACGAAGAATATTATATGGAGAAGATTTTAGTGTTTAATTTCATTTCAGTAAATGTAATTAAAGACACTCTAAGCAGATTTTAATGCATAGATACGGTGGAATCAATAAAGAGAAAATCATTAATTTTCTATCGAGTATTTTTGTCACTTACGAATATCAGAAAATGCGCTTATTAATTATATGTGCTTATTAAATTTACAGGGGCACAAAAAGTGTGATGCTGAATGATAGGGTTTGGATCAATTTAACTTGACTTGATGAATTTAAGTTTAATTTATGAACGACTTCTGTGCTTCATCGCTATTGATAATAAATGATATATAATCATTTAACAGTTAAATTCAAACCATTTAAAATAATAATTTGCACATTAATCTCTATTAATAAAAGTTCAATTGTCATTACATCCACAACGATTAATTTTAAGAAATGCATCAGAATATTATTCTTATAATATGCAGAATAAATTAAAAACATTCTGCCAAATTAACACCATTATTATTTATATTAATGTTTCAAACATTAACCTTGAATATTTATTTGACATTGCAATTTAACTCATATTTAAAAATAGTTTTTTTTTTCACATTAGATTTATGTCAAACAATATGGCGCCGTTAATGTGCCAGTATATTTCGTCATAATTTGTTATAGTTTCTTATTCACATTTATTACCCACAAAACTGTATATATTTGTGTGGTCGTATGTATTATGTTTTCTTTATATATATTTTTTTTATAAATATTTTATTACAGTTATTATAATTATTATTCATATCCTTGGAAATGTGTCAAGGCTAAATTATTTTAATCGTATTTAAGTATTATATATGTTTGAGTCAAGAGATTTCGTCTGAGATGATAATGGAAACTCTTATTGAGAATGAACAAGTGATTGATTATAAGTTATTATTTTGTAGTACAAATGAAATACAAATAAATTTAAATACATTAACGGTGAAATAATAAATGTTTGTTTGTGTCGTTCCTATATTTTGTAGGTAGATGTTTTTATACTCAATCAATTTTGCCTAAAGTTTGTAACGCTACCTAATATTGACTACACAAACAAATTTTTATTGTATTCGTTCACACCATATTAGTCCACTTCCGGTTGCCCATCGGTCCGTCATCATGATAACTCAAAAAAAGCGATGAGTTGAAATTTTTGTGACGTATTCTCATTATAAAAAGTAAGTTTAAGTTCGTGGATGAACAAAATCTGTCAATTGGATTCAAAACATCTTTTACCAAAATATAAAAGATTGAAATACAAAATTTTTTTTGAAACAGACAACTTTTGTTTCGAAAATGTTAGGATTCGCCACAATTAAAGTTCAAAATTAGCTAAATATCACATTTTATTATACAAGTATATATAACTGCGTAGTCTGGATATTTATAGAATTTTATAAATGCTTATTAAAATAACACAAACAATGATATTTAATCATATGTCGAGTATCTAATCAATTAACTCTGTTAGTTACCTTGTTAATTACATATTTTCTAGTCTAGAAGCTAATTTCTTTAAAGTAAGTAGATATCATTGCGTTTACTAAACTTATAGAAAAAAGTTTTATATTTTTAGCAAATTTTCAAAATTTTTGAACATAAAATATATTTCTGTAAAATATCCAATTTAAGAAAAGATTGTAAAATGTAAATCGTCATCAACTTTACAATAAAAATTATAATTTTACTGCAATCAATACAAAAATCTGATAATTATTAAGAAAGCTTTATCCTTGAGCTTTATACATCAAATCGGAAAAAGGCAAACGGCCTATTGCTTTGGTCTGTCTATATCAGATATGTATTCTCATTATAATAAAATTTTTAATGTACCTTAAATTCTCAAAATATTGATATGGACGATATGTTGAAAATACAGCTAAAAATAAATATAAATACATAAACCAAATTAAACAAAAGCTCACAAAAAAGTTATTGTGTATTTTGTAGTTATTCTGCAACGTAAATATAATATTAGTATGTTAATATAATACATTTTCTATCATTTGTCTGTTGAATTATTAGATAAGAAAAATACGGTGTAGATTTAGTACTTACAATTTGATACAATTGTTCGTAAAACAGAAATATAAGTGAACTAAAACAGAAATGTCTATAAGTGAAGTCATTATTATTTATTAAAATACATCCATTTTACACCAAATTTATAGTGCGAAGATTGGTGAAATGATTATATGAAATCTAGGTTTTACCTGAAAAAAATTTCTCAGGAAAAAATTTAATTTTTTATTAGAAATGTTTCTTTTTAACAAAAGCTCTTTGACAAGCACTACGTTTTCATGACAATATTGTGCATACCAAATTTATTAAGATAAGAGTATTTTTTAATTATTTGTACCGGAAAATTGTATGCTTCAACTGTTGACAAACTCCGTTATATCATTTTCAAAGATAAACAATGATCGCACAGTCATTGCTATGCTAGGGATGTAAAGTTAGTTCGTTTAGCTTTGATTGTGTGGGCCTTTCTTTTACATTAATGTTGTATCTTTGAGTAGATAGTAAGCTATATAACTATCTGTCATGTCAAGATATTAATTTTTATTTACTTAATGTAAATTCCTACACTAACTATCGAAATCGATTTTATTATTATTATTATTATTTTTTTTAATTGATACGTTTATTTTGAAATGGATTTTACTTATATATTTAAATAAATACAAATTGTTATTATTTAAATTATGTTAATCTACTGAATATTATTGAATGATTTCTTTGAAATTGATTTAATTTAAAAGTTGCGTTCTTTCTTGCAAAAATATCGTGATTATCGAGAAAATAACTTAGACTCATTTAAATGGTAGATCGAACTATTTTATTTTATTGTTTTGATGAAATCTTTTAAGAAAATCCGTAGAAAATTTAAAATATCCTAAAGTACAAATTTTTAGTTAAATAATTCATTTAAATAATGGCAATTCATCTTAAATTTTAAATAATTAATGCAGTTTTAAATTTTTACTTCAAAATTTTCTGAATGCTTATAGTAATGAAACTTACTTTTTTAAATAATTTTCTTATTTTCTGAATACTTTATAGTGTAGTTTACGATTTGTATTGTGTCACGGAAAAGTAGTTTTCTGATATTGCTTGATTTTCTGTACTCCAACAAGTGTCTTTCAGGTCCAACTTTTTTTCTCCAACTGCGAAAACTATATTGATCATAGTTTCATTGAATTCGGAATAGCATTTAGAAACTTTTCAAAAAAATTAGAATCCCGCGAAAAAAAAAAATTGTAAAACGTATAAAAAATTTATAAAAAAAAGGTTTTTCGCGAATATCTCAAGAACTGTTAGAGGTATTTGAAATCCAAAAAAAGATTTTTAAAGTACATTAAAATTCCCAAAGAAACACTAATATGGTCATCACAGTCTACAACGGTAAGAATTCTACATAAGACTTCCTGATCAGAAAATCTTATCATGTGCGCATGTATACGATGTTGTCTGAAGTAGCATCTGAATTTCTTACGATGTTATCTGCAGAAGACACCTATTAGTCAAAAAAGTAATTAATAAATTTAAAATATTTGAAAGTTCATTGGTTCGTTGTACGTATCCGATGATATCCGATGATATGCGCTTGCTTAACATTTTTAATCTAAAATATGATCAGAATTTCTTATAATACTATTCGAATGTGTGCGATAGCCCTAATATTTTTTTTTTGTACAAAATTTGATCGAACTGAATGTACACAACACATACTTAAGATGATAATTATATCATTTTGTATTCAAGAACACATCAGTCAGAAGGTAATAAACATACATATAATGTTACATACTCTTCTGTTCTATTATATCCTTATATACCACCATCCTTAAAGCTTCCCATTTTTTTTATATAAAATTTGTTGGATTCATTCATATGATATGATGATGATGATGATGTAATAAAGTAATAAATAACAAACACTGCTGTTTGAATTAATTAAACATTGATGAGGTGGTGGTAATACATATGATTGTATACTTGACTATTTTGTAATAATTATGTAAGTAATAGTGTACTAGTACTGTGTTACTGTACGTACTAGTGTAATGTTTTTAATTAATAATTTATGTCTCAAGTTGTCTTATGTGTATGGTGATTTTTTTTTTCTAGACTATATTTTTTTCTGAATCAACAATATTACAGATAATAACCAAAAATGAAAAATTGATTCTTAGGATATTCACACCATCTATTTGGGTAGCAATGTTTCAATTATTTATTACTGTACGATTTTTATGTTATAGAAAATTCGAATACCTATAGATGGTTAAATTCTAAAAATCCAGTTAACTAGCTTAATTTTGCTTAACATTTTAAAAGTATAACTCTATTTTACTCATTTTATTAAAATTATAAACTAAAAGGGACTTATGCGGCTATATACTTCCTTCAATAAAATAATATGATGTGTAAGGCCATCAAGTCGTTAATGTTCAGATTGAGACTTGAAAATTTAGTTAAACACATAAGATTTATGCATTAGATGGATGATCCATGATAAGGCATTAATATTGTTTATAATTATTTACATCCTCAAATATTTGGCGAAAGCACGAAGAATAATAACAATGCAAAATTGAGAGTTTAGCATAATTTCGTTATCGATTTGCATTTCTCATTCTATATAAATGAATATCGTCATTATTATTATGCATATAATTCCTTTTCATGCATTATGTTCATTTAATACGAAAATTTCATGTTTTTAGCTACATTTTTAATTCTAAATTTAAACATTAAAAATCCAAAATAGCGTATCTAATGAATGAACACATAAATAGCAACAAATTTTTTGATAGGTTTCGAATAAATTTCACATTGGGAGCCAAAGTTAATGTTAAAATTATCGAGAAACATCTAATAAATTTTAAAAATTTTAAATTTATTAAAATGATCCATGTCAATAGCTCTAGAATCTGGAATGGTCGTTCGTTCGTACTCCCGTTTCTCCGTTGAGAAAAACTCAAATGTGGTTAAGTAGGTACTAACAGGATAAACAAATCTATGGCAACTACTAATTATAAAAAACCATTAGACATAGAGTTGATTTTAAAGGAAATTAAGGCCCGGTACAAGTTTCGTATTCATATATAAATTATATTTTTGGATTTTCGTGTATTTGGTGTTTATGTTAAAAGAAAATCATTAGTAATTTATGTTGATGAGGGAATGCTAAGAAGAATGGCAAAAAACCGTAGAAAAGGCTATCTTACATAATGTATTTTTATGTTTTTAGATACATATTAAATACCAATTTTTTTAATAACCAGACTGACAGATAAACGTCCACAAAAGCTAGGTTAAATAGAAAACCTTTTTCATTTTTTTCATTAGAAAAAAATTTCCTAGAAAAATGAATTAATAAAAATTTCCTTGTCTATTGAAGTAGAGCGAGCATTTAATGAATAAACATAAAACAAATAAAAACTCACAAAATTTAATTAAATATTTATTCGAAATAAAATTCTATAGCATTATTTATATTATAATTTAAAAGAAGTTTTTTTTTATATATATGTATATTTGATTGGTTGCCGTCAATTTTGATACTAATTGTGTTGTTATGACGTGGCAATATTCTTTTCTATGTACACAACACCACAATATGATACAGTTTTATGTTACATATCAATTAAAATCAATTAAATCATAAAAAATAAATCTATTTATTAATAAAAATTCTAAATAATATTATTATTTTATCTATGCACACACAACATTACACAAACCTACACACATATTGAATTAATTAAAATGCAAACATTAGTTTTTATGAGTGGAATTCATTGACTTGATTTATATACAAAGTTCAATGAATATTTTTAATGAATATTATATCATTAATTCTATATTATTTTACCATTTTCAATTGTCTATAGTGCTTAATTTGATTTCATTATTCATTTCAAATTTCGTATGACAACAAATAAGAATTCTGCTTTTTAAATAACATAAAACCAATGAATGTAATTAAATTTTTATAAATTGAAACCTTTAAAAGTAAATTAGTTTTAAAGTAAAATCATTGCAAAGTACAATTATTTTAAGGCTGAAATATATTAACGTTATTTTTTTTGTAAAGTATATTACTTTTAAAGAACTTATGCTTTAAACGTATAAATTTCTTCAAAAGAAGAAATATTAATAAGTAAAAAATTTCAAAGGTGATTGATGTTTGAGTAAAAAAATAATATAATAAAAATAATTTTTAGTGTACCGTATTTTCTGAACGAATTAAATAGTAAAAAATAATTTCTTTAATTTATACGAAAAACATGGGGCGCATGCAGCACATAATTGATACACAGGAAGTCTACTAGTCAGGGAAATTTTAGAAAACCTGAAATAGTCAGGAAATTTCGAATCTGATGAAAAAGCCTAGGAATAATCAGGGAAAATGACAAATTATGCAAGGAAATTTTGAATATTGTTCTGGATTTTTTAAACATGAGTTTGATTTTTTTAAATATTCGTAATAATTATTAATGATTTCTTGATCTTATCCAAAATTGCTCACTCGTGAACAAGTCATTGATCAGGTCTAGAACTGGAAATCATTTCTGACGAATGCTAGTAGTTGGAAATAATTAAAATTGGAAATCATTTTAAAAAGGACAAAAAATGGACTATAAAAAGTCAATGTAAGGTATGTAAATACATAGAAAAACCGATTCTATTTTTTTGCACATTACTCGAAAGGATCATTTCCAAAAATTCTGCTAATCTTCTGAGAAATACTTTTATAGAATTAATGGGTAGACAATATTTTTTGAAAACATTTAAAAAAAAAAGGGTATTTGATATTGTTTCTATAGAAGTAAATCCCAGGATTATAGGTAAATTTAACATCGAAATTTCTGATTCTGTTAAAGAGCCCATGGATGTACGTTTGATGGTGAACTATTTGTTTCTTCACACATATAAATACTTTTTCGGTGATAAAATGTTTGAAACCTTCAAAATGATTAAAATTTGAACATTTTTTTCTATAGTGTAATAACAAATGATACAATAGTATCCACTTATATAAAATAAGGTTGTAAAAAATTGTCAATAGAAATTTTTTGCTATTATATATAAAAGAAAAGGATTTGACGAAAGATATAAAAATTATTAAAAATAAATCTGGTTATTAAAGAATGATTAAATACATAATACAAAAAACTAAAAGCTTAAGCCAAATTAAAAATAAATAAATATAAGGTCCTTGTAAGTGCAGTGATGTGCCGGATATCCGTATCCGCGGATATCCACAAGATGAAAAGGATCCGTATCCTCTTGTTTTTCAGCGGATTTAAAATGGATCTTTTGCATTATTAAGTTTCATTACGTAAATGAATTTATAAGTAAAGGTAGCAATAAAATACTGTTAAATCCTATTTAAATAGTTTTTATTTCTTAATTTTTATATACGTATTTGGCAAAACTTTAATATTTAAATTCTTATAATAGTAAGCTAATTCCTATAGTTGACTACCTTATCATAAAGTACTAATTAATAATTATAATATCTTAGTTCAAAATTATTATTGAGATTGATTATTATCCAATTGAATAAAATTTGATTGAGTTGAAAAGTTAAGATCCTTATCCGCGTATCTGGACACTGTTTATCCATAACCGTATCCGCGGATCTCCATTTTTAACAATCCCATCCCTTCATTTTTCAGGAGGGACATAAGTAACTTTGAATCTCAAATATGTGTTTCTTTGCAATAACTAGTTGCTTTATTTCGTTGGCAAATTGTGTCACTTGATATTAAGTGACAAATTTCTACCCGAGGAGCTTTTTTGCTGTTAAAAGGAGAGTTCAACAAATTTGCGAAAAACAAAATTTTTTATCTAAAACACTTCTCTGGGAAAATTCAAATAAAGGGATTCAACTTATTATATTGAGCCACATACATAATACTGTACATGCCTTATTTTACTTATTTTTTAGTTTTTTGTATTATTAGTTATGCTTCTCGTTTTGTTTGCTTACAAAAAATAGCTTAAATATTCATTAAAAGAATATAGTAGTAAAAGAGTTCTGTTACGCGTCGCATAAGATATTTAGGATAAATTATAGTTCAAACAATGGTGTCACAGAAGATAATATTGGAAAAAATTGTCTATAACCTATAAAGATTAAACATCCGTTAAATTGACGCTAGGAGCTAGTCAGCCATGCTTCCCAAAAATAATTTTTTTTTTACTCGGAATAGAGTATAGCGACTGATAGTAACAGTAGATTTTGATAGTAACAGTAGATAGTAGGTTCAATTTTAGAAGTCTTTTAATACGTTCAAGAAAAATATGTGCAGAGCGTTTTACTTAATTTTTCAATGTTAAAGAAGAGACTTTGAATTCGTCTTCCCAATATTCGAACTATCCCAATAAGTTCTAGTAAAATGTAAATTTTTTTAATAATAAATTACTCAATCATTATTATGTTAATTTTGTAGTTTGTATGTATAAGATAAAAAGTCATAAATTAAAATATATTTTTAAAATAAATAAAAAATTAAATACATTCTATATTAAAAAAATAAAAATTAAAAGTTTATTTCAGTCGAATGATATCATTGCTTTACAGAATCGTGTTAAGTGGTTTACGCATAAAATAAATGTTTAATAATAAACAAATATATAAATTAAATCAATCAAAACTTGTAATTAATTTTTGTGTATATTCTTTTATTTTTAACATTCATCATTAAATAAAATGTATACTCTTTAATTTTATTTTAATAACATCACATACTTAAAGAATTAACAACATTTATATATATTTTGGTGTGAACAACTCACATGTCATATATGTCTTACATTAAAATGTTTGCTTCCAAAATGGTTTACCCAAATGCTTACAGCTAAAAAAATACAAGGTGTATACAGTTAAATTTGATATGAATTAATCATCTATAAAGTTTTAAAATATTTTTCATCTTTTTTGAAATAGCTTTTTTATGTTTTTTCTTTTTTTGTGAACTAATTAGCTCTTAACAGAGGTATGTTTTATATCTTATCTTTTAATATCATTTATCAAATACGGATCTAAAATATTTTGTTCGGTTAAATTATGCTTAACAAATTTGCCCTGTAAAAAATTATGGAAAGGTCGGCATTAGTTTTCGATTAACTACATGCAAAAGATAAACATTAACGATTTCCTTTGTTATTTTTATAGAAAGATAATTCAATAATTTAATAGAATTAGTATTATGTTGAAAACGAAGTGTTCGAAGTAAGATAAAATGGTTTCAGTATGCATTTTTGATTGAGTGATCTATGTGTGCAACCAAAAAAATCTCTCTAATTTAGACTCCAAACCAAAACCTTTCATATTTATTTTTTTATCTGGTTTTACTTACAGGACTTTTTCTTGAGAAGAAAGATATCACACTAAGCATATCGAAGCCACTTAAAAATTGCGAAGTATATTTTTAAAAACGTTAAATGATTTCACGCTCTGAGACTAAGAGAGTTGTTCTTGTACAGTTTCATTCAAATGTCTCCCTTTCAATATTAACTTATATTGCATTCTATTTTGCGAGTAACACAATCTATTTAAATATGGATAAATATTTTATTACAATTATCTATATAAAAAAGAAAATTTTATTTAATTTAAAAGTAATTTTTTAATATCGATCTAGATGATAAAAATTTTATTAAATATTTTTTACTTCTTTTATCTTTGCTTAATATAATAGTAAAAAAATTTATTCTAAAGTTCTAACAAACAAATTTTAGAACACGTATTCATAAAATCCTTTAATTATTTTATGCGTCTGTCATGTAAACTTTTTATCTAGACTTAAACTGACTTGGAAGACATGAACAACCGCTTTAATCTTAAGTGATTCTCAGGTTTTTTACGTTGTCCTTGAAAATAGCTCAAATGATTTTTTGTTTAAACTTTGTATATTCGCAAAACATTTTAAGCTCTACCAATTTAATCTGAACCATTTCTCTAGGAACATTTAAATAAGAGAGGGGAATTTAACTAATCAAATGAATTCATATAAGTGTTTTTAAGTAGAAAATGAAACAAAAAAAATATGTTCGGGTCAAAACTACGTCGAAAGACATTTATATCCAAAAACATATAATATATAATGGCTGAAGCGGATAATTATAATCCCTAAAATAGAATAGATACCGTTTAACAAAACCAGCGAAAGAAATTTTATTTTACAATAAGATAATATCCGTTTATTTTTAATTGTATATAGAGGTATAATATATTCGCTACAATCAAGTTTGGAGATCATCTTTATTTCTTTGGTCAAGGAAATCATCATGATTTTTAGGGTTAATATAATGTTGTCTAGAAGGTTTTATTACTTCATATTAAGTTTATATCATCAACAATTGTTTTAATTTAAATATTAATTAAATAATGTAGAATGACACATCTAAATTTTTAGCATACAAAATAATGTAAATCATAAAACGGTACTTTATTTCAATATGTTTTTTATATTGATCACAAATTTGATTGAAAGACTGATATCAATTTCATTAATGAATATTATTATCAACCAAAAAGATCAATCGATATTTTTTTAGAACGCCCAGGCGTTATTTTTTGTTTTTATTTTACATAGACATTACACAAGAATGCGAATAAAATTAGAATAAAATAAGTTTTACTCTAATTTATTAATTTTTACTCTAATATATTCTGCACTTAATTTATTTTTTAGGAATATTTTTATGATCTTTCGTAGCGCCTGTCGTTTCAGATTTTTGTTACAAATAAGTTGATACAGAAGCTTACATTTGATATAATTTTAATCATACATTTGATATTGGGTATACTTTTTTTGTTTATTTAGATCAAATTAGAATTATCGTGTTAATAGACCCTTCCAATTTAAATTGTATTGAAATGTCTATAAGTGATTCAGAAATATCAACATTAAGAACAAGAAACAATACTTAAACGTTACAGTGAATAAACTCTATTTACCGGGCATCTGTAAACAAATCCGTATCGTGCAAAAAGTGGCTAAAATTTGTAAGAAAACATTCGCTTTCTAGAAAATATAATTATTTGTTTAATTTTTAAATTATATAGTAAATGTCAGAAATAAAAATTATTTAATCATTACAATAAATTAAATTTGTAGTAATTATTTGATTAAAAAATGATAAAGTAAAAATGATCGAAAACACGCATAAGTAATTCTTTTTAATTGCAAATATAAATAATCAGTCATTAAAATTTAAACCATTCACAGACTTATATATCATTTGATTGATAAAGTGCCTTTGGAGACCATAGGAACGAAACGGAACAATTTGATGCAGGATACTCACAAGCTTCTTTGTAGTATGCAGATCAAAGATACCAATAAATATATTTTAATTGAAAAACATAAAAATAATATAAATTAATTTATGAAAAAATATATATAATAATCAGTTAAGAGGGAAAACATAAACTAAGAAAAAAATTTTACATTTTCATTTATATCGTCTATATTTTTTTATTTGCTATTATGATTTATTATGATAATGACATTTTATGGTAAACATTAAAATTAAATTTTATTTCTGAATGGTAATCCGAATTCAATTTTTTAGAAGGAGAATTATATAAGTGAATATAATAAATAAAATATTTGATAAGTAATAAAATCTATTAAAATAGTTAAAAAGTCTATTTCGTGTAGAATACAAAAACGGTTGCGCATCTAATGAACAATTATTGAGTGACCGCACATCCGCACAGCTTAAAAAGAACATTGCCAAGAACTTGTACAGTGTATAGAAGAATTCTATACGCTAAAGAATTCACTGTTTGATCATGAAAATTAAAGTAAAATCACATTCACTAGTCCATTGTTTGTAAACAACTGTTGCTAGTGAATATTTTTATCTACGATTTGATTGGTTGTTTGAAGGTTATTATATTCATTAATATATCGTAATTCACTATTATTTATAATATGCAATACGGAACAGTATATATTATATATTTATAATATAATATGCATTAACCAAAAAAATAGAATCGAAAAAATGTTGTGATAATGCAGGGAATGCGTGATCAATAGGCTACTGAATCTGATTTTCCTATACAAAATAAGTCATATTAGATTTTACACTAAATAACTTTATTAAGCCGCTAACTTAAACATCAAATTCGATCCTACGTAACTTTTTCGCGAAAATATAATAATTAAACATAATAATCCATATTGATACACGTAACTAGGATTTAACACTGCGCAGAGTAGACAACGAACATTTGAATAAAATATAGTGGTATTTCTGAACTGGTTCTACTAATATGCATAAAACACAAAGTATTTTATGTAACTTTAAAATTACATTAGAATGCATTTAAAAACTATTACATACACGATATGACTTTTAAAATAAATACATTTTATTGTCACAAATCACAAAATGTGTATATACGATTATAATAATAATATATATTTATACGTAGGATTTCCATGAAAATTAATTTTAACAGTCATAAAAACGACATTAATATTATAGAACATCTTTGTTTAAAATTCGAAGAATCTATTGAGGCCACTAATACAAATCTATTAAATTATAATAGAAAATCTGAATGTTTATTTTTCTGCAAACTATCTGCCAAGCTATTTTCGAAAATCTATCTGCCTGGTGCCATTCTAAATTAAATTTCAAAGATAGGTGGTATTTTGTATAATTTTGATAATAAAGTATCTTTCTACGTGATTATTCTATTTAATTTAGGTAACTTTGATGGAACTTCTTGGGAAAACAAATGCCTTGCATTATTACAAATACTATGAAAAAAAAAATTATAACTACAAGCCTATAAATTTTGACGTGGAAAATGTTTTCATTTGTATTAGGGTTCATTTTGTGAACAGGAGCTTATGTATTAACACCGTCTTTTGGTACATAAGTGAATGAAGACGATATGTATATTTCATTATAGTTAATGTTTTTCGTCAAAATCATCAACCTGTGCTTAATTAACTCTGTTTGAAACATTAATTCGTATTGTTCTTTTATTTACCCGAATATACTCTTATACATAACCACGTTTGTGTTGATGTATCTAGGATACAACCAACCAGAATTTTGTAAGAAAGGAAATCTTTAGTAAGAAAGCTAATTGTAGCAGTAGCAACAATCGTTAACATAAAAATTTTCCTTTTCTTAAAGAGTTTCATACTCTATTTCAATTGTTTTTTTTTTTTAATATTCTAGTGTTAAAAGTTCTAAACTATCGCCTAAACATTGAAATGTAAAACAAACGTTAAACATCGGATGGATCGGTAGATTTAGATCCAAGTTAGCAAAATTTTAGATTAGATCTAAGTTTACAAAATATTTCTATTAATTGTATTAGGTGGATAAATAAATTTACACACTTCAATTTTTTTATTATTTTGCTTAACCACTTTATTTTATTAATAATTACGCGACATGTTTCGGATGTTACTCCATATTCAACTGAGTACTAATACAATTAATACTATGGAATACCACAAATTAAAGCTCTCTACCATTAATAAATATTTCTATTATTCACATTTTACTTACATTTTATTTACTTACATTTTTGTCTCGAAATCCCTTGAAGTGGGAAAGATGAAATGATTGATAATTTACCTATAAATACTAACATTTATTGACCCAACAGCATTTAACCCCCCTAAACTTACATTAAGTTTTAGAGCCGAAGTTTTTCACGTTTAGCATAAATTCATATTTAAAATAAATTCCCGTTACCTTATTTAAAATGTTTAACTTGAAACTTTACATTCATTACGTGAATTACCTATTTGCAACAATTAGTGGGAAACCCTATTTTACTATATATAGGCTGGTCTTGCTTTATTTTATATTATATATCTAATAGGCTTTTCATGATTCATCATAATAAGTTATGTGAGTATGATACAAGTAAAGTCAGTTGAAATATCAATGGGATAAAGTGCAATCTGGGTACAATGCATTTTATGTATGGTCATCTAATTTGAATTCAATTCAACGTCGATATATGGATCTTAAAGAATAACAGAATAATTTCTCTGCCAAAAATATATTGTGTTAGAATTTACCTGTTCACGTGTCTCGTGTTTCAATTGTCAGTATCACAAAATCAATGCAAAGTAAATCAAATTTCGATGGATACATTTTCTTATAATATTTTTATACGAATGCTAATATGATGGGCTATTTCCATTTTAATTTAAACAGAAAATTAGCAGTGCATAGGAGAAGCAGTTTAGGAAAATGAGTGAGAGCTTGCTTCACAAAAGAAGTGAGTACTTTTATTCTCAAAGTGCGAAAAAAATTAAAAAATTGAAAATGATAATTTTGTCTCTGTTTGTGCATTGTTTTCGATGACAAAAATTGGTTGTTTATGTAATTGGTAATCAAAAAGAAATATAATATTTCCATGTATGTTTTATAATCTCAAAAGAGTTCAAGTTGTAATACACAAATTTTGTTTGGGCACACATTAACAGCCTGTCACGCAAGATAGAAAAGTTGTTGTTCAATATATGAGTAGTAAGATACATAGAGCCCGCACTTTGATAATAGTTTTTCATACTTAAGTTTCAAGCTTTAGTGAAATATTATTAGTTTTTTGTACTATCGTATTTTTAATTAAATTTCTGTTCAATCTGATTTTATTATTATTACTAATCAGATTTCTTTACGTTGCAAGCACATTAAAAAAAATAACCAGGAGCTCTTTAATTCCTTTTTCAAGTTATTACATATTATTATTCATGGACATGAAGGACTTTCACAATTGAATCTTTTGAAAGATTTGAAACTTTAAACGAAAGTAAACCACTTTTGTTTTCAAATAAAATCCAGCTAATATTTTATAGTGTACCCTAATCAAAGCCTTTAATATTTTGTAAGGAAAATATAAGCGTGATGAAGAACAGAGGATATACAATAACTTACATAAATGTATTTGCTGTTAGTGTCTGTCCACTATTGTCATTCATAAAATTATATATACGTGTATATAAATATTAAAATATATTAAAATATTAGTTTTCACTAATTTATTTTATATTTTTTAACGAATATAATGAAAAATAAAGTTTTTTGCTCACAAAATTTTTAATATAAAAATTACTTAAATTATGGAAAGTATGTTTAAATGAAAAAAATTAACGCATATCAGAGAGATTATTTTAGCTTTCTGTTTGTACGACATTAAATTTAAAATTAGATAAAGGGTTTGCATTTTTTTAAAACATAATTTAAAGAAATTTTTAGGTTTGCTTGTTTAATATTTTACTAGTAGCTTCATTGAGCGATATATGTACTTTGCATAGTATGTGTGGAAGGGATTTCTTAATCGATTGATGCGCTACGAGTTTCTAAAATTTGTAATGAAATACATTCTAGAAAACATAATTATTTGTTCAATTGTTTACATGTAAATTGTATAGCAAATGTCAAACAAAAATTATTGAATATTTCCAAAAATGAAAGTCATTTGTAAATTGGGTAAGAATAATGATTGAAGAAATGGGATTAGTAATTATTTTTAATTGCAAATATAAATCATTATTCATTTAAATTACTTAATAAATTTTGAGAAATGTTAAATCCTATCCTAAGTTTAATCATACACTATTCACAGAATGATACTACATTTTATTGATAAATTAGTATCGCGTAGCCATTGAAACGAATGAAATAATTTTGATGTACGATGCACATACCCCACTCATGGTCATGGGGAGTTTTTACAAGTGAACAACAATTTAACCCTACGTGGAGTATTTAAACAATTAACACTGTTAGTAACTATTCATGTGTTTTTTTTAATATTTGTGTATGCTGCCCATTTGTTCAATTTCTAAGTATTTTTTTATAAAAATGTAGGTATGACATTTTTATTCTCATTCAATGAATTGAAATTACTTTCTGTATATGTTACTGTGTTAATTACATGACCGGGATGTAATTAACACAGTTGTTTTATTATTGTAGACCTTGTTTTTGTAAAGTAAAACATGTGTACGTACATTTAAATAACAAATAAAATTTCAAAGCTAACTCTCGTATATATTTTTTGTAACTAATTAGTGAAATGTTTTTTAAAAACTTCACAGGTTATACCAAAGGCAGATTAAAATACTCAACAAAAATATTGGTACAAAAAAAATTTTTTTTGGGAATTTATTATTGATTTTGAAAATATAGTCCGATTATTATCGCAGCTAAAACTATTAATCATATGTTCTTTTTTCATAAGACAGTTTATGATTTCGATGAGACTTTTTGAACGAGGTTAGTAGTATCAAACAAAAAGCTTGTGAAAATTTCCTCGAAAAACTAAAGCGTGTAATATCAATTTATGTGTTGTTTGCATACCGATTCGAGTAAAATCGAATGAAGGAAAATTAATCAAAACTTATTTTCTCGAAAATGAAACTATGGACTATGGAGTATAGTAACTTCATAGTTGATTCATCAATTCATTTAGTTTCGTATAAACAATTTTCGTCCATTTAAGGTAACATGATTTAACACCAAGCTGATGTTTGAGGTTGTTCTTCGAATTCTTAATGTTAAATGATTTCTAAAATTTTTTTCTTTGAATATTGGCTTATTTCTATCGTTATCGGTAGTTTTTGTGATCTGCTGGATGCTGACTAGCTTCTTTTTTGGAAATTTAATAGATGTATTATTTTTTTTTTGTGAAAATCCATTTTTATAAAATAATAATGGAAACATTTACTTTAACCTAATTTCCACGTTGTTAAAAATTACGAGTGCGATTTATAAAGTCATTATCAAGTAATGAATAATTATTCTTTTATTTTGGAAATTGTGATTTATTGAACGTAAATTACACAAAAATAATATCCTTTTAATTTTCCAAACGTCACATATCAAAATCTAACAAAAAACTCTGCTATACATTTAATCTAACAACAAACATCAATTCATTCCATAGCAACGAAATGAGTTCATTCCATAGATAACTTCAACTGAATACAAGTCATAATTTCTGAATTCCCCCCGAACAAAGTCTTGCTGTTTGTAAAGTATATTGAATCATATATGAAAAAAATATCGTGAATTATTATGCAAAATTGAACTTTGCTAACAGTTTGATCTAATCAAATATGTTTGTTTCGATGTTTTTTATACTTGTCCACGAAATAATATTATGATGTATAAATAATATCATTCGGGCACTAAGCTACTTGAATTTAAAATCTAAAATTCCATAGAATTTAAACTTAATAAAATTAATCTAGATATTATTATTCGAATTTCCATTTTAAGTGACTTTGATGGTTTGAATATTTTTAAGTTTATCACACTGCAACAAACCCGATAAAGGAGCATGAAAATATTTAGTAAAGAATTAATCGTAAAATAATAGCTATATAATTACTCAAACATGTATTCTAACAGGTTGCAACTCTCACATCCCACTTAGCGATTTTCACTTGTAATCAAGAACATTTGTAAAATTATTACTCAGGTTACAATAATTCATAGACTATTATAATTATATTTTCATTTCTGTATATAGCTATCTGTATAGATATAATATTTTCTATCTGAAAATTCAATAGCTAATTTACGTTTTAAAGTCTATATTGATTCTAAAAATGTAATTGTTAGTAGCTGATCTGCATAGGTCATGCATAGGTTATGTTAAATAACTACCAAACTTCAATATTTGGATCATTGATTTCATTCTAATATTTCAAAAGAATTCATAGATTTCGCCTGGCAAATTTTTTGTATTCTAATAATCCAGTACAATTACTTAGTTATAAATTCATGAATTCATTATCTGTTTTGTATTGAAGTCGAGAAATTAAATCGCAAATGATGAACTTGTCAAATTTATTGTAAAGTAAAAACGAATTTTGTACTGTTATTGTAGATTTATTATTCCCTTTATCGCTTACACAAAATCTATTTCATACATCCAAATTTAATTTCCCTCCCTATATAAAAGTAACTATCCCAAATGTCTAAGAATATTTGTAGAAATGTTAAACATGTTTTTATAGACAATTTTTAATGTTTGTAAGTTTAGTCTTTAAATTTTTGTCGTTTATATTTAGTCAAATGAGAATTAAATTCATTTGTTTAGTACTGAATATCTAACATCATGGGAATGTATTAATACTATTTCCACCGAATTTAAAACATATTTGATAGATTTATTAAAGTACGGGCATATTGTCAAAAGCACATTAATCTTATTTAAATATTATGGCCCATCAATTCATTATTTTTATATGTAAATCATTACATATTTTTGTTTGAACACAACGTCTTTGTGTCTGTTTGTACGCTTGTACGCTTACATGCTGAGTAACAGTCTCTCAATTGACTTGATTTTTTTTTTACGTGATTAATACCGTACGTTATTTTTAAGGTTTTAGGAAACAAACATTTTTTTGTATTTGAACATTCTTTCTTGTAAGATCCATGAAAAATTTTCATAGAAAATTTTAACTCTCTATCTTCTTGAACTTTGAAACGTGTATGTTTCCTCTTTGGAGGGCCATTTTGTGAACTGAAACTTACGCATCTGAAACAACTGCAGATGCATAGGTAGCTGAACAGGATTTACAGCTTGGGCAGGGAAGATCGTGGGAATAAGTTATTCACTAACATATCTGTTGGCCCGAGCTTAGAAATGAAATTTAATATGTTGCTCAACTAACAATATTTGTTGGTTTGTAACGACGTTTGTATTATGTTTCAAGTGGGGATCAGTGATATAAACTCAAAAAACATTTCTACATGTTTTGAAACAATGTAAAAGTCTAAATAAACTCAGAATGATGCAATAGATGCATTCACCTAAAATTTTTATTTTTGTTCTTGAACTGCCTTGATAACGGACTTACTGATGATAACGAACTAATTAGTTGATTGTATGGTATGTACCTATACCAAAAATTTCTAAGAACCAAGTTTTAATATCGTTTTTACACTGTGTACCACCTACGTGCTTAAAATTGTTCAGAAAATTGAGCCCGTATCAGCTAGTTTTACATAAATGTATATCTTAACTTTCATATTCTCTATTGAAATTCAGTTTTTTGTCGAAATGTCATGATTTTTTTTTTATAGTTTATTTAAATAATCGTTAATAATAACATAAAAAAATATATGATAAATATTATAGTTTAAGTTAAATATGCGTGATTAAAGGCAATAGAATTGTCACAGTGAAAAATTTATAAGAAAAATATACCTGATGTTTAATGTATAAGTAATAATTGAATAGTTCAAGTTCATATAGGATATCGTAAAATATGTAGGTATATAAATGAATAAAAAATAGTAATAAAATGATCAAAAAGGCAATTAATAAACTTCAGTAATGTGCGTTCTTTTAGGACAAGTGATTTTAAAAATAATAACAAAAACATAAAAATCAGCTTTATACCAAAATTTAAATTTAAACTATTTCTAAGTCAGTACACATAAGTCAGAACCCTGATAAAAAAAATGCTCTTCAATCTTGATAGAAATTTAATAGAATTTAATAGGAAAAATAGAATTCATGCATTAATCAATTCTATGCAAAATTTTAATAGGATTGAATAGGAAATGATTTCTTATTCAATTCTATTGATGATAAGATGAACATCATGAACATATTGATGAACATCAAAACCTTTTATTTAGACGTCTATTATGGGGCAGATTTTGTGAATCTCAAATTTACACATGACTAAATTACCTTTCTAGACCATTTAGAGTTGAATGCTACAGATTTTAAGTGAATGGACATTACGCATGATCAACATGTATATCAAAAATCAGAAAAAAATACTAAAAGTTGACTTTTAAATAGTACATTAGTCATGCGTACCTTATGCGTTATACCTTACTTTTCGTAATATGTATTTGAGATATGAATTTATTAACATATACGCCATCCAGTCAAAAATTTGTAAATGCTTGAATCAATCAGTAAATTTGTAAATAATTCAAGCAATCGGTATACATTCTGTATAATTTGTGTATATAAAATTGTTCGTGACCAAATAAAAAGTTGACAATTGATTTAATATGATTCGCTTGCCTTTGTTGTTAATATTGAAATTTCACTGTCTTCTTTCATTACATACAAAGAAAATAGATATGTCGAAAAAAAATACACTTCTTCTTATTGGATACTTCACTATACGAATGTTTAAGTAATTAATTTACATTTTTTTTTTCTGTAAATAAAAAACTAAAAACATAGTTATATATTTTTATTTCGAACTAATTTCATATGCAAATTATGTCAATTTATTTTACTAATTACCATTTTTAGTAGATATATATATATGCAATTTGTATAATAGCAACGTTGTTATAATTGCATATGCTAATAAATAATTTATTTGTAAAAATGGAAAGTTAATTTGATGAGTATAATATTTATTTAATTTGACTTGTATTTTTATATTTATATCTATTTCAATTTATGTAATTACAGAAGTAATCAATAACTGTTGTAAAAAGCTATCCATTTAGATTTAATCATATTAAATTCAAAAAATCAAGAAAAGTCATTAAACTATTAACTTTATCCTTCCTTCATATATGTGGGGATCTAAGGCAGAAATTTCGATTAGATTTTCAATTGAATTAAATAGAAAGAATTTACAATTATTTACTCTATTGTACTTAAAACTACATCAAGCATCTATTTATATAATTTCATTTAAATCGGATGATGGATCACGATATATCGGCATTACTAAGAAAATTGTAACAAAAAAAATTTTTTTTATGTAGGAAAACTATATCACCCGACTCGGAAGTTGAAGGTGAAACTATATCACCCGACGTGGAAGTTTTTGTAATTGAATTTTTCTTCTAAGAGAGGAGTCATGTATTTATTTGGTCGATTTACTCATTGTCGAGCTTAAACTCAATTTTTAGGTCTAGAATACACCACCAAAATTTCAACTTGCTAACTCGTCATTTGGTTTTTGAGTTCTCTTGATGACGGTTGGGGGGACATTCGAAAATGAATTAATAAAGTAAATTTTTTGGATATCAAAATTTTGTCAGTGGGCTCTGTATTTGCTAGTGTTGCAAACTCTAGACTAAAATGAATATAAATTGATATATTCTAATATAAACTTTGTATACTACGGAACACTGATTGTTCAAATAATAATTGGAACATGTCAAATTATGGCTTCTGTTGAAATTGGCATCACTATATTTAAAAATGATTTAAAACATTTTTTGTTTTTAAAGAGATAAAACAGTCAGAATCAAAATGAAACAGCAAATCTATAAATAACAGTACCGTTCATTTTTTATTATACAATATCAAACTTTATAAGTCATATTGTCATTTATAATACACACAACATTACAACGTTGTGGTTAAGTTCTAAGGTTAATAATATTTATGATTGTGTGTCCTATAATATGTTTAAAGATACAAACAAGTCGTGGTTTTCTATATTGCACGAAATTGTCCTCTATTGACTCAATTGAATATCTCATAAAAAAGTATTGAACCACTATTAGTCTAAGAGCTCGTGGAAGATTTGAGTAACGGTCATTCTGTAAAGTCTTCTTCGCATTGATCAAGTAATGTAGTTTAGTACTAAACACTTAACATTTGATCCAACAAAAGTTTGCATTTGTAATTTGATAATTTAGTCAAGTGATTAAATTATCAAATTAATTTATTATATTAAATTAATATATTAAAACTATGTAAACAGTCACAGTCGTGTAATATAATGCCATATCACAAAACTGTTTACATTATATGACTGTGAATTTGACTGTGAACAAAATTTTGTCTGCTTTCTTCATATATTTTTGGTATGGTTTATTAATTGTCAAAAATATGCATACTTTTTTGCCTTTTAAAATATGCATATTTTAAGCCTCAAAGGTGCATCATATTAGTAAAAAAGCAAAAGCGGAACTAAAGCGAAAAAAAAGGATAGAAATTTGGAAAAGATTGTTCAGAATTTTAAAAAGAAAATATTTTTTGCTCTTTTTGTTAGTTTGAGTATAGGGCGTAATTTTTTCTAATGGTATAGGGCAACAAATATCAACGGTAATTTCATAGAATCCATTAATAAAGGGAAAATGCACTCGTTTATATATTAAGGTTGTAGCAAAGTCTAAATTAAAATGAAAACCACATGCCGTTTACATCGTATTAAAATGATGAGTAATTTATTAATGATATATTTTTAATGAAATTTGCATTTATTAAAAATTCTTACGTTATCCTCCTTTGAACAAACTTGTTAGAAAATATCACACTCATTTGATTACATTACAATATGCATTTATTTTTTATGATGCATTATTATGACAGCATTCCCCCAATAATGATTTTTGCAATAAATGATTCATTATTTTGGAACTATTATATGTAAATATAGAAATATAATAACTGTATTTGCTGAGATCAATTAATTTCATATCGATTTTTTCAAAACCCCGAAAAAAAGCTGGTAATTTTCCAAAATGGGAAGGATCTTTAAAAAATTTTCAATGGCCATGTTGCTCATCATTTCAAATCGATTGAAAAAAATGCATATTCCTAGCTAACATATAGCTATAAAGTTGTTATTTTTAGAAATTTTTAGAAAGGAATTTAATTAAAAAATTTCTATTTTTTCTGATTTTCACATTCAATGCAAAAAGCCGCATCTTCCATAGAAAAAAACTTTGTTGCCAGGAAAAACTTTTCTACACATCCTCTGTTTTCTCTGTTTAGATTGGGCATACCAAATTTCATAAAATTTGGATTATTTCTTTTTGAGCTTTATTTGTTTTTTTGTGATCGAAATACTGTCTTAAAGTAAATTTATCATTCTGCCATCCAAATCTCCTTAAAATACATGTTTCTTTCACCTTTAATCATATTTCTAATTTTTTATTTTTCTGTTTCAGGTAAGAAATTTTGAATTTATTAGAATCTTGTATGTAAGTAGTGATTTATAATTTATTTCTAAATAACTTTTCTTATTTACTTTTCTTCGAAAATTTTAAACATCCGCAAATGCCTTTGATAAAACTCGGAATAGTAAAGCGAAACTAGTTGTGCCGATATAATAAAGAACTATTGTCAAAGAATACACAAACACCCATTGAAGCTCAATAAGTCCAATTCTTGTGTATTCAAAAAAAATTTGTACTTACTCTAACCACGTTAGCTGTTCTATATCGGTAATTAATGACCAAGAGATAACCAAAGCTGTTGAATGTCGGCCAATCATGGGCATCTGCAATCTGTGATAAAACGAATGGAACAATGAATTACACCATTGCATATCAGTTAAACGTTATGATTGTGTTTATATCATCGAAGTTATCATCGTTTTCTTTCATCGAAGGAATTCACGTACATTTATAGATTTTAAAATCAATTATAATAAAGTACTTCTAATTCATTATTAAATAAGTACTTCTAATTCATTATTGCATGTGATTTATCAATGATTACAGATGCCCATTATTTGCCAACAATGAACTGCTATAGCCATCTCTTGTTCAATCTATGTGGCTATAGCTATCTACTGGCTAGGGTATGTAATACATTTTTTTGAATACACAAAAAATTTCCATAAAATTACTATATTTCTTATGCATTTTTTTTCTCGTTTAATAACTAAAAAAAGCATTAAAACTTAAATAAAACCTACACTTTTATATACTACTTATTATATTAACAATGCATAAGAGTTCGAGCAGTATAGTTTTAGTGAATTTTCTGAAAGGAAGCAAAATGTATAACAGTATTATATGATTGAATATAAAATTAACAGGAAAATTTGTTAACCTCCCATGTCAATCAATATTCTTTCCAATACATAACATCCAGGAAATTGTATTCAAATCACTACACTCCGTAAATTATAAATTTAGGACAAAATTTTAGTAAAAATTATTTTCCAAAGACAGACAGAAATTATAATTTATGTATTTCCCCTTATTTATAAACGCGGATATAAAAACAGAACGTTTATGCTAAGAGTCTCCGATTTATTTTGTGATATTGATTTATATTTGCAGTTTGGCTACTAAAAATATTTCTTTGAAAATATGGCTACCTGAATTATATATCATTAGGTAGGTTGGATTTGTTTTTCAAAAATTACCTGATTGAGAACTAGTTGTGAACGTATTTTGTAATTTGAATACTATTTGATGACATATTTACAACTAATTGTTTTAAAGTGTATTCGATTAAATAATGGAAATCGATTGAAAATTTTTTACTTTATACCTTGTAAGATTCATTTATAATCTATAAGGCCTCTCATGTTTATGTTTATGTAAATCCCATTAAATTTTATTTAACTTTTAATTTCTATAGAAGAATTATTTAAAAATAAGATTATTACAGAGTATTTTTATTTATTCAGAAATGGTATTGTCACCATAATCGTACCTATGTGAATTATTAGAAATTAATATACAATTTTATAAATACCAAACTTGTAATATTTTATTATAAAATGATTTTTTTCTTTTTGAGAGTGACTCTATACCTGATTTTTGAAAAATTGAGTTTTCTATAATTTTAAAATTTAAAACGATATGAATGGTTCAACTCATTTTTTATGTTGAGTTATATTTTTGCTCATTGAGAAGACCAACGAACATAACTATCCAATTAACGAGAACAAACAGCTTGCTGACTCAATACATATGAGTAAAGTAGTAGTGAACGTATTAAGGAGGTCAATTGAACATTAAAGTTGTTAGATCAAGTTATGAATTTGCCCTAAATAGCTGCTTCTCAAGTCATATAAAATGATTCTGATATAAGTTCACCACAGATTATCGAACAATTAAAGATTATATACGACTTTAAGCATCGACGTTAAATTTGGTACTGCATGGTCGTAATAATTCCACTATTCAATACGTTTACTATTTACATACTGGGTAGAATAATGATTATATTTGTAATTTAATGTGTACTTGTAAAAGTTGGAAACTCAGAAACTTGACAAATTCTTGATAAATAATATATCTTTTTATTATAAACATTTCAAAATTAAGACATATTAAGGAGCTTGTTTGAAGTAAGAAATGTACCAAAATAAAAATTTAACGTCATCATAATGTAAAAGTTGAACAGTTTTTAGTATTTATGGCCATAAAATTGATTAGTATCCGCTAAAAATATTTTATCTATGATAGTACTCAACCAACTTCATTTGTCTGCATTATTTAATTAAAAATATAAATTTATCTTCATTATAAACCATCATTATGTAATAGTTGAACTGTTTTTAGTATTTATGGACAAAAAATTGAATAGTAGCTATTACAAATCTTTTATCTATGGTAGTACTCAAGCGACCTTATTAAATAAAGAACTCATATTCTCCTGTATATTTTTATTTTAATTATTGATTAATTAATCTTGCATATTTACTAATCAATTTATATAGAATAAGTTTTCATTACAAATGGAAGTTTCAATCTAATTTTCCTGCGTAAATATTTAAATTACTGCATAGTATAAGCACTTTCTAGTACATTCAGTAAATGACTATTTAATAATCTGTAAATACATGAAGCTCTATATAGCTGCTGCTCATTTCTTTTTTTTTTTTCGTAAAATCGTTACGGGTGTTTTAACGTTTTTAATATTTTTATTCTGTATGCATCGTTAACTTAAACATCTTTTTTCATATATTTTTTTTTTTTTTCACAAAAATTTTTAGAATAAAAAAATTGTTATTGTAATATAAAGTTCACTTACATAATTTAAATAAATATGTAATCATAATCTAAAGCGAGAAGTTGAATGTGTGTATATTATAGAATCATTAAATGACTCTCCTTATAGCCCCACACACACGAGTATCTTTAAGTATAACTTCAATAAATTGTTGTTATACTATAAAAGTAGTTTTTCATGGAAAATTTAAATTTTACTACCGAATGATATTAAAAATTTCTGCTGTTGAATATTGACAAATATTCATATGAAAATATGATCTATCTTTATCCTTTTGATCCAGATCACTGACAGTTGGTCAGATAGACATATAGGTGACTTTTTTATCTTGACATGTGCAAAAACTCGAAAAATCTGGTGAATCGTCAAATTAAAAAAAAAAAAGTTTATTCATTTGAAATGTATAAATAATTTCAAGTACATTCTTATTTTTGGATGAAAACGAAAAAATTTTACTATACATCAACGAAAATAAATTTTTTGATTTTTCTAATACATTTTTCAATTTTTTTTTACACTGCAAGAATGTTATTTATTTTAGCAAGGAATATTTGAGATTTTTGTGACATTTTCTTAAATACAGTTAATAAACTTCTAGTTCTGCTCAAAAAGAAAATAAAAAACTACGTTAATTATTTAGATACTCGACATATGATTTAGTAAACAGTTATAATTATAAAATGTAGGAATTATAATTATTGTATATAATGTGTTTATTAGCTAAATGTATACTAAAATTGTTGCGAATCCAAACATTTTATGCAAAAATGTTTCAGGCAAAAGTTATTTGCTTTAAAAACCTAAAAATTTTTTTTGTTAAAAAGTTTTCCTATATGGTTGAAAAGTTTGGCTATGAGTCCATTGAATCTCGTTGATCGATTTTCCTTATTAACGAACTTTACTTGTTAAGCCTAGAATATAAGTTTGACACAATTTTCTAGAAACACCTTATCGAAAAAATGCTATCTTTAAGTAGACACAGTTTCTTGTGTTTTATCTCTAACCAAAAAAGTATTTAAAGTAATTAAACTTGGCCTAAAACTAATATAATAATAAATATAATAAATGAATAAACTATTCACTCTATTAGAAACATAAATTTTTAGCCATTTTTGCATTGGTAATCGTATAGAAAATAGTTTTTTTTAACAGGCAATATACTAAATGCAACAATCAGTACTTGCACTATAGTTTTGAATCACGAATAATTAATTGATTTTATATGCTCATTTACAAATTCCAGTTTCAATCTATTACAAATATTTCATGCATATTAAAATATTTAGATATTTTCACCTAACAATGACTGAATTAATTGTTTTTTCCTGTAAATATTTTATGTTCTTCAAATTTATGCTAAAAAATGTGTGTGAAAAATTCATTAAAAAAAATTTTTAATTTTATAGTCCGGTATTTAGACTTAGAAATGAATTATAATTCAATCTGATCTTCGGAACGCCGTTTCAAATCAAATGTTAATTCTCACAATTGTTCGCTGTAAATAGATAAATAATTTCGTGGTTAAAATCTAAGGGTATTAATTCATATTTTTGACAATGTAGACAATATTGAATCGAAGCTTGTGATTACTTTTAAAACTAAAATTAGAATCACTATTCTCATATTCGACATATTGGTATATAATAATATGGATACATATAAGTCTAAAGTTTGTAACGCTAGCAAATGTTACTATTATTATAATAATATAAAATATACAAGTCACGAATAAAGAGTTTTGTGAAAAGTTAAAGGGAGCTGAAGGTCTATCTCTGCACGCGCTGCTTTTCTCGAAAGTAAGTTTCCCAAGTCGTTAAAATTCAAAATTTTCGAAAAAAAATACAATCAACTTCCGGTAATACCGCCAAAAAAACTTGAATTATGAATTTATATATTCTTTAGAATTTTAAGCTTTCATTCACAAAATCGCTAATAGACAAAAAAAGAATTACCCTCATCTTGAAATTATAATCGCATTTTTTTAAGGCGTTCTTTCAGACAACTTTATGGTACAATGGGTTTTTTTTTGTATCTTGTATTTTTATTTATTTGTTGTACTTATGTATTTTTTGTTATATACTAACTTGAAACTTCACAGCGGCGTAACCTGACCAACGATTAACCTCCATCCTTATAAACAGTTAAAAAATCTATTGTTATATGAAATAAAATATAGGCTACACTTTTTTATCGTAATTAGTTTATACGTTAATCAAAAAAAATTTCTTATTACGCAGCCTCTGATAGTCCAATTTGGCTCAAAAACTATACAGTAAATTTCCTGTGTGTAATAAACGTGCCTCAAAAAATGTGCCTTTTTATAAAAATTGGAGCACAGGTTCGAAAATTACTGCGGAACAAACAATGATTTGTTATAAAAAAATAAGTACTTTTTAAGAAAAGTGAAAATTAATTACTTTTAACAGGTTTAGAAATAAAGAGATATTTTATATTTAAATTTTATCTATAATATTTTTGTCGTTCGAAAATATTTACAATTTTATATATTATAGTACTCTAGTTGTACCATAGACTTCACATCGTTCGCTCGAAAAAAAGTTTAATGTTTCAGCTCTATATTAAAAAGTTTACAAGCAAAACAATAATTATATTTTCTTTTGAATTTCTAAATTTGTATTTTCCAATTTTCCGATTTCGATATTTTACTAAATATTGATTTATTAAAGTTTTTTTTTCAAAGGTTTAAAAATGTTTACTATGTAAGGCGCTAGAATATATTCATTTAAATTACTTCTTCATATATGCAAAATTCATGACATTAATGTAAATGAGAAATGCCTATAAGAAAAATCTTGTGATATAATGTGTTAATGAGTTTGTTGATTTGACTGACAATACAATATGATTACAAATCCAAGAATCATTTTTGTTTTTTTTTTGTCATACATAAAGAAAAATTGAAATACCGAATATACTTGAAATACGAAAAAATAATTAGGCAATACTCTTTGGTATATGATATTTTGTGTGCGCTGTAATACATTCACCGCCGTTCTTCCATCGTCTACTAAATAAAGTATATTATAGAATAAAGAGAGTTATCCGCCGTTTGTTGTTTCAAACTATGGTAAATATTATATGTAAGTAAAGTACGAAACACACGCGTGTTTAATATTTAGTTCGCGCGCGGACACCGATTCATAAACAACATTGGAAAATTTCAAACTTTTTTCAACAATTGTTGTTTATTTATTGTTGTTGTTTTTCGAAATATTTGTGGGGTGTTCGAAAATATTGTTTGATTTTATTTTTTACTGTTGTGTTTTCAGTGTTGGTTTTGTTTGGGTGGGCAGGGAAATAATGTCTTAATTTGTTTGTTTTTGTTTTTCAAGTTGTACAGTTTTTTGGTAATTTTTTCTTAAAATTCCTTTAATTTTTTTTTGTTTTTTTGTATTTTAATGATGTGAATATATTTCTTTAATTGATTGATAACATTAATTAGTCTTCCGGTGTGTTATTCATAAACCACATTTCCAACAAGTAGTTTATCTCGAAATTTTTGTGGCTAATTAATATTGATATTATACAAAGATGTTTTTTAAATTTATTTAATGATTTTTCCGTTTATTATAATATGGTTCTAATTTACAAAATATTATAATTTATAAAAATTTCATCAAGAATATAAGGGAAAACTCTATATCATATTTGATTAATTTTTGCATGTTGTAGTTACTTTAATTTAATGATGTTTTAAAATTTTATTCTTATTTAAATGAGTTTAAATTTGTACACAACAGTTAATAAAGTTTTTTAACCTGCAGGTAATAAAAATCAAATTACTGTTTGTATTGTTAGAAAAGTTTTAAAAAATAATATCCATTATTTATGTTCGAATAAAAATTTTATTCGTATTTACTATATCTTTGATATTCATAGTATATCTAGTCAATATTATAATCATTCAACGACTCTTAATTAATTGTTTTTAAAGCCGGTTAGCATGTGCCTAAAATAAAGGGTGAGTTTTTCGCATTGAATTTTATGTGAAATGACTTCAGTAGCAGAATTTTGGTTAATTAAACATTTTGTATGATCCATGCAATCGATTTCCCGTGGACACGTAGATTACCCTAACTGCGAGTATCTATAAAAGTAAATCCAAAACGGATTATTCAATGTTTTGTTAATGAAACTATTTAAAACCACTACTAAAAGTATCGCTCTGTATATATTTGAATTTCTAGTCAAACTATTAAAATTTGAAACATTAAAAAAAATTTTAATCGAATAGAGTTATCCACATATTGGAGTAAAAAAATAACTATATTAACTTTTCGGGTGTAGTTTCCACCCTTTTTCCGGTATCGGGTGTAACCAGAAAAAGTATAAGATAATGACTAAGACGCATGCGTGGTACTTGTACATACTAAATACGTATTCTCTATTGCATACAATGATTCAAGACTCGCCCATATTAACTACTTAGTTTGATGTCTATAGGAAATTTGGAGGGTACGCCAAAAATATGATCTGCATAAAATTTTCAAACTCAAATAATTCAAATGTAGAAGAAGCCTTGAAAAGATGCAAGTCCCAATTTGATGGTAACCAAAGGGCTTATCAAATTTGTATTTACCATATTTTCAAAAACATTTCATTTAGTTGGTTCGTGACATAAAATCAGGAATTCGAATCAAGCGGAGCTTAAAAAACCGAAATTAATTTAAACTCGTTTTATTTGAGTGACCATAACCGAAACACCATATCAACTTTTTACTAGTTTTTGATGATATAAAGGTAAAATTCATTTTTATGTGAAAAGTACTCCAGTATTAATATTGACTGCAGTCTATTCATTTTGATTGCATGTGAGAACACGGACAACTCCTTTTCACGCATGTCAACAGTACAAGCGATGTTTTGAATTTTTATGGAATCCGATTGGCTCAAATCCTAATGTTTGAAATACCAACGAAGAACCCTGTTTTTATTTTTGTTATAAATCTTTATGTAATGTTTTTCCGTATTTCTATCAGGTAGATAAAAATACAGCATTTTTATTCATCATATAATCTTATATATATGCTTAACATTGTTCAACAAGTGATATCCCTTAAGTTTCCGATGGACAAATTCATATACACGTTAAAATTATATTTTTTCTAAATAATAAAGGACAACCGAAGGAGAGGGTGTGGTAAACGAGAACAGCGGGTAATTACCTGCAATTTTTTATTTAAATTTAAAACTGTATTTTATTTTTTTTTAAATCTACAATACATTATTTTGAGCCTACTACTATTACTTAAATTAATAATTTAGATTCTGTTGTGAGGTTTAATTTTGTCTTAAATAAAATCTTTTTGCTTATATATCTTTGAGGTGATCGCGAACAGTGCCTTTTTCATTTGAACCAATAATGGGTAATTACGGACAAAAGTATTATGAATATTTTTTGAATATATAAGGTATAATAAAAATATATCCACTGAATTTTCTTAGCTTTAATCAGGTGATACAAGTCTGTCGGTTATTATTACCCCTTTGAATTCATAATCAACACAACTGACAATGTCTGTTTAAGAAATTTTAAGAGACTATAACGTGTTTTTGCGAAAGTTTTCTTGTTTTTATATAACAGGTAATTTTTATATAACCAGGTAACCAAGGTGATAATGAAATTAACCAGAATTTGACTTTTTAAATAGCATAAGTACATTTTGTCCATTCTCCCTTAATTGGAATTTCCGTCTTTAAACAAGCAAAACCGAAACCATTTTAGGAATTAAAATCGAAAATAATATTTTTTAAATCGAAATCCTAATTAATACCATTTATTTTATTAAACGATTAATTGAGCAAATCAACTTAAAAAAAAGTTTAAATATTTTGTATTTCTCGTTTTATTTAGCTTCTACTGTACTTCTTGGACACACGTGAATATTGTTTTTTAAATAAACGGACGTACGCTTAATAAATATTTATTAATATGCATCAAATGTATTCATAATTCAAAAATTCATCATCGAATTTGAATTCTTTAATATAAATATAAAATAAATAATATCTATAAGGTCATCTACAAAGCAACTGTTGAACAAACAGTCTTAAAAAAAAACTTCAAAACAATTGATACAAAAAGTAATTATTGTGCATTAACTCAAACTGATTAAAACTTTAATATTATATGAGTATGAAAGATTCAACTAATAAATCAAACGTTTAGTTTATATTTGAATATTTATTATTAGCGGCATTGTTTATCATCATTTCATTTCTATAGTATTATAGCTTTTAACGGGAATATTGTATGTGATTGAAGTGAATTTTAATTTATTATAAATAAAACATCAAAAAAATAATTTAAATAAATTTAAAGCTAAACTAGTTAAATTTTTTTTTAATATTTGAAAAACAAAATCGACTTCCTAATATATTGATTAAGTACAGTAAACATAATTTTTGAATCTATTAATAATTTTCCTATCTAAAATTAGTTTTTGTCTTACCAAAAATAAAGTAAATTTGGCGGCTATAATTGTATTATGTACAATTGAAATATTTTATTAATAATCAGAGATTCCATCAAAGGGTTTTCTTATTTACACGAACGCGTCAGGTTATGATATAGGAGTACTTAGCCGTCTATGGTATGTGCATTATGAGCTGACAATCAAAAAATTAAATAATCATCAATAGTTTGATTTACTCCAATACGTCAGCGTGACTTTAGGGAAGGGAGGGTCATAAACTAACAAATTAAAAACTCCTCGTTGACATTTCGTGAGAAAGATATGGAATTTAAAATTTTTGATGTAAATTTTGAGCTTGTACCAGTCATTTAAGAGAAGAATTTCCTGATTAGTTTTGTTTTTAACTCATATATGAGTGCCTTTTATTCAAATAAATTTTACGGTGTATTAGCACAAAATTCAAAAATTTTACAAATAATGTTTTAAAATAGGTGTGGCCGAAACTGTCCAAAGAACTAGTCCAAAAATTTTCAACTTATTATTTAGTTTACAATTAATTTTACTATAAATGATTAATTTAGACTGGTATTATTCATTGTTATCAGAACCAGATCAATTGACTATTCAATTGCAATATACATTGTTTACCAAAGCTGTGGACTCGAATCTCACCGTCGCCACAGAAATTAGTTGCAATCATAAGACGTCGAACACGAAAGTGTCCCGCATTGAAAGGCCTACTTGTCTGGTATATCATCTCATATAGTTTTTGATGAAACTGCAGATGATCGAATGAATACGTTAAGATTGAATGCAAGTGGCCTAACTTCTTTTAAATTTTTCATCAAATTTTTACAGTTAAATACAATAAATCGTCTCTAATATAACAATCAGACAAATGTCAAAGGAAAATCACTTTTTATTTATATATTTTACTATTGAATACCAATATCTCATTTAAAAACAACTCGCCTATGGTGTCACCTCTTAAGTATTTGCTATGTGTAATAAAACAAGAACATACCTTTTTTTTTTATTATATATGTTAATAAGGTACTGTCAAGTGTACAAATAATTAATATGTCTGTAAGCAATAAAACATTCATTGTCTTTATATGGATTTAATAGCATTAATTTTTTTGTAAACTTAAACACAATTATTTATCAAAATAAATCAAAATGTCAAAGAAAGATCGAAGTGGTTGAACAAAAATGGAAAGAAGTCTTGTTTGTATGAGATATTCATTATCTTATACAATAAATTTTATCTTAAGGTATTTTGCATAAAGTATAACGGACATGTAAAATGGATTAATGTTAAATTTACTTAAGATATTTGTGGTACAGATTTAAGGGATCTAACGTTTTGACCCTAACCAAAATACAATATTGTTAGACACACGCCTATGAGTTCGGATGTCTTTCTCATTTCATAAGTAATTTTTTTGGGTCATAAGGGTTAAAACTCCAAAAATGTTGAAAATGTCTATCTATATATTTTCAATTTGTCATATTTAGTCTACGTATCTATGTAGGTTTATTTTCATATTTTATTTAGAGGATTCCAAATTCAAAAGTGTTCATAATATTCTCTAATTTTATGATTAGACTAAAAATGGCATTCTTTTCAAATTTGATATATTGCTACGTGTGAAACAAACTTCAGTACCTGAAAATTTAACATTACTACATTTTATAGACTTCAATAAAAGCTTAATAAGTGGTTTAAAGTTTTAAGAGAAATGTATCAAAGAATTGGAAATTAAACTTATGTATAGTTGTAACCAAATATTGGGCCTCAATATTTCGGTCGTAGCGCTCTTCTAATTACTAAAAAGATAATTATTGTTTAATAATATTTTTGAATAAAGCTTAACTTTGATTACAAAAATTTTTTTATACCCCAAATATTAGATTTTCAAATTTACACCCACAGTTTGGGGTATAATAATTGTTATATAATAAAGTGTAGAATATGAAAAGAAAATTAAAATAAATGGATAAAAAGAAAAAAAAATATATAACAAATTAGGAAAACTGGAAAAAGGCATACCTATGATTAATTTTATCTCTATTGATCTCAACTTATGTGTAAAAGTAATATTACAAAGCTATGGTTAGAATAATTTTCGAATCAGATTACTTTAAAAGTTTTAATTTTTAATTCTAACTAACTTTCAATTAAATCTCTAATCTTAATCATCAATTAATTTATGAAATCGATTACAAAATTTACCACTTAATTTACGGATATTAACAATTTTCTAATTGTAATTAAATAATTCAAGCATAAATTTAATTCAAATCATCCAAATATTTATTCCAGAAATTAAACAACAAAGTAGGCAACGGAATATAGAAAAATAGGTTATGATTAAATATTATTCATTCTCTCATTACTAAGTTTTTTTTTTTAAATGTCACGAATAAAAAATAATGAAAAAATTATTAAAACAATGTAATGATTAAAAGGTCAAATCGGACGATCATCAACTTATATTACTCCTTTACTGAATTATCATACTACTATATCTATTTACAGAGTGTCCAAAAAAATGGTCTGAAAAAATTTTATGTATACTCAAGTAATCAAAATACGCGACGACCTGAATCTTGCACGTTTACTTAAAATTATAAAATACACTAATTTTATGGTGTATTTTATAATTTTTCAGTTCAAAATAAATGTTTTAGATTAATAAACAAAATGAATACTGATAAACAAGAATATTTAATATTTTTATGAAGGTATAAAAATAAATGAAAAAAAAATATTTTTTTGAGTATATATGTTCAGAAATTGAATATAAAAAGATGATTTAATTTTATAAATATAGGAAATTAAACCCAAACACCTGATGTATAGTTTTAAAAGGTGACTATGGAATACGTGGATTAATTTTCATTTTATTTTTAATATGTACTCAAGGAAATTAACATTATATTTCCAAAATTGCTTAGACTGATCTTTAATGGATTAAGGCAAACAAATTATATATTTTTTTATCATGGCCACCCGGATATGATACTTCTTCTCCATGACTTTCTAAATTTGTTTTATGATGAATTTAAAATTGTTAATTGATAACTAAAATTTTTTTGAAAAGAAATCCTGAAATCCATGTCTTTACTTTTAATATCTATTTTTTCATCATTTCTCCAAAACTTTGAATCCATTTCATCTATGTTTATGGGTTGATTTTCGAAAAATCGCTACATAAGTATTCGCTTTTTTGTTTTAAGAATACTTTAGCTATTTTATATGAATAGGTTATCTAAAAAGTTATCTAAATTTTTGATTTCTATTAATTTTTGATAAAATTTTTTAAAAAGAAAATGGCTATTATGTATGTGCCTATATATGTGGTACTATTATCTTTGTCGTTTTTCGAGTATATTCATAATTCCATGGATGTAAAACATCTGTAGTTAAGTGGTAAAAACTCGGCTACATGGTTTCGACTGCTTTTTTGTTAGTACTTCAAAAGGCTTTGACCACAATTTTTTGCGTTTGAAGTTCTTATATTTATTAATTTTTCATCTTCCATAACACAAATTTTAGGCAATATTTTCTCGCATACACAGTACATAGTATATCGTCGATAAATAAGTTTAAGGTTGGTGTTTTATAAGAGATATACACATAATAATAATAATAAATATGACATTTATATTGATTTATTTATGAGTTTGTTGTACATATTTTATTTATTTATTCATTTATTTGTATTTTTTTAAAAAGAAATATTGTAATAAGACATAAAATATTGAAATTAATATTGAATTAGATAACTGTGAGTCAAGAATGCATGCTTTCATAGGAGTCAATAAATCAAAATGAACAATTACTTCATATATTTAAAAATTCGTCTGAATATTTCTAATCAATATTAAATATTATGAAATGTACAAATTTATGCTTCTAAATTTAAACGAGAATCAATTCAATGGCCTGGATTATGGCATAATATTTTACAGCTGAGCTAATAAGTTTTTAACGGAATGATTATATATATTTTTTTTCAATAATAACTTTAAATAAAAAAATTAAATAAATACTTAGTGCCAAAAATTACCATGTAATTAATTATTTTTAAATGATGACAATTAAGGGAAATAACTAGCAAATACTTCTATAATTAAGGCAATCTCTATTAAAGAATATGCATTGTATTTTTTTCAAACAAATTATTATTATCTAAATATTACAAAAAATGGATGTATAAACTCGAAATGAAAACGGAGGACTTGTCAAAGAGTTTTTCCCGAAAAAAACATTTTTAAATTCAAAATAGGTATTATTTATTTGTTATTTGGTTATGTTTTTTTTCAATAAAAAGTCTGTGAGATGCCCTATGAAAATATAAGATTATACATGCTAAATTTTTTAACATTTGGATTTTTTAAGTTATTTTTGCGCGAAAATTGAAATAAATGCAATTAATGTGTATAATGCACTAGAGGCTATCTTTAATATAGATGTCTCTTTTTTGGGTCTTATTCCACTTAAAAATTCATTTCTCACAAGGAAATCACATGTTGTATTGGATGTACCCTGTTTTATTGAAAACCTTTTACAATAAATGAATTATTTAATATCAAATAACAATTTTTATTTTAAATTTATTAAAAAATATTTAATTCGTGAATTTTATGTCGCTGTAAAACCGAAATTTCATACTTAAACATTATTTTCTACTTCTTAATTTGATTTGGTATCAATGCGTGTTTTTAATTTTTTTTTTTTTTTTTTTAATATATGATTTTAATAATCAGTAAAACTATGATCTATACAATAGAAAATTATATCCACCATATAAAACAATTGTTTTGAACAATTGGTCTAGTTAACATTATGTAATCTGATCATTGATAAAATCTTTTTTTCAATTTTAATAATAATTCTATTAATAATAAAATTCGTATTTTAATTACCATAAATTAATTAATGTATTAGTAATTGAGATATTGTTTTAATATCAATCATTTCTCGGAATTAATTCGATACAGGTGAAGCGTGTTTACGGGAACTATGATATAGCATTCATCATTGATTGCCTAACAAAAAACGGACTATATTTAATTGTATAGCAAAAAAGGCCTGTATAAGTAGCCTTATTTTACATAGACAATTTTGAATTTCGTTTTTCTTCTAAGAGACTTTAGTATTAAGTAAGGTATTTGATTTCGTTTTAAGGCATGGGAAAAAAAAATAATTTGGTATAATTTTTGCCTTTTCATTCAATCAAATTAATACTATGCTATAAACGTTAAACTCAGTTATACCATCTGATATAGAACTTATATGTATAGAAATATATATATATATATATATATATATATATATATATATATATATATATATATATATATATATATATATATATATATATATATATATGTGACAATTTGGAAGAAAATATTGGCTATTATTGTATGGCCAGCAGCAAAGTATTAAATTTCGTTCAACATTGAAATTCTTGATTTGTATAATTTTATTGTCCTTTACCGAACCACTCGATACGTATTAAAACATATATAATTATGATATTAAAAGAATACATATTTAATAAATAAGGTTGATTAATAATTATATTGTTGTAGATGCGCTCCACTTAAATTGTTTATTACAAGTAGGTGTTAATTGTTTGAACTACAACTCATTTGATTCACTTGTAAGAAGGAAATATATTTTTATAACTACTATGTTTATAAGAGTTTCTCCCACTAAACAATACAATACTTTTACTTCTTAAATAACTTATATTAATACAAATATATTTAATAGTTTGCAAACAAAAGTTTAAATTAAAATAAAGTTTATAAATTTAATCATCGTTAGGATTTTTCTACATTTTAATATCGTAATGACTCTGTCCACAAAATTTTATGAAATTAGACCTCGTATTTTCGTATCCCAATGTTGTTGGCGATTCACTTCAAAATAAAAGTTGATAAAATGAAAAAATGGCTGATCAACAATGAATTACTCAAAATAAATTAAACAATTTCTTCTTCAAAATCCGTTTTATCAAAATCCGTAAATCGATTTTAAGGAAAATACAAGCAAAATCCAATGCATACAAAGAAGTTTATCTGTGTACAAAAGGCACAAAAATTTCAAATAAATTAACCGACTTGTACCATAATCTTAACGCTAGAATTTGTTGAATTTGATAGTGAATATTATTAACACAATATTTATATTCTTAATTATATTGTCTTTGTGTTCATAACATCGACACACAAACTGGAATAATTAATAAAAATAGCATGTAAATATTCATCATAAAATAAAAGCATTTTATAGATTAATAAAAATAACAAAAAAAAAAAAAAAAAATTTAATACTTTGAATAAATTCTACATATAAAAATATGTATTTCTTATTTGAGGGAATTTTTTTTCTTCATATTTCGTATCGTAAGTAAAAACGTGAGTTGAAAATGATATTACAACGTTAAAACGTCTACATATTTTAAAGTATATATTATATCTAAAAATTGAAAAAATGAACCCCAAAAACCGAAGAACGAACACAGTTACCTTTAATATACATTTTTATCAAAATAGTATACAAAAATATTATGTTATAGTCAAATAGAAATTTCATGTATATAGATCTTAGTACCTTTACCTAACGTATGATACAAAAAAATTTGTTTTGTATAGTTTAAATTATTTTTTCTTAATTATACTCAGAAACAAAAATTAATTTACTAATTAAAATTGTTTTTTTAATCGGAATTTTAAATGAAAAAGAAATTTTGTAAATTTATAACTATAGTGATAAGCAAAATAGTCTTGGTCTTGGTCTTAATGATTTTTGAAAAATTTTTGATTAAATTCAGTTTAGCTTAAATGTTTTAAGAAAAACTAAATTCATTGAAATTTATGAAATTCATTATCAAGCTAGTTCCAAGAGAACTCGGCGCCAGTTTTATTGCTTTTTAATTTTATTTAATATTTTTATTTATTAGTTTCTTACAGGTTTTTTTTTCTATTAATTTATACAGTAAGTTTAAAAATAGAATGCAGGCGGGGGAAACTTCATTGTCTTTAAGTAAAATAAATCATATGAATCTAAACATATTGGTCCAACAGTAGAAAAATGCTACGTTTCAGCTAAAAATTCAGATTTAAATTTAGATTATGTATCTAATAATTTTAGAATGCGCTTTAAAACGCCAACTTTAATTAAAATACATGCGGGCAACTTTGGACGACTTTTAGATCTATAGTAATACTACGCACAGGCCGAAAATTGTCCATGTATCCGATCTATAGAGCCTCAAATTTCTAAATATTTAAAAAATTATACATTGAAAATTTAAAAAACTTATGAATCGAAATTTAAATTATTTGAAAGTTATAATTTTGGAGACTTAGTTTAATAGAAAAATATTACCCAAGACGACGAAAATAAACGAGAAAATGGAAAATTTCCATAATGTAAAGACACAACTAACCACTCCGTACCTGTACCGATATCCGGTCGGATAGGAAGTTAAATAATGTAATTTAATTTTTTGAATTCACTTTTATATTTTCTTAAATTTTCTTGGGAGAAAATGTAAACTAAAAATACAATTAAATTATATATCTTCCTATTGAAGTGACAGCCGACACTTGGTCTGCCTAAAATACGGCCACTGTGCGGATACAGAGTGTCTATGTCCTTACCTTCAAAGACGTAAATAAATTTTTTTATTGGATGTATACTAAAAATGTTTTAAATAAAATTATTGGTTTTTTAATGAACATTATTGTAATTCGAATTTTTTTTATTGTTTTGGCTTCCCTACAGTTTTGAAACAATGATTAACGGTTAAACTGTATGATACTATAAGTATCTCTGAAACCATTAGCAAAAACGTATTGTAAGCGCTTATTCGAAATTTACTTCAAATTTGTTAATCATTTTATTTGCTATAAACTTAGTACTCTGTGTTTTTTTGACGTATTTCTTTCTGACAACAAGAAAATTAATTGAATTATAAATTCTAATATATGAAAAGAGTTTTCTTTGGGTATGTCATTGTCCCTAAATAAATTGATTCTCGTTTACATAGAATGCTACTATATATCTATAGAATTTTATGCATTTCGAGACCATTTTCTAAGATACGTTCTGCATTCCATATGATCATTTACTATATCAACACAAATATATTCACATTATTTAAATACAAATGATAAAAAAAAAAAAAACTATCATGGCTATTTATAGACGTTATGTATAAAATTAATTGATTGTTATGATTGGTGACAATCCATATAAAGTGAAATATTAAAAAAACTTGTACAATAAATTATTAAAATATTATTAAACTTTATTTTAATAATTTATTCACTTAATAAATTATTTAAAAAAAAATTTTTTTTTTATGGTTACAGGTTGTTTTATTAGTTAAATAAAAAAAAAATTAATAATCCATTTAAAAAATATATATTATGGGTACAAAAAATTACCATCAATTTGGACGTAATCTTTGTAATAAAAATTTATTTATTTTTATTTTAATTTTCATTTGCCACTTAACAACGAGTAATGGACAATATGATGAAGGTAAGTACCCGAAAATATTTTTTATAAATTTTCATAAAATATAACAATAAAATATTTAAATATCTAGGTACAATGTATTGTTACTTACTTTTGCCATTCAATAGTAAAAGTGCGTGATGTTTCCGTAACAAATTTTCGATGTCAAATGTTTACTGTAAATACATCAATTTGGTCTCTTGAGACAATAAAAAAAATTTTTATAGAAATCTGTTTGTCTCCTGGTCTATTTGGATTCAAGATATCCTTCTTAAACAAACTATAATCACTAAATTGTTTATTCAAAATCCAGTTGATCCAAGGACGCAAAAATATAAGCGAAGATCTTTTGTAAATATCGATCTATCAGGTCCACTTTATTCTAATGGTTTTTACGTTTTGTCGAAAATATCTGTAATCGGTTTCTTTAAACTTATTATATTCACAAAACATTTAAAACTTAAAATTTGTAATTTAAAGCATTCCACTTAGAAAATTCAAATATGGGAGAGGGGGGTCAACTAATCAAATGTAGCTACATATGATCAGTTAAATCATTTTAAGGTCAAGAACGGCAATTATAAAATAAAATTTATACTTTTTTAACTAATTTAAATTTTTTTCGGGAAAAACTCTTCTACACGTTATTTCTTTTCATGTCAAGCTTGTGCATACCAAATTTCATTTAAAGAATTATTTTTTGAGTTATTTGTGCACAAAAATCGAAAGAAATAAAATGTATATTACATTAGAGATTGTATTTAGTATAGAGGTGTCCTTTTTTTTTTGTATAAATTAAGATTTTTTTTACAAAGTAGTCATCAACATGATGATTTAATCGAAATTTAATCGAAAAAATCCTAGAGTTCTCATTAATAATTATAAATTGGATAGTTTTAGTCACAGCTTGAACAGTTTTAAATTATATATATGTCAAAAACAAAATTTTAAACTTTTTTGAGGCTTTCAGGAAGCACTAGAAATTTTAAATTTTCTTGATTTTAATTTAAAAAAATAGATTTTTTAAATAAATTTCTAAAAATGTTAATTTAATTTTGATGGTTTTTTTTATGCACACAAATTTGAAATATATAATTTTGTATGATGCACCTGGACTTTTTATTTTTATTTTATTTTTTTTCTTTTTACTTCAAGAATTTGAAGTTATGTTCCATTAAAGAGTATTAATAGGGACGATGCAATAAAAAATAGCTTAAACTTACCCATTACGAAAAAATACGAAGCTTGACCCTACCAAAAAAAATTTGAAAATGATAATAAAATTGATTTAAAAAGTAATAAGATATATGCTTTTAATGACCAAAGTCAAAATCAGAAGTTTTATCGATAAGCGATAATTTTTGAAAAATCACACAGCAAAAATTTTTTATATTAAATGTTATTATTTATATACCATGTTAATTCACAATCAACTCATTTGTGCATACTAACATTATTTATCTTAAATTTTTAAGAAAAATGAAAAAGTGTATCTAAGTGCCATGCACATCGATAGGCTTTCATCGTTGAATGAACCTTATTTATGTATAATCACTATGGAGATGAACCTGTATGACATTATTTATGCAAATCTCTTTCTTTATTTAATTAAGATTTTTGAACGTTCATATTTTGGCAAATTTTAAAGATTTTTAAAAAATAACTTCAAATTTATGTTTCTGAAGTAAAGATGCTTCAACTGAAGTAATAAAAGAAATTTGTGGATCCTCTCTATTATATCGATAAAAATATGTTGAAAATAAAAAATTTAAGATGAAAATATTTTATATTTTTTTGAAAACACAATTAGAGCATAATTTTTCTACAAAAAGTTTTCAAGTAAGAAGGAAAGTTAGCCATTAAATAAACGCAAAAAAGTAAATCTCATTACAGATCTATCTTACTGTTTCTATAGACGACAATAAACAAAATCCATTAGTTAAACTAAATCTAGACAAACTAAAACTCAAAAAAAGATACTGTAACAGATTGATTGACATAAAAGACGACATTGTCCACTGTTCAACACAACAACAGTACAATTCTACAGTGAATATGTTTGTTATGTATGTATTGTCTTTCTCCATTGTGTTGCAACAATAAAAATTACTGTCTAAATAAATGTATTCTATAAATTCATTAAATCAATTGTGTGTGTGTGTGTGTACAAAAATTCACTTAATTTAAAAGATCAAATTATTATTATGTACAATATAGCTACAATAAACCTTATATGACTATTCGCTTTATATAGAATAATGTACAATAGTTTTCCATTAGCCGAAGAAATATTTTTTTTTTAATTTTATATCCCCGCAATAGATTCAAACAAAAATATTTAGTATAATCACCACTCAACTATCTATAGACAAAAGCTGGTGAGATGTGTTTCAAACCATTGTAATTTTTTATTAAGAGGGATTATTCACAGCCGCCATTGACTTAAAAGAGTGTGCTTCTAACAAGCTGCTTACGTAAATTACATGTAATATACATTGTATTTTTTTAGTTTGTGCACACAAATAACTCCAAAAATATTTTGAAATAAGTCGAAGAGTTTTTCTCGAAATAACATTTCTAAGGTAAAAATCAAAGTTTATTGAGAAAAACTCTTCGACAAACCCCTCCATTTTCATGTCAATATTGTGCATATCGAATTTTAAAACATTTGGATGAGTATGTTTCAATCCCCCCTTAAACGGTCATACAATTAAAACACAGGTATCGTGGATCAATTGTTACTCAGTATTAGGATAATATGAACTATAACAATTATTCACAAAATGTAATAGACAATCTAGTTGTGAATGAATAATAGATGGCTTTTTATATTCAACGTAAGAATTGACTGAAAACTCAGCTAATAAATAATAAAGGGGGTTTACTTCGGAGGGATTTACTTCAAATATTAGTATCATCTATTTCTTATAATAACTTCATATATCTCTTATAGTTCTCCCTTGATCCTGTCCTGAATTCGATGTTTATTTTCACTCAAACCAAATAACTTTATCACTGATGACTATTAAAAATTGAATAACCCCAGAAATTAATCTTTATATATTTAACTTTACTAAATATAACAAAAAAAACCTACTAATTAATTTCAAACAGCAATATTTTAAAGTGTATTTATTGAGGAAGATATTTAATTATCCACATTTTAATTATTTATGAAAATCATAATAATCCATAAACTTTTCGTTTTACAGTCAGTAATAACTATATATATTAGTATATTAGTACGGGCGTCAAAAAGTCGGTCGTGAACGATTGTCGCCTCTGAATCCACCCATGTGATTGATCAGAAAATCGCGATTGTGGTAAAATAAAATTTTTAGGCTTCTAAATAAAAATTAATTTTTCAAGATAGAAGTATCTATTATTTCGATCTCTTAGAATGTCATCCTCTGTTTTCTTAAAGAACCGACAACAAAAACCATTGAACAAGAATTAAAAAAAATTTATTTTTTACTAGCTAATCAGGACAAATTTGAGCTAAAATAGTAAAAAACTCAAACATTTTACTAAATAATGTTTCAAACAAAAGTTGTTTGTTTCAAAAAACATTTCATAGTTTAAAAGTTGGGTCAAAGATCCATTGGACCCAAAGGACCGATTATACTCGTTTAAACTCAATTTTTATATTTAGAATACGTCAACAACATTTTAGGTCACTATTTCTATTTGTTTTTGAATTATCGTGATGACGCGCAGACGGATAGTCGAAAATGGACTAATTAGGTGTTTCTATGAAAATTTTGTTTGTGCGGTCAATATAAGATAGCGTTACAATCTTTAGACTTAATATACTTTATAAAAATGCAAACCTGCTCATAAAATATAATTATTAATGAATTTTGTTATAACTTAAAGTTAGTTAATACTTTTATGTCAATGGTGTAATTTTTGACATGTGAACGTGTTTAATTTTAATTCACGCTAATTGGAATGTATTCGTTTATTTCAGTTTGGTTAGTAGGTATTTATTTGTTGTACACAAAATAAATATAAAAAATAAAAAAACAAATATGTTCCGTATATTCCATTCCATCCGTATGTTAGTAGTATAGTATTGCATAAAACATACGTAATTAAAAAATATAATTTAAATCCATTTTTGATGAAATGTTTATATTTATGTTAGTTAGTATGTGTTGTGTCATTAGGACTATACAGGCAACGAACTAGTTATAGGTATTAGGTATCCTTTTATTTAATAATCCTTATATTTGTATATAGGGTGTTTTATTAAAATAAATTGACTTGTACAATCCCTATTTATTGATGTCGATAAAATGTTAGCATCAAAGTCATCAACGAAAGAAGTGAATATAACGTATAATGTTAATTATTATTGTTTGAATTTTATGTGCAATTGTCAGATTCTACAACGTATTTTTAGCAACTTTTGTTAAAAGTAGATTGAAACTCTATTTATAAATGTCTGTTTATATTTGCTTAGAGTATATTAAGAGAGAAGCCCTTGTACCTGGACTTTTATTTCCTGTATACCCTCTTTTAGAACATTCCATCACCTAAAGGTGCCTTCTAGCAGACGAGACAATTATTTTGTTATTATATTATTGGTGGAGCCTTATTCGGTTGGATTCAAGCAACAACAATATGATCAACCTAACATACTCTTTTTTTAATTACAATTAATCAAAATGCCACTGCCTGAATTCCAACCCAAAACCTGAAGTATAAGTAGTCAAATAGGTGAAGGTACGTTTATTCACTTGACCACTGAGCTGGTTTAAATCATACGAATTCGTATCAATGTTTGAGCTACTTACAATTTTTACCATAATTATTACAATATAAAAAATTTGTGGACTATCCAGTTATAGGAAATTGTTATTTCATATCTATACTAATATTATAAAGAGAAAATATTTGTATTTTTGTATGTAATGAATAATCTTTAAAACTACTGGCCCGATTTGAAAAATTCTTTGACCGTTGAGAAGCTTTACTTTCCCCAGGTGACATAGGCTACTTTTTATCCTTGTATTCCAACGAAAACGGGAAGTTCGCGGGTGGAACCGCGTGACATTCGTTAGTATATTATAAGTATGTATGTATTAATTATCGAATTTTAAGCTGAAAAAACCCGCCACAAAATAGTCATTTCATGTAATATTCATTGACATTTTCATTAAAAACTGGAATAAAGTGGTCAACGCAAAGAATAATTGGTGAAAAACATTTTAAAAAAATAGCCCAGTTTGCTCAATTCAATATAATTCGACTTAGCTAAATTCGATCCGCATGTTTCGTGTCGATTATATATTATTTGATAATATCGATTATTTTCAATTATATTAAAAAATGCTGCGACGCTTCACATAACTTTTTTTTTTCACTTCTTCATACTTTTACTAGGAAAAAAGAGTTATTTATTTTTGTACACAAACAAAACAAAAAGCCAAACTAGTTAAATTATATAAATATAACAAAATTCGATAAGTTGAATTAAAACCAACCTCTCCCCCATCCATTATTTGAACAGCTTCAATATAATTTTGTAAATTACATAGCTGCTTAAATACTGACTTATTCAAATTGATCTATTCAATTTATCTTCTCAATTGGCTAAGTCACAGATATTCAATTTAATGCAAACAATAGAAAATAATTTTCTAGAATACGAATAGTTTATTGTTCATTATTATTGCTACTCGAAGCGGTTCGATTGATACATAAGATATAAAAATGATAACATAATTCTTTGATATTATTTATAACATATGTACGAACACATATATAATGCATATACAGATCGTTTTCTGAATCTTTTGATATAACAAACATAGTATTAAAATTTGTCTATATACATAGAAGATTATAATTTTTATACATGTATACAAATATTTATACGGTTATTTTTGATCGTTTTCTGTATCGTTTTATATAGGGAAAACAATGTTAAAATATTCCTACATACAAGATTACAATTTTTATATATACGTAGAAAAATTTAAATACATTTAAAAAACTTTGTACTGTTATACATTACTATAAACTCTTTTTAGTGGGGATTTTCACTATTAAAAGTTTGAAAATAACAATGTATAACACATGAATCTGTTGATTCTCAAACATATGTCATCTTTTTCAATGAATTTATTTAAATATTTTTATGTATGTATAATAATTGTATCTTTTTTGTATGTAGAAATATTTTAACATTGTTTTCCCTATATCAAAATATATAGAAAACGACCTGTATACGTACATTTTATATGTATATATCGTGACAAAATAAAAGTCCTTACCATTTATATCAAATCAAATCAAACTTGAGCTCTTTGATTATGTATATATTTTTATATCATTTTTAATTAAGATAAATTAATAATTCCATATTCATATGACATATTCCTTCTTTTAAATTATCATCTCGCAAATAAAATTATTTGTTATTACATATTTATTAAAAAGTATATATTATACGTACATACATATGTAGATAAAGGTACCTACCACACATATGTATATTAATTAGTATATATTATTATTATTATTATTATTATTATAAGAATATATATATATTTATATATCAAATATAGATACCCAGTTCAAATGAGAAAATTCTATGAGTAAGATGTTTGATATGTCTAAATAATGACTTTTCTACACGTTAGAAACTATATGAGATTTTTTGTCACTCTGCATCACTCAAACGTTATTTGAACTGTAATTGAGATTGTTATAACTGTGAATTTCCTCCATCTCAATTACTCATTGTTGGTTTATCGACCTTAAAAATATACAATAATTCTGTATCCAAAAGCAAGTTTTGAAACATTATTGGTGTTATATGAATGTAGATCTTATAAAAAACTTTCAAATAAAATTTTTGTGTCGAAAAAGGAAACTTTTTTTTAATAGTAATAAAAATCTATTTGATAACCTATTTCCAAAGCCAAAATAACTTTTAACATCATTTCGTAATAAAGAATAACCACTTATTATTGTTTTACAGAACATATTTCCTGAAAGAATCTATAGAAAATTTAAAATTTAGTCATTTTTCAAGTTTTTATGTGAAATTGTTTCTTAAAAACATTTTTTAGGCAGATTGTTCAACTTGGTAACGGTCCGGTTACTACATATTATGAATCAACTAACCAGAAATGGGCCGGATCGTTAAAAATAGTAGAGATCCACGGATATGAATACGGATCTTAACTCAATGAAGCGGTATAATGTTTTGAATTTCCTTTAATTATGATTGTTTATTAAATGAAATGAATTTAAAATTAATCCAACTTTTATTGCGACTATTTTAAACCTTTCATGGTCACTATTATTATTATTATTTCATACATCAATTACAAATTAGTAATAATTATTAATTAAAATCATTTATACACTATGATAAGAAAAACATAAACTCAGACACAAAACATATTTTTTTGGTCAAACAAAAGACTAAGGTCTCCAACAAATAAATTGGCTTCACAATATGATTCCACTGTATATTTTTCAACTTTTTGAGTGTCACATTTAATGTTTAAAAGTATATATGTGAAAATAATATATTACTTATATATTATTCAAGTTCTATACTTTCTAATTATCCATCTAATTTGAGGTAAAAAATAAAATGTATCTAAATCTAAAGGTTTATTCATTTCTGACAACTGTATATAATTTTTTTTTCGAAATTTTGATAATTTGTTATGAATTTTGAAGTTAACCTCAATTATCTCTGATATTTTATTATGTCAAATTAAAACTTTTTAAAAGCATGTAGGTATAAATAAATAAATCTACTTGTAATTATTTAGATGAACACCGAATGCTTCGTTTACATAATAAATTGCAGATTATATAAAGTTAGAACTCAAATGTTTTATAAAAACATTTATAAAATATTTTTGGAACTTTGTGACAAATGTCCTTTCTTGCGGATTTTGTTTTCAACTTTTAAGTTTTTTTATCTCTTATATTTCTTTCTTGTTTTTCTGTTGCTTGATTAAGATCTTATCATAAGCAAAATAAAATTATTTGAATGTGCACTAGTTCTGCGTTTGCTCTATATATATACTGGCAAAGTTTACCTTTGGGTCTATAATTGTTTAAAGAAATTGTGAAATCTATGTTAACTTTTACTATAACTATTAAAAATTTTTGTTTCAACTTTTAGTTTTTTTTTCAAGATCGGCGTAAAACGTTGAACGTCAAAAATAAAATGTCACCAAACCATGAATTCAAAATAACTATTTTATCCTACGTTTGTAAAAGGTACCTAGACCTCGAGTCTATTAAGAGGGGAACTGCAATCGCGTTCCTTGTACCTAGGCCTTATGGTCCTCTGTATCTTCGTTTAGGACACTCCATTACCTGAAAGCACAAATGCCTTCTAGCACAAGATGATAATTATATTGTTATTATGTTGTTGGTGGAGCAAGTTACTTCGTTCTTATCCAAACGACGACAGTGTGATCAACCAACCGCCCTTTTTTGTATTTAATTGATTAAACTGCCGCTACTTGGATTCGCACACGCAACCTCTTGACTGAGTAGTCAAATAGGTGAAGGTATTACTGCCTTTACGTACTTGGCTTGTAATCGGTAACTCGTATTAAATTAAACACTTTTTGATGTACATTTTTTTTCCAAGAACCTATTATCATAAACCTTTTGTCTTATGGAAGGAATTTCATTCTAAACATTTATTGCATTTTAATCAATACACCCTGTAAAAATAAGTAATATTTGACAATTGACGTTAATAGCTATATGAAGTATTTACTTCTAAAATAACTGTCATCAAACTATTTACCACAAAATAAAAACGTATAGATTTGTATTTATTAACAAATATCCCCATTTTTATGATTTCAAGTATTTATCTAAAAAAATAAAAAAATAAAAAAAATAAAAAAAACAAAAAAAAAAACAAATATTGTATATATAAACAAATAGTAAGTTATTTATTTTGTTATTGAAAAATGTCGAACTGAATTCATAGAAATTTAATACGAATTGAATGTCGTTTATTGAGTTATAAATTGTTTCTTAATGACTGTCAAGGGTTTTTCTATTTTATTTGTATGTAATTAATTATTCATATATTTTATATTAATATATTAGATTTAAACAAAAAAACAAAAATGAGTAGAAATTATTCAGACATCTGTGTGCACGTCAAGGGAAAGACAATTATTTAATTACCACAAACTTAAGCGAAACCTCATTTAATACATATTAAATGATTATATGTGAATCAAAGATATTGAGATCATAAATCTGGATCATTTTCGAATCTAAAATTGTTTTTTAAATAAATCCTCAAACATTCAAATTCAATTTATTCAAATCCTATGATTAAAAAAATTTTAAGAAATAAACGAAGGCGGGTAAAAGTTCAAGCAATGTGTTTGAAAGTGGTGTATAATAAATTGAATATTTAGATTCATATTATCGTGCGAGTATAATAACATTCAAAGAGTAAATTTGACAGAAAAAATTTAGATATATTTTGCTTTTCTATTCACGAATTTGTTTTCAATGATGGTTACTTTCAACAATTTGATTGGATAAATTTCGCATACTGATTTTACGAAAATAACTGATTTTGGTTTACAATAAGTTATCTTTTATGTCATCAGTATCATTTTACCTTTAAATTATTTTTTTATTTTTAATTATCTATTATAAAAAAGTGCTTACTTTCGAAACATTGTTTTCCTCGAATAAAAGTAAGAGGTTAGTGTTTGATATTCAGTTTGGGTTGCTTAAATTAATGACAAATAGTTCCCTTATAGCTATTATAATGTATATAGAGGTAAAAAAGTTCACAATTTTATAATATTCATAGAGTATACATAAATTGTGTTGATATATTCTCTATGGAATATATAAAAACTATTTAAATTGTAATTGGTTTGTTTCACAACTTATTTAACAATCGAATAAAACATTTATTAGTAGAAAATTGTAGCGACATAAAAAAAGGATATTATAAAACATGAAAACAAAAGAAAATAAATGAAAAGAAGTAGTTAAAGGGGATAAATAAATTTAAAACCTAATTATTTTGATCCGGTTGTTGAATTAGAATTGTATGTAATAAATAACATTATAAGTAAATAAATAATATTATAAAACACCTTTACTTATGTGTGTGTACTTCAACAATTCTAATAAATATATTAGATTTGCTTCTGTTTTTTTCTCTTTATGTATAAAGTCGGTTTTATTCCAATAGAGTATGATTCATTTATTATTTGATTATATAGAGACGTACCTATACGTACTACTCTATACGAAAAAAAAAATTGAAAAATCAAACAAAATATAATTAAGAAAAAGTTTAAAACAAGCTTAAAATAGTTTAACTTCATCTTGACAATTTGAATCAATAGATTGTGAACTTTTATATTCAGGTATTCGTTCGCTTAATACAACTGAGAAAAGTGCATCTATAGTTCAATTCTTCTCTAATATGTACCATGATTTTTATTCAAGACGGTTCAAAAGATTCTTATATATTGCATTTTTACCCACTTTTGACAGAAAACTACTAACTGCAATTTTTTATCAGGGCATACATATTATTATGCTGAAATATGATCAAACGTTATTATTTGAAACATCAAAATTTACATTTTTCAAAAATGCAAACTTAAGAAAAATAAGTTTTGAAAAACCGTTTTTAATAGTTCCTGCAATTATTTCTTTTACATATTATATTGAATTTTATTCAACATATTCATAAATCAATAACTCAAACAGTAAATGGCTGAGATAAAATTTCTTATAGAAATTGAAACTTTTTTTTTTAAATTATTCTGCTAGCTTATTTCTTGGTATCAGCCTCTAGTCACCTTATCTTGTTATAATAATAAACTCAATAGAATGTGTACATACCAAACGTAAGATAAGTGAATATCTTCAAATGTGTTTGGTTACTGACATGGTGGTATGGTCGGTCGACAGCCACTTGGCAGTTGTAAGTAGTGTTTATATATATATATATATATATATATATATATATATATATATATATATATATAAGGAGTAGGGAAGGACACGATAAAAGTATCGATACTTTTGCTTGCATCAATAAAAACTTTCGAGTCTAAAATAGAGATATGGAATAAATTATATTTTTCAAGTTAAATTGCAATGGCAAATCCACGCAATAACACATTAACGCATGGTCCTTGTTTTAAGCGAATATACTGAAAAGTAGTAGTGTTAAATTTTGTGTATCGATAGTTCGACTGAAAAACACAGATTTTAAAAAGGTAAAGATATTCATATTTTAAAAAATCGATACCTCAAATTATCGATACTTTTTGATATATAAAAGTAAATAATCAATGATAACGCTACTTTTTTGATACCTCAAGATATCAATTCTTTTCTCCAAACATTTTTTAAATAAAGAGTAGGGATATCTCTTAGTATATCGATTTTTTCTACTGATTGCTCACAAAGTAAGCCTCAAGATATCGATATAACCCATAAATTACATCTGTAGTCTTTAGATTTTTCTAGCAAATCAATAATATCGATACCGCTAAATATATTAATCCTTTGTATAAAAAATCTGTAGGAAAAATAAATGCTACCTTGAGGTATTGGAAAAAAATATTGGCAGTTTTATGGAGGGACTGACGATAGAAGTGTAAACTTAGAAATATCATAATGTTTAAATTAAAATTATCAATATCAATCTGGTATTGATATCCATTGAAGCTTACGAGATGCGCCAGTCATGAGCATGTCGAACCCATAATATTTTCCCCTACTAAAAAGTGCCCTCCGCGGAGAAGTAAAGAAGTTTTCACTTCAAGAATATGTAACCTAAAGAGGTATAATTACTTTATTTTTAGAAAAAGCAAGTCTTTTGATTAAATAATTATATGAATACAATAATTTTGATTCGGTACTACTCATAAGTAAAGTGTCGATACTTTTGATTCGATATCGTGTCCTTAGTAAGGAGCATAAAGTACTGTGTATGTAGTCAGAAGAAGGTAATAATACAGTGCAATAATAAGTATCGTATTCGGTGTAATATGTAAGGAAGGAACGCGCCCGTAAAAAGAACACGATAGTTATACAAATGTTAAAACGGCCGCTCTACATAAACATTTTATAAATATTAAGAATGCAAGAGAACACAAGAATGAGAATAAGAAAACGATGCATAGCGAAAAAAAAGCTTGTTAGTACCTCTTTGTAAATTAACTCACATATTCGCTAAAAAAATTTTTTTCTTCACTATACCATAAAGCAACCATTAGTTATCGTTTTTCATACGTTTTGTGTTTTTTAATTCAACTGTGTGTTGTTTTTTTTTTCTATTCTTCATTTTTCAATCATATTTGTAAATAAATAATATACATACCTACTTGTTCTCTCTAGTCTTGTGTTTATTTTTTTAAACTGAACCAAACTTCTTTTGCATATACACTATTTGTAAATGATATCTATTCTTTCATACTAAGGAGCAATCGTTTAAATTATTCTTGATGATAATAGTTTATAATTATTTTTTGATGAGGTTTATTTCTAAGAATTTTTATTATAAATATTTTAAAAATTGTTTGACAGATGATATAATTTATACTCACATAACGAACGATATGTAGTATTCAATTGTATGAAATATTAACACAGCCATAACAATTCTTTTGTTTGAATAAACAAATGGTATTAAGAAGCATCATCGATTCTCTAAATAAAAACTTAAATTTGTCCATTATGTTATGTAAATTTTTGAGTCTTAAAAAAATTGTTTAATTTTATCAAAAATATCATAATACAGCTTTTTGGGATCATAGTGACCAGTTGGAGCGAGATAGAACTAATTGATACATGATGATAATTATGATAGGAGAGCCCAAGCAGGAATTTTTGGATTTACTCGAGCGTGTTATATTAAGCTTTGAGAGATACATTACGCCTTGTTGAATATCTCCACCAAAACGTAGCTCTATTTGTGGTGTCACACGTATAGGGTAGCCTAGCAGATTATTTAAACGAAAAAATCGGTAGTTGAAATTAATCGAGCGCATCAGATTAAGATGTAGTAAGTTGATTGCTTGCTGAAAAGTGAACATTTTACTAATCTGGCGTTATGATCGAGGCGCAAGAGAACGGAAGAGTTATTAACCTGAAAAAAGATACATCACCTACGTCACGCTCAAATCGTGTGATTAGTAAAATATACACTTTTCAGCACGTAATCAAGTTACTACATCTGAATCTGAAGTACTCGTTTAGATCCAACTATCGATTTTTTGTTTTAATATTCTGATCGCCTATCCCATACGCGCGGCACCATACAGTGAGCTAAGATTTGGTGGGTGTACTCAACAAGGCATACGTTCGTTATCTCCCATATCTTAATCTGATGCGGAGTAAATCTAAAACTTGCCGCTTAGGTTACCCTACCATTATGTTGCCCTATCATAATATGAATATATACAATAATAATTATCAATAAAGTGAATTGTTTAAATAGAAAAGTATAATACATATAATACTTGAGTATTAATAAAACTATTATGCAGAATTTTTAACATTATTAAAATATTTTGAACTAAAAATTATGTGTAGTTGTTAATTGTCGCATTTAAATGTTAACATTCTTATTAATATACTCAAAAACATCCATATATATGATATGAACTGACTTTTTATGCTGGCTCACGAGGTTTAAACACATAAAAATTTCAGTTTCGTTATCTCGTTTTGTTTTTGAGTTTTCGTGATGACAAACAGATAGATTAACGAAAATCGACTAATTGGATGATTTTTACGTTTCAAGGTCCAAAACCGACGATTTTTTAGAGAGAAGTGTTTGTGCGTATGGGTTTTTGTGTCGAATATCTCGAAACGAATATTGATATTGACGTGAATAACTTTTCATCAGCCCTGCCATTTTTATATGAAGGCAGGAAAAATCCATATTCGTAATAATAAGCTAATTATAGTTTTTTAATTCTTCTTGGACAGTCGTTGCGAGGACCTAGAACATTGGTTAATATATACAAATTGTTCTCAGAATCATTTTCCGTATGGCAAAAAGGGGAAATAATATTAAAATATACATATATAGAATATATACAATATTAACATACACATAAATAAAATTCAAAAAAACTTGAGTACGTATTATAATACACATAGCCCTCTAGGGGTATTAAAATACTCCATTCTTTTAAAAATACTCAAATAATATCAGTTTGTTGTTAACTTTGTTGAGTAAATTATTATCTTATTACTTTGAACGTAATTTGTGTTTGTATGTATGTGTATATTTTATATAAATGTTTTTGAATATTTGTTACCGCTTTTTGTCATATGGAAACTGATTCTGTGACAAATCTGTACACTTACGTAGCGAATAATTTATTATTACAGGATTCATTGTACACGTGTATTGAATTTCTTGAATAAAACTGGTTCCACTAAGTAATGAATTATTATAATATATAAAACCTAAAACAAATAAAATTATTAATCTAAATACATGAATGTAAAATTTTCAAATATTATAAATAATTTCGTTGCAAAATGTAGGACATACTGTTTATAAATAAATTGGTAAAGAATTTAAGAGAAATTCTTTTTAAAATGTATCAAATGTACCGCTTCAATTAGAAGAAATAATTCAATAATTATGACATCAATTTAATAGACATTATAAAATCATTCAGAAATAAACAAATCGAAAAGATAATGTAAAATATTTTCATACAATTTTTTTTTTTTCAGTAAATTTGACATGTAACATCATAGTCAGTGTAATTTCAAATTATTAATGTAGTTGTAATTTATTTATTACATTGATTCATATATTATTTTAGATGCATAGGATTTGTTTATTTAATATGTGTTTATCTCTGGCACATATAGCCAATTTTTTAATTTATTCAATTAGAATTATTGTACACGAAAATTTGTCACTTAATCCCATGTGTGCTTCAATCATAATTAGTTTATATTATTAAATTTTTTTTTTGGGCATTTATATTGATTTTAACTGGAAGTATGACTCAGTATTTTTCGGTTGATACGGTTTGTGAGATCAAAAAATAGATCGATGTTTTAAAAGTTGTTAACCGCAAAATCAGTCCGCTAAAGGCATCTCACTACCATTATCGTCTCAAGTCTCTAAGAATCGATTTTTACATTACAAATTTTAGATTAAAATCGGATTTAACGTTTTTCTTCTTTGTATACTTTTTATGCTCAATATATACTGTACAATATATAGAGTATGTTAATGTTAGTCTAAAGATTGTAACGGTAGAAAATATTGAAGCTCCAAATAAAATTTTATCAATTTCCGCATGTCCGTAAGTCTGCCCGCCATCAAGATAACTCATCTTAACAGATCTCTGAATGACGGCCTCAAGGCTGTCGCTCTCAATTTCTGTGGATCTAAATCATAATTTTATATTTAATACATATATAGATAGTGAGCTGAATTTTTTTGTGACGTATTTTGGACCTACAAATTGAGTTGAGGTTCGTGAATGAGCAAAATCGCTATTTTAGGATCCATTTTCAAACCATAAAATGCAAACTTTTGTTTTGAAATATTTTTTCATAATCTGCTTAGATTCACCACAATTTGACGTCAAATTTAGCTAACAAGAACATAATATTTGCTATGCATATTATTTTATATGTATTTATAATTTTATAGACTGCATAATTAGAGGGTCTTATGATATCACTAACTAAAAATTATTCAAACATTGATAAACAATCATATGAATATTATCTAAACAATTAACACTATTAGTTGTTTTTTTCATTTGAACTTAATTATAAACGTACTAAACAAAATTTTTATAAACGTTTTTTCTTTATTTTTGTTTTAGAACCATTGATCGATCGATATAAAGATCGACGAATTGTTGCAAATCGTGAATATTTTCAAAACATTAATATCTGTAAAAGTGAAACATCGTTTATAGATTTTTTGAACATCAAATTGCGTTTACATAGTGATATATTATTTTCATAATCATCCGAATAGCGCAAATTTTTCATAGAGTTGTCTATTTGATTTTAAATTAGAGGTATTCTTTTCATGTGAAATTAAGCTTAACTTTTAATTATGTTTTTTAATTTTATATGAATGTTTCCAATTTTTTTACAAAAATTAATAAATTATCATATAATGCACTACTCTCTTGCGCTTCGCACTACACAATTTACGTCGACTGTTTCCTTTCTTGAACCCAAATATATGTATGTGTGTCTAACTTCAAATCATTCCCAGGACATATGACACTCAAATAACAATATACATTTTTTTCATATAACAAATAAAATTTGAACAAAAACAAATTTGCAAATATATATATTTTTTTTTTAAATTCAATTTTCTATATTGAGAAAATATGATACATAATCTGTATACGAATAAATATTAAATTACATCTATTTTAATGTATAATATATAATTTTAATACCTATATATCCATAAGTAATACAAAACTTTTCATTACCAAAAATTTACATTTTTTTTTTTTTGCTTTAGAAAATTATCTATTGAATTTTTTATTAGCTCTTTGACAGTAAGTGCATGTATTTAATCTGAAAATAAAAATTGTATGATCTGAATCGGTTTCGTTGAGTCAAAATATTTTTCGTTCGAGATTATTTGTTGTAAATTTTGGTACTCAATTCAAATATGTAATTAACGATTATGTGAATAAATAGATATACAGTCAAAATGAGTAAATTAATAAACGAATTGATACATGATGATGCTATTTTTAATATTCGAATTTTGTGAGTTTTAATACTTTTTTGTACAGATTTTGAATCTATAATAAATGGTAATAGCAACATACAATGATAAATTTAAAAATACTTTACGTCAATAATGTTCCATATTGAGAAGCTAGAAAAGTATATACTTACAATATACTAAATCTGAAGTTAGTAAAAATACTAATAAACAAGTAAAAATTACAACTAGTAGTGCTAATTGTTTGGATGCTCGGAATATGGTTGAGTATCGATGCTTGAACTATTTTTAATGATAAGTATTCATAAAATATTCTATCTGGATTTAGGATGGTGGTAGAGATTAAGTATAGATCAGGATAGATTTTGTAAGCTATGTTTCAATCCCCTTATAACATCTCAGCCTGATCAAATTGCAAAAAGTATAATTAGATATTACAAATTAAAAACTTTCTGATTAAAATTGGCTGCCATTGTAAACACGTATTATAACTAGATATTTCAAGATAACATAAACTGGACAAAAGTGTTCTGGTTTTAGCCGTCTACTTTTGACTCACCTTCATTCATCTTCCAAATATTCTTCTCACTCGTGTAGTGATTCGGGGAGATATTACAAATTAAAAACTTTCTGATTAAAATTAGCTGCCATTGTAAACACGTATTATAACTAGATATTTCAAAATAACATAAACTGGGCAAAAGTGTTCTGGTTTTAGCCGTCTACTTTTGACTCACCTTCATTCATCTTCCAAATATTCCTCTCACTTAATTTAAAGTAAAACGAGGATCTTGTGCATTTATTACTTTTTGTCCTGTGTACACTGTCATTCGTAATACTTTTGTCAGTAAAATCAATTTCATACTAATTGGTACAAACTTGGAGACTTTTTTTTAACTTTTTGCAGTCACGAATATTTGTACATTAAAAAAAGATTTTTCTATTGAATTAAGATCATTGTTTGTACCAGATCCTTTATTTGACACGAATAATGTAAACAATGACTGTCTTTAAAAATGATTATCGCAATTAATTTTATACACTACCTGAAATTCTATTTTGTTTGAATACTTCATTCGTATTTTCGCTTCTTTTTTTTTCTGTTTGTTAATATGTCAGAATTAACTGTACTAGACAATTTCAAATTTTCATTTTGAAAGAGAATTTTCAGTAAACTTTTATTATTCAGATTGTTTGTTATTTAAGTATTAATTTTCAGTGTTAAGTGAAATGATCTCATCGGCATTATAATTTATTGAATTGATTGTAAATTTATGAGTCTTATGTGTAGTGTTGTGTCATATTTTTAATAAACAACCAATTTCTTTGTAGTTTATTAATTTAATCAAATAAACATAAATAAATATAAAATAATAACATGAAATGCAAATGTTAAATGCTTATTGCCTAAATTTGAGCAGAAGTTGTGGTGAATATAATGTGTTAACGAAAAATGGTTTCAACAGTTGTTGGTTTAAAAAATAATACATTAAAAAATTTTTGTATTTAAATTTGTCTTCTATTTTTAATGGTTTAAAAATTGAGTCATGGATCCAATAGACCGGTTTTTTTCAATCACGAACTTAAACTGACTTTTATCATTTAAAATTTATCACTTAAATTTCGACTTGTTATCTAGTTTCTTTTTTTAGTTATCTTCATAACGAATGAACATGTGGATATAGATTAGTGAACAGCTGTACCAAAATTTTGTTCGTGGCTTCAGTATTTTTTAGTGATACAAACTTTAGATTAATATGATAACTTTAGATTAATATGTTCGAGTATAATAAAATTAATATACTCTGGCAAATATCTATTAACGTCAAAGTTAAATTAAATTAATTTTAGGATTGTTATCATGAAAAATTGATATTTTCCCGACTTTATCTCAAAACGCAGTAGATTTATCGTCGCAGAAAACAAATGGATTTTCGAAATCTATAAGTACAATTAAATTATAAAGAAAACGTTGCAAAATTCGGCTTAGTCGTAATCAAAATTTTATCAGAAAGATATTATTTTTTTAAAATCATATTCACTACCACTTGTATTATTATCCTTACCTACGTACAACAATACACAATACACAATATGAGTAAGGTGTTTATTTAGGTGTCTTATAATAAATGTAAATTATTCATAAATTTAATAACACGTAAATAACAAATTTATAAATTTGTAATTCTAGTTTTTATTTTTATTTTTTTTATTATTAATGTAAATTAATTATTATTTAAATATGATGTATAATATGATATTTTATTATTATTCAGTAAATATTTATTTTATATTAATTTGAAGACTTGCAAATGACATTGCGATAATAATTTTAAAAGACACATTTATATTAAAAATAATTATTAATTCTATTCAAGTTGAATAAAAACAAGTGTGGATAATTAATTATACTAAGTTAACTGAATTAATTTTTTTTTTATATACTGCATATAATCGAATTGATTGTTTATTAACGTATCTTAAATAATATATTATAGGTAAATTTTTATGATGCTTTAATGAACTGAAATAATTTACGGCATTTTATAAAAAATGTTTGTTTATAAAATTGAAAAATTATTAATAAAATGAATATTTTTTGCCATCATTTACTGTAAAAAGATTTATATATTTTTTGGAGATTTAATTTGAGGTAATGTGTATTTCAAATGAAAATTATTCTTATTACAAATTTTTTAAAAATCCAAACAATAAATTTTTTTATTATAGTGGCAGAAAAATACCAAGGGATAAAATCCATTTAATTCGTAAATATGGATTCTATAAACTTGTAGTGATTAAAATTTTGTAAATCTCAAAATTAAATCGATTACTTTTATTAATTTTACTTTGGGCATGAATTTTATGCCAATGTAGTACTAAATTTTATACTCAATTTGAAAAATATTGACGCTATTTTCAAAATTTTGATTGAGATATATTCATAACTTTATTGTGTCACATTATCACTCATTTTTGTCTCGTTACCGGATAAAAATGTCTGTAATACACTATAAAAATATAATTTTCAGTTCCGGCAAAAATTGACTAATAACATGAATGAATAAGCTTATATCTCAATCAAAATAACAGCCAAAGTATTAGTAATAAACCGGCTCAGTAGCCAAGTGAGTAAAGGCACAAATACCTTTACCCATTTCACTACTAAGACTAGAATATAAATGTGGCGGTTGATTTATCACACTGTCGTTGGTTGGATAAGAACGAAGTAACCCACTTCACCAATAACATAATAACAATACAATTGTCACATTGTGCTAGAAGGTATCTTTTTATAAGAGACCGCGGTTGTAGTTTCCCTCTTAATATACTCTAATAATAAATAAAAATAATTATTTATTCTTTGCGATTTTCAAAATCTTTAATACTTACTACTAATTAAAAAGGTTTGTGACCACTGGGAAGAAATATTTTATAAGACTTTTTTTTCTTGTTGATCCTAGAACTAGAGTGATGCATTGTTACAACAGATACCAGCTCTTACAAGATAAGCTTAGTCAAAACTTCACCTGGCTGTCTGATTTTTATTTTCTTCCAAGCTCTCTTGTACTTTTCAACTAATCCACTCCGCTCTACAATGCACTATCTCTAGTGCGATTTAAAAGACTTCGATCGCAAAGCACGTTATATCCAACAGTATTCGCTGGAATATTCTAATATTTCGTTTTACATACGCTTATATCCATGCACAAAACATTTGATCTGCCGTTATCTCATTTCTGATGTGAAAAAACTCATTATCAAAATAGAGAATGTTTTTTCGAAACGGGAAAAAAATGCTGTGCGGGTTTTGTAAAACATTTCACAGCATCAAAAAAATATTTCCATTATTTTTCTTTAAAAATTTTTCAATAATATTTCCCATCAAAATTTAAGCAGAAAAGTTTTCTACAGTGATAGGAATCAAAGCAAACAAATTTTATGAAACAAACATTTCAATATATATATATATATATATATATATATATATATATATATATACCTACAAACTTCATTATAATAATACCCAATAGTAATAAAATATATAATACTAATACTAAGTTTAGATAACTACTATTTTACTTTCGTTAGAAGGTAAAGCAAATTGTACCAATTTATTTAAACAAGTGTGTAATATTTCGTTTAGAAGGATTTTCGAATTCATGTATGTATATAAAAGTGGTAGATAGGTATCTACAATGATTTTATACTTTGTTATTTATTTTATTATCATTGGCGGTAAGTCGATCGGCCAATAAAACATGGTATAGATTCAACGCTAAATTAAAGATCATGAATTAGCATTTCTTTGTGAATTCACAATTAAGTATTTTGTTAATGATTAGATTTATGAATTAACTCGAAGGTTATCTTGTATAATGACATATTGCATACATGCAATCTTATTGTATATCATACATTAGAAAACAAAATTAGCAACCAAAACTTTACAAAAAATATTGACGAAAGCAATACAAAGTTGTTGTTTTTTTTTTTTAATTTGACATTCTTGTTAGCACTATTTATCACATTTTTTTATTTTTGTTGATTTTTTTCGTTTTTGTATAAAGTAAATTCGAAAAACTGGAAATACACACAAGGAATAACATACCAATACGTTGGTGTAATGGAAAATTTGTTTGATCGAAGATATGACTAACCTTTATTTAACGTTATAAAACAAATTAAAAATTAATTATAATTATCAAAATAATCAAATTACTCAAAATTTCTAATTAAAACAAGTGAAGATGAGAACTAACAGAGTTAATTATTTAGATACTCGACATATGATTGAATTTGATTATTTGGGATATTTTTATTTTGTATTCATAAAACACTAACAAGTAAAGATGTTTAGATATTCGACATGTGACTGAACATCATTGTTTGGATTATTTTCAATAATTTATAAAATGCTATAAGTATCCACTCTATACAGTTATATATGTATACATACAGAATAATAATATGTATTGTTATTACCAATATGTGATAATTAGCTAAATTTGAGTTTAAATTCTGGCGAATCCTAACATTTTACGAAAAAAAAATTTTTCACAAAACTTGTTTGTTTCTAAGAAATATTCATTTTTTGTGAATTTTTGTTCTATCTTTTATAGTTTAAAAGTTGGGTCAGGATCCATTGGATCCAATGGACAGATTTTACTCTTTCACGACCTTAAACTCACTTTTTTGTTTAGAATACGTCACAAAAATTTCAGTTCGCTATCACTGAAGGTCGGACGGATAGTCGCTTAAATGGACTTAACTATGAATTTCTATCACAAAAGTTTAAATAAATCTCCACCATTCTTTGTCAATTTGTACGATAACGGTTTTATGATGAATCACTCTATACATAGGCAGTGCATAGGAAGAGAGTGCTTAAACTAGGGTATAAAACACCTTTAATGATTAAATGCTATAATTAAAGTAAGTTGTCTAATAGTATAGAAGTCACTTTATGGTAATTGTTTGGCATTTCTGATTGATTGATTTCATTTTATTACTCGACAAACGGAGATTCTATATGTGTTTCATTTATTTCATTACATGATCATGCAGTTGGATCCAATCGAAGAGACCATATGCCTGAATCCAACATCCAAGCGATAAGATTTCGCGATAACATTCAAGCGATAAGGTTTTACAGTAAAAAATTGTTTCGTCTACCTATACATGGTCTGGTATTTATATAAAATAATTTAATATCAACTCTTTCTCAATCAAAATTAGAATCACTAAATGTTATAACATCTTCTTATCGCTGGGGTTTCCAATCAGAAATTTAGCGTAGTTTCTAAACATCGCATATTTTGAACATTGTTTCCAGCACAACCTGTACGGCTACTTTTAAATGTATATAATTTATAATAGTATTTATTGTACACATGGTAATGCATTATAGATTATATTATATATAATTACCAGTGTCCAATTATCCATAGAGAGACGGTCAATGGTCATACTATTTACTACTGCCACCTTCAATGAAATTATATGTAAATAATATAATTAAATAACACTCATATTATGTAATCAAAATTGGCATTTGCTAATTATATTGATTAAAGTAAATATATACAATAAATTGTTTTATTTATTATAAATGCTAACAGTGGCGGCCCCCGAAAATTTTCGGAGAGAAATTGTTTATTCAAGAATGTATAACTGAAATAAAAGCATAAATTGGTTTAGACTAGAGTTACTGAAGTGATCATGCATATTTGAATAGATTATTTTTGTCACATTATAATTTCGTCAAACTTGACAACATTTACACACTTGTCAATCCAACATCGATGATATGTTGCTCTCAGATTCGGTATAGACAGAAAATTTGTCTTATATCTTTACCTCTCTAATTCTGTATGAAGCAAACAATGAGACTATAATTATTACATCCCTCAAATCACACTTTCTTCCATATTTTAACCTTTACAGTTTCGACTTGAACTCATACAATACTTTCTAATTTATATAGATCCTCAAGTTTGTAAAATGTATTGCTAACTTTTGGTATTTTAATAGTGTTTTGTTCCCATATAGATAAGCTATTTTGTAAACAGTAAACATAATATGTTTAAAAGAGAGAAGAGTTTATTCGACATTACATTTGGCATTTCAAAATTTTCAAAGTTTGGTAAGCTTGAAATTTTTGGTAGCATTGAATAAAAAATGATTACAAAAGAAATATCTCTAATCTCAATTATTAAACCTTATTCAATAGAAAATATATTTTCTTCACTCATGTATAGAAATACATTGAAGCGTTTTCATTTTAAATACAATATGCAGATTCAGAAATGCTATCGTATTTCGATTTTCTATTTTCGAAAATATATTGAATTCATCATTATAACTACAAAATTTCAAAAATCAAAATAATATAACAAATTCAAGAAAGGATTATAAAATCATCAAAGCGAGCCACCTGTACCTAATCAATCTCTATTGAAAGTTGAGTCAAAGTAGACTAAAGCATACAAAATAATTATGATATATATATTGACTTCTTGTATTAGAATTTGTTGAAACAAAGAATCAATTTACAAAGCAAAACAATGAAAAACATAACATCAAACAATTTGAGCACATCAAACATCAAAAATGTTTGAAAATAGACAATTGATTTTTAATTTTTATTATTTTCTTGTACTAGCATCAACATTCATGCAAATAGTGAACGAAACCAACCATCGTTTTCAATCGTTAGCTTTAAACAACTAAACTAATAGCGATTATTACTGTGTAACTACTTATATACCTTCTAAAATATTAATTAAATTTATCTATCATAAAATTTAAATAATTGATAACGTATATATATATATATATATATATATATATATATATATATATATATATATATATACATATATATATATATATATATATATATATATATATATATATATATATAACATGTACAAAGTTTAATATAAAATGGATATACTTTTATGTGACAAAACAATTGTCAATCTATAAATAAAATATAAATGTTGGTACGTACAATACTAAACCTTTTATAAAGACGATATGTAAATGTCAAAGAGTTAAGATTATTTAAATATATTTTGTATAACATGAATGTTATTAAAATGTACCTACTCTATGACACAATTGTATGAATGACTGTTATAGTAACATATCTATAGTCAGTACTTAGTACTGATCATGATCTTCTCGTTGCCTGTCAACCAATTGAAATGCAGTTAAAAACAGGTTGAATTAAATTCATTGAACGTTTTAACTTCGTTTACATTTACGTATTGTATTCAACTGAATATCACTGTTGAAATCTATACATTTAGCTATACACAAAAAACTACCGGATGTGAAATTATAGCATGATTGTAATAGTAAACACTGATCAGTTTGGATACTCACAATCCATAACCTCTAACCTCTCAAACTAGCTATCAAGATTACTGCGCTTTCATAGGGCTGTACAAAAAATGTATTTAATTACTCAATAACTTGATATCAAATTTTCAATTATTTGAAAAACCAACGTTTTTTTTACCTAACGGAGACATTAAATGCGAAGGTAGAGTAATATGTTCGGTGATTTTTGGATAAACGATATCGTTGTATTATGTCATCAATATTGTATATTAGCAAATGTTAAATATCATATTTGATGATCATAGCTTACTAGCCAGTAGCACCATCAGGTTTTCAAAACACAGTTCAGATACTATTATTATGATGCAAGTATTGGACAAAAGAGAAGCTCGTTAAATTGTCCATAAATATGAAAGCACTTATAAACAGAAAAGATTTGTTTAAAATTCTTCCAGGCAGTACCTTTTATACCAAATAAAAGTTCTTAGTATCTAAGTATTTTGATCTCTCGTTACATTCAAGCCTTACTATGTCTATATATAAATGTTATATATGTTATGTATAAGTATGTATAAGTCGACTCGTGGCACGTTGTTCGTTTTGCATGCATTTGTATTGATATTTTCTAACTTCAATCAAACACAATCAATAATTAACTTTCTTCATTATCTTTTAGCAAATGAAGAAGAAGTATAAGAAAACGAACAACGTCTCATATTTTAACTAACTTAACTATTCATAGTACATCACCTCTTTCTACATAATACATTTTAATGTGAATCCTTACCACAAAATATCAATACTTAAAACGAAAACTAAAATAATTATGCTCATTACAATTATTTGAATTGTTAAATATTTTAGTTTCAAACTAACAATGCTTCTTTAATTAATTTCTTTTTTAACATAATTTATACTTTTTTAGTTATGAGTCCCTGATTTTCCTGGTCAATTTCAAAACTCTAAAAACTTTGCACTTCTATGCTTTGTTTTCATTTATGTTTGCGTAAGGGGTCACTGATAAATTACAGTAAACCCACGATAATCCGATTTATGTTTTTTTTGCGGTGTCAGATTTTCCAATTTGTTGAGCTAAAACCCGCTGCATTTGCTCTTGTAATTTGAAAAATTTTAAAGAGGAGTATTTATAATTCGACAAATTACACGATATCTCTAGTATAATAATTTCCCTTCATATAAAATAGTATTATCATTTATGTACGTACATGTAAAATGTTGGATTACTCTCATCTATCTTTTGTAAGATATCTTAAGATTTTGAGTTAATTCTCATTTACCTTAGTATGAAGTTTTTGTAAAATATGATAAAAATTCGTCAATATTGAAGCAATAAGGAGAAGTTGTTAGTCAGACAATTGTGTTACATAAAATCTAGAAATAACAAATTATAATATAATTCCTTTAGCTCAATACTGAAACTGGAAATTCATTGCAAATATTTGCTTAAAACCTTCTTGACAAAACCAAAACCTATTTGACTAAAAAGTTATTTTTCTAAAAACCTTCCTAGAAAATAAATAGCCGATAATTACACATTTCCAATGTTTTTGAAGATTTTTTGTATTTTTTTATAAAAGTTATAATGCTATTGAGTTGACATCTAAAATTGAGAGACAATTGTCACCTTAACTTTTATATTGAAACTAAGAGCTGTTTTATTTTGCCAAGACGTCAAAAGTTGAATTCTCCACTATTAACTGAACCGTAGACACAATTTATGCGATACTCAAAAGTAGTTTCACTTTGTAATTCCATAAACAGAAAACCATTTGTGCAATATTATTACTCAACTCAAGATCATATCTCTTCAATGAAATCATGTTTTTTAGCGTTGGTTGAAACAAAACAAAAAAACTGAATGATATTTGAAACCGATAAGTGGGTTGGTGGAAGTGGATATTTGCAAAAGAATTTAATCGAATAAAATAAAAAATAAAACAGCAAATATATGCAAACACAAAAATCCTACGAAAACACACAAAAATTGTAAATAAATTTCTATTGAACTAAAAATAAAATATCGGCTATGTAATATTTATTGTACGTATATTTTATGTAATGGAATAAATAAATTGACGACTGATTTGTTGTAATTGATTATAGACCAAGGTTTTATTTATTTTTATGCTCATAAAATTATGAATTGCACTATTAAAACACGATTACAGGTGTTAAAATTGTTTATATTATAAAGCATGTTTCACAATAGTACTTTATATTAATAGTATACATATAAACAATTCATTTGAATAAGATTTTACCAAACATTTAGTGATTTAATGTTTATGTTTATTGTATTATGGAAGTATATATAAGAAACGTCTACAGAACACTTCAAAGTTCTTTGCACTTCTGCGCTTCAAAAAATTATAAAACTGTCCATCCTTTTTTTTGTATATTGCCCTTTTAACATTGTTTCAATTAATATTTCCCCTTCATTTTTAAGTATGTCCTTACAGTCAATTATCTCCGAGAATAATAAATTTATCTTTTTTTTAATCTTGATTAACGTTTTGAATATTTACAATTTTTGTATGTTTTGATTGTTTAAACATTTGAAAGGCTTTTTGACAACATATAACATAGAAAAATATACTTCAACATGTTCTCTATCCTATAAGTTAATAGCCTAAAGAACATGTATCAATCTATTTAAACTAAATTATGTTTATTTTGTTTCAAATTACATGAAATATAATGTAATAATTTTTGAATTTTTATCTGACACTGAAACTTACTCACATGAAATGGCTAACTGAAATGCTACGTCACACATATTACGTGACAAACGTCATTACAGAATACGTTTTTAGCGGTGTTTTGAAAATTTAAACTTTAACATATAATTTTATTGCTAATACTTCCTGGAAATAATAATGTAATTTGCTTATGATATAATCAATAATTATTTACAAGGATTTCAAGAAAATTTCCTTAACGTTCGATCATATTGAAAATTGTATAACTTTTGATAAAAGTGCCAAAAAAAAAGGTGATACAAAAATTTTTAATTATTTGTAACGAAATCTGTTTTTTCGTAAAATCGGATGTTTGCAGAAAAATTTGAATTAAAGATGACGATGACCTATTATGGATTTCTTAAGAAGTTTGTGGTTTTTATAATAATATTATTTAACAAGCGAACTCATTTTAAGAGCACCGTACAGGTTTTCCAGGGACTACATGCCTGTTGTATGATTATTAAACAATTATTTTATAGAATAATTAATAAAATTAAAATTGTGTAGTTGGTACTAAACCGATTTCCGTGTTCTTGATTTACTAATTGTGAATATAACCTCAAAACGTCATCTCTGTTATAATTTATGTGAACTTTTAAATTTAAAAATTTACGAAAATGAATAATTTATCAATCACAAACTATAAAACTGATGCCAATTTTTTATTAATTAATGTGTAAACCGTCACCAAATCTGCAACGAGTAACATATCCTCAGAGAATCATTACAACATGCTAATTCATACTGATGATGTAGTCGAAATACTGACTTTGTAGTCGAAATACGTATTTATAAAATACAAAATAATTTGATCTAAGAAATTGGTGCAAAAATCGAAATTTATTATTAATTAATGTTTTTTCTAATTACTTTACATTTTTATGGTAACATGGCAAAACTGTACTTAAAAAAAAGTAAATGATTGATAAAAAAAAGTAAATGATTTTAATTAAATTTATGAAATATCGACATTATCTATATCTAGACTCAAATTACTGTAGGTAATTTGAGTACTACTGTAAACTACTGTAAAGAAACTTGACTATACGATTGAAAACTATATAACTCCGAAATCCTTTTCATCTAAGTTTTCTATTTTTTCCAATAAAAAGAACCATCTAGATTATAATAACGAAACAATAAATAAACATCAAATAACAAAACTCAATAACAAGAGTATTATTTACAATATACACAAGTATATGTTAATTTTGTCACAAGTGTGGTTTAGAATTACACAAGAGAATTGTTGAATGTCGAGAGTGAATTCCATTCGGTATTATTCCACCTATACACACAACTACTATCTATCTATCCATCTGTTTAGAGTATCTACTACTACCATATTATGGCATATAATGACAAAAAGGAGGTTTATGTTATTGTAGCTATAGATATAAAAGCCATATGAACAAACCTTATTACATTCATAGTATTAACATATATATTTTCATAGGTTAGTAGTATATTATCTAAAATAGCATAGGTGTGAGACGAGAGTATAACCACTATAATTATCCATAAAGTATGTAATGTTTTATCCATAATCATAGATAATAGATAATTTTTTAGATGTATATTTTATAATAAACAATAGAGAAGATCAAATAGATGAAAAATCGTTGGAATTTATTTTGATATAATTAAATTTATACACCCGGTATACAATACATGGCTACTATTACTTATAACTAAAAGTGTCGTTAAGTAAATCGGCTATCGTGTCATATCACATACTCATTTATTTAGCATATATATAATACTATAAAAACTGTATATATGCTGTGTATAATACTATAAAAACTGTATACATCATAGATTAATATAATAGTAGAGATTGATAAAACAATATCAATTTGTACAGAAATCAATGCATTCGTCTTATGTGGGGAGAGCGATATAAAACGTCTTACTTCGTATGTGGTGGGATTATAATATTTACTATTTTTTACAGAACAGTAATTAAATAAATTTTTTTAAATGATGAAGAACATTATACGAAATTTTTTGCGTGTACTATATGGCAAGGTATAATTCAAATCTACAATAATAATTCGAAAGAAGGAGAATTGAAAGGATAATTTCTTAAACATAACAAAAGTTAAACATTATAAATATTTGAACAATAAAATTTTGTTTTAAGTTTACCGTCTATTAAATTAAAATTTTTTTTATTTTAAATGAACTCTCATATCTAAATATCCTGATAATAAACCATTAAATGATTGGTAATGTCACTTAATACCATTAGATAAATTTTATGCGGACATTAATTTTTAACATCTTGAAGGGTTGACTAAAGCAAATGGCGACCTTTTTAATGTGCATACAAATATTTCTTCAAAATTTATCGAACTCATGACACTGTCTTTTGACCTTATCCAAACTATCGTGTCTCTTAATACTTATAATTCGTAAACGCTTTCTTCGAAAATCACGTGAAAAAATAATTTTTTATAATTATTATAAAAAATACAATACAAAGCTTTTTATCTCCGTTAAATTGATAAATACCATTGGGTAGATTGGTGGTTTTATCCTTAATAACAATGTCGAAAAGAATTCCTTTTAACATAATTTGGCAACAAGTGAAATATTTGCAATTTTTTTATATAAACCAATATATAAATGTATGTTTTTTTAAATTGGTTTGGTTACTAATTCAAATTTAGTTTTCTCTCAATGAAAACGTACTTAAATAGTATTGATTGATATTATTCAAAAATAAAATGGTTAATATAAAATGTAAAAAAATTTGCGCCCAACATATTATAAAAATAACAATCATTAATAAAGTTAAATATATATTCATAGTAATATTTATAAAATAATAGTAGTATATAAAAAATTTGATACCTCAAGTTTGTCTCTGGTAAATTGAAGATTGATGCCATTGAACCAATATGGGGGACAAAAAATTAAAAAAAATTATTTTTACTTACTTTTGATAAATTTTACCATCGCTATGTTATATTTAAATATAGTTTCTTAATTTTTAGCACAAAAATGTGCATATAATAACCGACATATACTCAACAATAGTCTAAAATACCCCGAATAAGAATAAATAATCTTGAAGCTTTTGAACATCTTTACCAACGCATATAGTTGTTGCTTATGTGGTATCTCTACTGCTTAATTCATCTAAGGTGTATACATTCATATTGGTAATGATCAGTCAAAATCAGGTAGATAGCAGGTACACATTTCGAAAAACATTTAGTAATTTTATTTTCTAATAAAGACTGTAGATTAGCCATAATTGTGGCTAATCTAAACAAATTTACCAAAAAAATGAATGAAACAAAAACTGTTTGTTTTCATAAATACACATTTTTTGTTTTTAAATTTCCTTTGACCTATCTTTTTGGTTTAAAATCTAGGTCATAGATCCAATGGACAGCTTCTTGTGCTCATCCTAAACTCACTTTTTATGTCTTGAATACGTCATCAAAATTTCAACTGTCTATCTCCTATCATTTTTGAGTTATCTTGATGACGATCTTGATGAATTTAAGTATTTTTTTATTTTAGTTTTTTTTATCCTCAACAAAGAATGGCTGGATCGATTTTGAAAGCGATTCCACGTCGATTTCATTATTTATTCTGGATAATGCTTCTTTCTTCTTTATTAGAAAACATGTAATGTAGAGTAGGTACCACTTCCGGTGATCAATTAATTGGGATTAACGTGGGAGAATAGTTTTTGATACATAAGTTAATAACATGAGGTCTAATATTGCACTTATAAAGTTATCAAGCTTCCACATATAAAATTCTATATTTAATGAAGTTTGTCTTGAATTTATCAATATTATCAAAAACAACAAAATACATTTAGAAAAATATTATTATAATAATATTAATATAAATTTAAAACCAAAATTGGCCGCCTCTTGCCCTCATTTGGACATTCAATAAATATTCAGAAAATACGCTTCGTTTTCCGACTTCCGCCTCTTAATCTCAATAAGACAGTTGCAACTTAATTTGCACACCGTATACAATATTATTATGTTAAGTAATGGTGTAAAGTCAACTGATTCAGTTGAAATCAGTTGTGTGAAAACGTTCGTTTGTTCTAAAATGAATGAGTTCTTTGTGCTATTTGACACGTCGACTTGTTTTCTTCTGTTCTCTTATATGAACACAACCACTATTATATGTATTATTATAGAGTTTATACACCACTATCATCTATAGATTACGTACATATGAACATAACTACATACATGTATACATATATGTACATACATACATTTATACATGCTCACATACAGAATTAAATATTGTAATAAATTATCAAGAAATATTTAATTAATTATATATATTTTTTTTTATGAAAAATATTTGCTGGTATTCAATATTAGAAATAAATTTAAAGGGTATGAGACAAAATTACAGGGATATTTAAAATATATTACGTGGTTTGAGGTTATATACATGTATGAAAGGATATAGGTAACTGCTTGGTTGAATAATATGTATAAGATAATAGAAAAGAAATAAGTTTATTAGTTGATATTTATTCGAAACAACAGTTTGTATTACTGTTCTTTGGTTGTATGGTTATATTTAATAAAAGGTGGTACCATTGCGTACCATTACCAACAGTACAACAATAAATAAGTAGGCATGTTAATGTCTGTATGTATTAGTTGGTTATATTTTATAATAATAGAACAGTGATTCTAAAACTTTATTTTAGTTTTTTTTTTTTTCAATTACTTATTTAACTTTTTATATTTGATAAATTCAATTATAAAATAATTAAAATGGCCTATATAAACAATTATTTATTATTATTTAAAATCCGCTTTAACTCTAAATGAATAAAATGCTTACATTCGTGCCTAATTTGATAAGAATTAATACTATAACAAGTATCATAAAAATGGGTGCAATAAATTTATGGTTAATAAATGTATATCACACATATGTTAACTGGTAGAATGAGAATATAATGTTTCTGATTTTTCAAGAAACAGTTTTATTTTAAACTCAGTAAAATGAACCAGAAATTTTATTATTCTGTCACATTGAAGGATAGAAACATTATTAGTATCAAAGCGTTGATTATAAATCATTTATAAATTATAATTTACTATTAATATTAAAGACAACCCCGGAATGACGTAACGTAATGACATGCTTAGACCAATCTATAAAGTTAAGCAACAGCAGTCACAATCTGTAGTTGGATGGGTGACCACCTAGCAGTACTGTGTACTGTTGTTGTATAAATAATAATCCCCTTTGGTTAATGGCTATATAGCTGAAAGTAGCTAAAGCCAGAAATTAAAAAAAAAAAAATATTAAAGACACAAAGAGAAACTGCATGGAATATTAAGACAATTGTTTAGATCATCAATAAAGGTTTTTTGAGTTTATGTCTTAAACAATTGTCATTAATCATGTTTCAATATTATTAATTAATTTATAAAAACCTAGTGGATTTATGGGAAAAATGTTTCCAACTAAAAACTTTGTGCACCTTTAAATTTGTATCTTTTTTCTACATGCAACAATTTTATTTAATGATGTATGAGCATTTTGCAAAAGTGAAATACACGAAAGAAGTTAATATTTTACAAATTTGCATAGTGCTCTTTAAACACTAGAATATTAGATGATAATACGGACTGCTTGACCATATAATAGGATGAATAGAAAATATTTAAACTTTAATGAATCTTAGTTAATTTGAAATCAAGTCGATGCTTAAGAATTGTTTTTGAATACAACCCTTAATTTTTCAATTATTTGCGTTTGGTAGCACTGATTTCTTATATAAAATCAAACATAACCGCGGACAACCAACCAATGTAATATATTTATGTTATTAGTGGTATATACGTATGTATGTATGTACATGGGTGTACCAACTATTAAAAAATATTACCTGTCTTAGAATATTCAATTGTTTAGTTTTTAGGTTTGTTTGCCTATCTATACCTATGTAGCAAAAGCAAAAGCATGGCAAATAAAAACTAAGACACAATACTTTATCATATTACAAAATCTATATCAGTTAATATTATTTATTTTTAAATATTACCATATACATATATATATATTGTTAAAATTATGAACTTTATAACATTAACTACCAACCTTATCTATAAGTATTGTATTTTGTGACAACTGTACTGATTTATATAAACATCATGTTTGCAAAATTATAAAATTAAAACTGTATACATTTTTATTTTTGTTTTATTTTAGTTTTTTTATATTGGTACTTTGTTGTACCTTGTTATTAAACGTCCTATTCCTTTTTTGATTTTTTTTTTTTTTAATTTTGAACTGATTAGTTAATACAAATAATTTGCCAGCAGATAGTTTTAAATTCATGTATGAATTATCATTATCATACAAAACATAATGAGGAATTTTATCATCAGCATTTTGAATAATTTGTCGTGTTTTATTTTTTAGCGAGACTAGTTACTATCTCACTTTTCAACTATTTAACAACTTCCAATTTTCTTCATCGAGTTCTTACTTCATCGATTCTTCTTTACATGAAAATGTTAGTATATGTTATAATACATTGCGTGACATATTCAAATAAACATTTTCGGTGAAAGATACCGAAACATAACCTCTTAACTCTTTTTTTTATTTGTATTCTATTTTTTTTTTCTTTTTGCTTTCATATAACAACTATTAGGATTTAAAGTGGTTCATTAGTGTAAATCAATTACTTTGGAAATTAATAGTTCTGTTGAAATTTAAGTGCATATTGATATAAATTTAGTTTTTTGTATGCTTCATTTTCTTGTATGCAATTATGAACAACTGTCTTTTTACATTATGCTTTTTGCAACTCAGATATTCTCAAAAAACTAAATATAATATTAACAATAAAAAAATTATTAAAAATAATTACCAAATTATTTTTGGAAGATTTTATGATATAGGCAATAATAATAATTAATTTTGAAGAAACATAAAGGTTCTACTGCGGCTTAAAGTATCTTGCTCGACCAAAATCGTTTTGATTTAAATATCACAGTAAGCTATGTACTATGAGTATGTGGTCAGAAATAGAAACTCGTAAATACTTATATATTTTGTTTGATATAATAATTACTCTGGACGAAACACAAAACTATATGATTCCAATTACCTGTTTAAAACTTTATCAACGAAATAAGGATTGTTGTTTTTGGGCCTCTTTATAAATGACGAAATATTCCTATCGATAGAATTATACCCTTTTATTAAAAAGAAAGTATTTTAAAATTAACAGTCCTGTAAATGATCGTTCATGAGTTTCTGATCACTTTATATTTCCAGTTTTGTTTTTTCTTATATAATTGTGAAATAGCAAGTAAAATTCTTCACGAGTATTTAAATTTAACAAATTATATAATAAAGAAGGAATCCTTCATTAAAAATTCTGTGGCTGTTTCTAAAAAGGAGTGGTTTACAGTAAAAAAAATATGTGACCTTACATCAAAATGTAAAGTGTTTTTTTACTTCTTCAAAAGTGAGGTACATTTTAACAAACATTACATTATCAGAATAAAATATTTAAAGTTTTATTATATGTAGGCGTATCAACTCAGAAGTGTGTACAAATAGTTTGAACAGTCTTTATTATTCTCAATAATATATTTTGATTAATATACAACATATTAATTAAAATACATTTTTTTAAATTTAATTTTATCGTAAATAACCCATTAACAAAAATTGTTGAAAATAAATTAGTGAATAGAATACACTGAAGTAGTAAACATTATTTATGGTACTTATGGAATAAGGTCGAATAATTTAAAAATTGAAACGATGAGATCATACTTCATAGTGATTATGCGTTTTATGTTTGCCACACATCTTGTGTATCAAAATTATTATATATTATGTAATTAATTGTAAAAACAATATTATTTTTTGAAATACACATATTTTTAAAACAAATTGTTTATGATATAACAATATTTCAATGAAGTCATAGATAATACTTAATTTATTCTACTATAATTAGTCTTTGGATTTATATGCAGCATTCAGAATAGGACTGACTATTCCGTACAGCTACGTTAGACATACTAAAGATTTCTACCCACCCGACATAAATTTCTCACGACACAATAATATTCTGCCTGAAAAAGATTTTATCATACATCGAAAATGTTTTTATACAAACCACAACAAAAAAATTTTTTCAAATAATATTAGTTATTAGATAGTATTGAAATGTTATTCTATGTGATAACATGAGTTTATTATAATAATTTTTATATTATATAAAAATAAATTATAAAAATTTATGCACACTGATAGGTATGAATTATACTGCCAAAATGTATTATTTATAAGAATGTTAATTATTGGAAAATATGAAAATCTTAAAATAAAAACGGATTTATTAAATACTTCTATTCTTTTTAACTCATCTAAATGCGTATTTAGGTTGGCAATCATACTATTTCAAGAGAAGACGTGAAAATGATGGCAACACACATTGATTAAGCTTTCTAATGTAAATTGTCTTTTGTTTACGATAACGCACTGAGCAAACATAAATTATGCATAGAAAAATACGTATGTAAGTATAATTTTAACCAATTAATTCTATTAAGATATGAAATAGACACTGATTATAGTAATTATTTTTATGAAAATTCAATGTATCATTTTGAATAAGTTTCTGGATAGTTTAGATTCACGAGAAGCAATGTTGTAACGAACAACGTTTGTCGTGGTCGCTATTTTATACAATTTGTATTGAAATATTTGATAGCTTGTCCCTGTTCAAACTCTTCAATATGTACTTATGGTATTATATTCTGACAATAATGAGTTTATAGACGTTTTTCTGTACCAAGAAAGGCGGGAGCCCAGGCTATATTTCCCATCCAGCCTTTACTAAAGCTATCCATTATAAAATTAAATTTTATATTAATTGTAATTAAAATTATTTTGTAGTTTTTTAATAGTAAAGTTATTTTATGTAATGAATCTTAGAACTACCTCCATTGTTTAAATATTTTGTTTGTTTTGCCGTTTTTTTTTTATGATATGTTACAGATAGGGCCTTATTTCGGAATTGGATGAAAGCTGATTTAAAATATTACTTTAAATTGATAGAAATCTAGCTTATTTGTAAGAATATCAAAAATACTAAAAAATAGGATGGGCATGTCAAATAACAAATAGCATTTAATCCGATTTCTTTTAAGTCATAAAGCAGTTATACATCATTATAGAAATGAGTCATTGATTACGTTTAAATTTATTTTTTTTTGAAATTTAAATGTTATGAACCTATTGAAATGAAAATTATTAAATAAATCATTAATTTTTTTCTAATATTATGGTAATTGTTCCATTATTAAATTTCACTATAACAACATAACTATTATTTAATAAATATTTAAATTTTATTTAAGGTTCACAACATTCTTTTTATATTAATTCATCTTGAGATCGTAATTATTTTATTACGTAATTAATTTATGTGTAAAATGATTTTATAATATTAGCTAAAAACATTCATCTGTATCTATGAAAAATGTATTATTTAATGTATACATTTAATTATATTCAAACCAATATATAAATTAGAACATTTAATACGATAAAATTAGAAGTAGGGCATGGCGTCTGTATTTGGCTAATTTATAACTGTCCATAATTATACTTGACAAAATGTCAAAGTATATTAATTTTAGTCAAAAGTATCACTAGAAAATATTGAAGCCACTAAACAGTTTTGGTATACGTGTTCATAGAATCGTAATAATTACTCAAAAACGATAAAAGATAGCGATTTTAAATTTTAGTGACGCATTGTAGACATAAAAAAAAGCTTAAGTTTGTGAATAAGTCGGTCCATTGGGTCCAATGACCGAACTCATAAATCATAAGAGATTCAGATACTATGTAGGTATTTATAACTGTATTGGATATTTAGGTTATTTTATGAATGTTAATCATTAAAAAGAATTCGAACATTGATACTAATGAATATTTCGAGTATCTTATTTATTTTCTATGTTTATAATCTCATTTTAAAAATTGCTTTTGCTTTGCGTTCAGTACAGATTCAAAAATGTCCCATAAAAATGAACTAAAAAAAAAACATAATTCTAAATACAAAACTTCTAAAAATAGGTAATTTCCATTAGACTTATTACTTTTTGAAGTCAGCGCCAATCACATTCATAGCTTCGAAATTAATTCGTTGGCGCCGTATTTGAAAAAGAATTCGTCATGGGGAAATTATTAATCTGTTAGATAATACACATTATTTTGTTTAACACAAGTCACTTAGAAATCTGTATAAATATTTTCAAATGGTTTGCAATATTCAATGTCACTAATTTTTTTATTATTTTGTTCTAGGTAAGTGATGATTTCTTAACGTAAAGGGTATAAACCTAATACAGGTATGTAGGTATAATATATGTTTAATTGTATATAACCCAAAAAAATACATTATATTAAAGGTCAAATGGGGAGCATAGCGCAGAAAAGTGAAGGAAGGGGTGAAAATAAACTCAAAGTTTTCTTTTAATATCTATTTGGAACTCTTATAATATTTATTCGAGATTTAATAATCATGTTTGTACGCTTCTGGCAAGAAATTTGTGATCAATATAAACTTGTTAGACTTATCATAGTTTGTATACAATTTTTTTTTTAATTGGCTTGATATGTTTTTTCGGTATCTGTAATATTCCTTTGCTATACATCGATTTTAATTTTAATCTGATGGAATTAATGTCACATAGAACCTCACTTTCAGTTTCAATCAAAGATTAACTTGTTCCACAATTATGTAAAAATTTGGCAAAATTTATGTATAATGGCAAAAAACTGATAAATAAATCAAAATAAATTCAATTCGCTGCACTAATACAGCCTAGTGCTTTTGGTTAGATATAATAAACTAATAATAACTGATTACACAATTAAACAGAACAAAAAGAGAACAAGACTAGTATTTATGGTTAGAATAATATGTTATAAATAAGTTCATTTTATTATATATACGATTTATTTATTTATGAATCAAATAAAATAAATATTAATTAAAAAATCGATAACATATATTACTGTATAATTGAAATAATGCATACTTGCATTATTTCTAATATAATATATTAACAAGAATGTGTGGTGTGCAGCGAATGTGATGGATGCATAATGTACATCAAAGAAAAGATTTTTTTTTAAATTAAATAAATAAATATATTTGTATAAAAGACAAGACCAATCATATTATATTATTGACATTTAGTTTGCAACATATATTAATATACAAACATACATATTTTTACTCATTTGTCATTTATAAAATGATATTATCCATAATTAATATTGTCAAATAACACCCACATTCATAAATACAATAAAATTATTTATTATAAAATTGTTTGATCGACGAGTAGGTTATAATAATAATTATTGTTAGATCCATCATATTATGATGTGATCATTGTCTTTTTTTACCTCCATGTATGAGTATAGATGTCATTAATACAAATTTAACCAATTTTGTGTCCACCTTAAATTTCGATTATCAGTTTTATTCTCGAAATAAAGATTATGTATTATTTTTAGTCTGAAGTTTGTAATGGTAGCAAGAAGCATCGACCGCACTAACAAAATTTGATATAGGTGTTAATAGAGGCACGTAATTAGTTTACATCCGTTTTTCTGTGACCTGCCCACCAGTCCGTCATCAAGATAACATAGAAACGAAAAGTGATAACGAGCTGAAATTGACGCATTCTAGATCAAAATAGTGAGTTTAAGTACGTGAAAGTTCAATTTGTGACGTATTTTAGACCTAAGTATTGACTTTAAGTTCGTGGGTGGGCAAAACGAGCCATTTGGTCCAATGGATCCATGACCCAACTTTTAAATCATAAAAGATAGAAGAAAAATGCAAATTTAAAAAATGATTCTTTTTCCAAAACAAATAACATTTCTTTTAGCTCATAATCATACATCTAAACTATTTTGTATTTATAACTGTATGGCTTGGATATTTATAGAATTTTATGAATTCTAATGCTTCAAAATAGTTCAAGAATTAAAACTCAAATAAATATCGAGTATATAAACAATTTACAATTTAATTAAGGCCAACTGAATACAAAAATATATTTTTTTCACTGTTAGTATGTATGTTTTCCGAACCTCTCCGACATAATTTCAATTTCGCACGTACTTAAGAAGAGAAGTCTAGTATAGACAAATAAGTTTATTTCGTTTTTGGGCCCATTGGTGTAGGAAATTTTTCGAAATTTCACAAAAACAGGTACCTAGCAAAATTTACCTCACATGGAGAAAATTTAATAAGATTAGTTTTTAAAAGAGTTATACTGGAAGAAGTCGTTATACGAAGTTAACAATTAACAGTTCACTGCTCTATGGAAAATACGAAAGTTTTGTGTATTTCAGAATTATCATCATATTCAAAAAAATTTGAGTCAAATATAACAATTTTCTTGCTATGTTGTTTGTGTAGGATTTATTGATCAATATTCTTACTAATTACCAATTATTTAACGATCATTTTGAGCCGGTATTTGATTTGATAAGTTCACATTCATTCGTCCTAGAGGACGACTTGTCCTAATAGACTAGGACAAGTAGTAATATAGGACATAGTAAATCACGAAATTTTAAAATACCTTAAGGAAACATATAAAGCAATGTTTGGGATCTGTATAGCGTTGACAACCTTTATATGCAGGTTCATCTCTATATGTCAAATTATTATTTTTTATAATCAGTATCCATAATATTGTATGCAAAATGAGTTTATTCATATTGCAACATCATATAAAAAGTAAATAAAAACTTAATAAACCTAAATTACGATGTTTTAAATGTAATTAATTATAAACCATAGCTGTAGGATTTTCAAGTATAATAGATCAAGAGCCCACGATGGCCAGACCTTCGTTATTTTATAAAAGTTGAAAGTTTCTCTGTACATGTCTCCTATACAGGTAAGAACGACCAGCGATTATAGAGTTTGGGTTGTGGTTACCTGCCCAGGTAACAGGTAGTAAAGGTGACAAAAATAGTACTTAAAATTTGTTCGAGCATAAAGCTCAATTGTTTTATTCGAGATAACTTCAGAAATCTCGTCATCCATTGCCGGACACTTATGACAGTTGCGATGACAATACTAAATTACCGTACGATCAAAATGCTAGAATAATGAATGTCAAAATGTGAAACTAGACGCAAAATCATAACAAAATTTAAAAATTAAACTAAAATTGATTTAAAAATAAAGAATTTATAATCCGCTTATAAGCAGAATTCTCATTCTTGAACACGATGTTTACCATGTAATTTATTTCTAGATAGGAACAGTTCACGTTTTAAGTTCATGTATCCATTTTTGTTTAATTATCAAATTTGACTGTCTCCGTATCTTGGTTATTTTTAAAAATTAAAAAAAATAAGATTTATATGTATACATCATACAATAAGTAACCATTTTCTCTTTGCGTAAGGGAAAACTCACGTATTTCTTAATTTAAAATATTCAATGAGTTAATATAATTAGTAAAGAAAAGCTATTATGTTGTAAGTTTAAATTAAATTAAACGGATAGTCATTTGAGTAGCGAATGACAAGAGTAACATATAAAGGGAACTATACAATCACCTGTAACTGAAATGCCCTGCAAATTTTGTCCTGCAATATCTAATCTGACAACTGATAATTTTGTGGAAGTCATGCGAAAAATTTTATATAAGTTTAACTTTAATTAATTTAAACGCTTGTAATTGTAACTATCAAGCGCTTTTGATAAAAATAATAGATGTCTGCAATTAGAAAACGTCGAAAGTATTTGTTTCTTTCTTTGATGAACAATGTAAAACTAAGAAAGTGGTGGAAATTTTTATAGCTTTAAATGTGAATAAGACTAGAATAAAATATTTGGATTTATTGGAAAATTCTAACATATACCGCCACTTTCTCCTGTAATTTGTTTCAATAAATTTTCTTCTTGATTAAAAGATGCATAATTCCACAGTATAAAAAAAAGGCTTAATTATAGTATATTAATAATAAATATAATGCGACTAATATTAAAATGGTTCTTACAAAATTATATACAATGAATAATCTGGAGTTTTGAAAATATTTACATTATAATTCGAAACTTGTTAGTTACTTGCTACCGTCTTCCAGCCAAACTTCGCGTAAATAAGAACACTTAGATATATTCTTATAATTTATAACGAATTTTTAACATTAAATACCCATATTTGGGTAAAATGTAAAAGATACGTGTACCTTCCTGCGGACTTTCTGTAAAATATAAAGATGTAGAATATTTATTACATCATTTGCCATACCCATAGGGACAACGGACGCTGATTCGCCACGCAGTGCATTTTCAATATGAAAACGTATAAATATTTAAAAGAAATGTATTATATTCCATTAAAGAAATAATTTTTAGAATCAATTCAGAGTTACAAAGATAGTCACAATTCGGTAGTTCCAAAGATAGCTACTATTCAGTAGTTCCAAAGATAGACACCCTGTTCTACTGTTGAATCTTTGATCGCTGTATCTGGAAATTAAATGTATTTAAAGTAAAAAAATTTAAAAAAAATTGAAAAAAGAAAATTAAATTTTATCTTGTATTATAACAGGATAAAATTTCAATTTTGACTTTGCGGTATCGGCTGAACGTTAATCGATAAATAAAAGTTTGTACCACTCCGTCAAAACTTTGGCGGTTGAATTTAAAAAAAAATTTTTAGTTTTTACTCATAATCTGCTCTGTCTCTGAATCTGTTTAGACTGTACCTCTTCTTCCCTTTGGAATTTCAACTTAAAAATTCTTACATAGTCATGGCCTATATTATAACAGAATAAATTGTTCATAATTTCAAGCATTCTGGGCTAGCAGCATAGCTTGTGACTTGGCCGAAAGTTCAAAGATCGAAATTCCTCATCACACCCTCGGGTGTTTTTAAATTAGTGGTTTGGTCAGTGCATTGACCGATACATCCCATCAGTTAAAAGCGATTAAATTTTCAAATACCTAGCTATAAGCTAGGCAACAAATATATGATATTATAGTATAAATATGCCCAAATCATCTAGGATTTAAATTTATTCAATTTCATGATTAAATCAACAATAAAATAAGTATAATAAATAAAATTTTACTTCATGGAATTATTGTCATTAGATTTTAGTCATATAACTATTTGTCTAAATTTAGTATATGTTTGTAAAATACATGTTAACGTATTAATACGTTAAGTTTAAAAACTATTTATTATATCTTTTACATAAATATTTATGTGTATAAACATTACATTTTGAAAATTATTACAATCATCATATTTTATTAATATTTTCATTTACAAGAATAAGAAATATTAGTATTATTTTATAAATTACTTAACATAAATAAAATTGCAGTATTTATTGTATATTATGCAAATGTACTTTTTAAAGTTTTTTTGATGTTTATTTACTCACATATAACTAATAGTTTTGAAAAACTCACCCAGAAATAAACAATACCGACATCTATCTAAAATAGGAAAAACTTGATATTTTTGGAAATTGTCCCACATCACTATGATGGTAGGTGAAGAAATGCAATAAAAAATAATAATTTTTCTTGTTGCATTCCTATTTATAGAATATAATTAACATTTAATACATAAGTATTTAGTGAAAATAAGTCTGTATTTTTGGAAATTTTCTTCCGATGAGGACGTAGCTTCTCGAAAACTGAACAGTGGATTTCCTGGTTACGATAAATATATTGTCACCAAAATCGAATGACGCGTTCGAAAGTTACTGCGCACATATAGCCCAAGCGAAACGTACACATAAAAGGCATGGACTTACATTAAATGGAGTATTAATGATTTTTAAATATGAGGTTTGGATCATTACTGTGAGTCTAAATCCTTATTTGCAATCCTCGGAATGCTGTACTAACAAAATGACGGTGAAAAACACTGTCATTTTGGCAAACTTTTTTGGATCTTTACTAATTACTACTTAACAGTAGGATTTTGGAAAATTATTATTGTTATTTTTAAAGTTAATTTACTATTAAATGAAAGTTCCAAGTTCCTTTTTATATGACAAATAGTTAAAGTGGTCTATTTCATAGCCTTAAAGTATAAAAGTGGTTATATCATAGTCTTAAAGTGATCATTTTGTAAGCACACCATCCCAAGGGTTGGAAATCAGGATTTAGTGTCACAGTTATGGTCGAAAAACTCATATTCAAATATCAGTAACATTCCATGTAATGTAAGTTCAATGTACGTTTCGCCTGGACTACTAGAAAAATAAAAACATATGAAATGCAAAATTTTCTAGCTTAAACAGAGGCCTCACATCCATCGGTTGGCCTTAAAATAAAATTATGTAACCAATATTTTATAAATCTCAACTTATCTCCTTCGTTTTTCAGTATTAGGATTCAGTTTGGAGGACGTGGTCTAACTTTGTGTTTCACGGAATAAAGAAATCAAAATGATTTTGAATTCGGAAGTCATTTTCAACAAATTACGATAAACTTTCTAATATTCTGTTGATTGCAATCATATATTACACCTATATAGCTTCCGATGTTTTCATGACTAAACTATACACGAACGAATATTCTCAATAGGAAGATTTTTAATTCAATTTTGTTGTTACTAGAATAGTTCATTTATTAACAAATTTTTTCCTTATCATTATAACTAAAAAATTACAAGTGCTTTAATTTTGCACAATGTGTACACAATGAGAAAATTTCTCAATATGTACTTCATGAAAGACAATGAAAATTTGTGTATAGAAAAAATTTCTGACGCTTAGCAAAATTAAGACAAATTTCTAGGAGTTTATTTATAAATGGCATTATGTGCATACATACACCTGCATATAAACTATATTATACCTATTTAATTTAAAATATAAATAATTCGTAGAAAGTATTATAAATCTATTTTATTATTAAATTTATTATATATATGTTTATGATTTCATCCCATTAATGAGTAATAATTAGTTAATTAATAAAAAAAATTATATGTAGGTAGAGTTACCATGTTATTGTCATTTTGTTATTGCATTTGTTATTTTTTTATATATTTTATAAATAGATATTATTTAATAACTTAAATATGATTACAAAATTTTATTTTTGTGTAACTAAATATTGACTCAATTATTATATACCCTTGAATATTTATTAATATGTTACATTAAGCTACAACAAAATGCAATCTGCAATTATGTATGAAAAATGTTGTTTAAATATTAAGTCCAATTAATCACATTATGTGTCAACAACATAATTATACAAATTTAACAAGCCATATGGATCTGGCCTTTACAAATTAGGCTTACAAATTTCTCATTCAATAAGTTATTTTAGTATTAATTATTCTAATTTGCTATCTAAATGCATTGACTTCACTTTACTTTGATCGAAACTTTACTATTTTATGTAATTTATAATTATAATCGTAAAATATCCCAGTTTCCTGTACATCACATGAATGACGAATATGTTGAAATAATCAACTTTGTACATTAAAACCGGGGCCCATAACCCAAGAGAACTTGCAGAGAAAGTGTGTTAGTATTTAGGAACCTACTTGTAAATCACAAATTTCGACTTTAAGCTTGTATTTGAAAAAAAATTGTGCTACCTATAATACAATACAATATAAGGCATGGTGTATGTTGCGGCGCGTGTGGCACAGCACGACGTCATGTTGGAGAACGCATATTGCCACAAAGTTCTCTCGCCTAGTATAAGATATTAAATAGTATTCTAATCGTACAATGCCTAGCGTTGCTACGAGTGTGTCAAAAGTAAAAAAATTATATAGAAATATAATTGCGTGATGCGCGAAACTGTTTCTCGGGCACTGTGCTAGGCGTTTGTCTCGCCGCGCCAGTCACACTCGCGTCGTGTAGTCAATTTGCGTTGATCCATTTGTGTATGGTACAAAAAATCGCGCTGTGTCATGTCACGTCGCGCTGTGAAACACGTACCGCGATATGAGCCAGGACTAATACCATTTTAAATCAGCTGTAAATTATTGATCAGCAAATATATTATTCTTATCTATTATGATTTCCTATGTGACTAAAGGATAGTATTTTCATTGTATGATGTAAGTTATAAATATGATCAATTCTTGAGTTACGTATCTTTGATTCAACTAGTGAGCAGTATAGTGAATATTTAATATTTAAATTCATTGTTCGAATTATTGGTTGTAATATTTTAGTACCAAACAATTTTAACCTGGAAATTTTAACTTTTGTACAAATAATTTTCTTTTTAAAATATGTAGTTATGAAAAGAAGGAAAATGCTTTAAAAATCGAATTTAATTAGAAATCGTTTCGTAATTAAATAAATGTTTACTTTTCAGTTAATTTTCTCTTATTAAATATTAATAGATTGTTTTCTTTCTTTTTTGTTGGGTATTAGAAGTCTATTGCTGGCTTTGTTAGAGCTCAGCTAATTGAACGAATGCTACCACAAACAAACTCAGTAGTTACTCTGAAATTTAGCCAATATTACTTTGCAAGCTAATTAAACGAAGTTATTAAATTCAACAAAATGTTTTTCGAGTGAATGTCACTTTATATTAAAATAGTTATTAAAATTGGCATTGTACGTTAGTAATCATAGTTATTGTTAGAAAATCATTGAATAATAATGCAAATTGTTTTAAATAGGACGGGCTATGCATTTATAAAATAAACATCGTTAATAAATATAATAAAAAATGCATCATTTTTTATGTAACATTGATGATTTTCCGAAAAACATAAGCCCTCCTGCCAGCAACCTATGGTTTAATTGTCTCAATAGACAATATTATCTCTTTGATTTTTTCTATACAAACAAATGTACAAACTGAAGATAGCTTCTTTTCATATTATAATGAAACATATTTATTTTAATGATTAAACAATATTTTATTGTCAATAAAATATGATTGATTGAAATTTAGCGCAAAATATCACTCAATCATTTTAAACTCTTTTCTGCATATCGTACAAATAAAAAATATATTGACCCAAAAAATGTTTTAATAGCCGAAGCATCAGGGAAAAAAAATTTTATAAAGGATAATTTTTTGAGAATAATTTTGTGATTTAATATTGTTCTTTTAATCTATTTACTAATGAAAAACGTATTTTGACAGAGTGGAAAAAATAGTTTCGTTTGTTACAGGCTTAAAAATTTTTTGCATCGTTACCAAATATAAAATTCAAGTAATTCAAAGTGGGTTTAAAAGAATCAAGAAATACATATCCGAATTTCTACATATTTATTATCTGATTTATAAAAGTTTCATTTAAAAATAAAAAGCGCAAGTTTAAAAGTCATGAGAAATAAATTTATAAAATAATCATTTAGTAAGCTTCATCTTACAACGTTTAAATTAATAATAATATTATTTATAAATTTTCAAGTTATTAAAAATAATTAATATTTAACAACTATTTACTATGGTTTCATTTTATAATCAAGTCTAATTTTATTATGTAATAAATGTACAATATTTAGTGCAGTTCCTATAGACCTTAAATTATGAAAAAATAGGATTTATATTACAAGGAATGTATCTATTGATGTGAATCTACCGAAACACGCTGCATATTTTCAAATGTTTACCCATTTAGTTTGCGTGCTCCTTTCGCCGCCTTTTTAATCAGTGGATGTCACAACATTTGGGAGGGTTAAAACTTCCGAAATACCGTTAAAACAACAAATTTTCGGCAAAAAATGCTGTATACAGTTGTTTCGAAAAGTCAAGCATTTTTGAGCATTCATGATTTATCACAAGTGACTTGAAAAGTTACATTTCTCAAAAAAAATTGTTAGTAAAAAGAATGAAGCTTATAAAAAATTAGCCGAAAAATTATGTATTAACAGTTTTAATTCCATTATAGCTAATGACAATTTTTTACAAATTTCATTAGTTTTTAAGATAACAATTTCAACAAGAACTGCTATTGAAGATCTTTTTACAATAGAGAAGTTAATTTTATCAAAGATATTTCTGCATATTATTTTTGTTTTTATGATATTCAAAGTTAAATAATACTACTGCAATTTTCCTTGAACGAATTGAAATTTTTTATGAGGCATAATTTGGTGAAAAACCAAATTTTTATGATAAAATTTATTGTTTTCGAGATTTTTAATCACGGATGAGTAAAAAACTATTGACTTGAAGACAAAACTTCATTATTTGTTTAAAATTGGTTGTTGATTTGTTGCAACTTTCAGATGGAGTGACTAATGGACTGGGGAAGGAAGCACGCAAACATATTTAACATGTATATAACATAACAGTATTTAACATGTATATACTATTGTAATATTTAACATTAATTAACCAAAACGTTTGATATGAATACATTGACTGTAGTAGATTTCTTAAGTTTAAATCTGTAGATCTCCACTAATTTTACATACCTAAATGATATGTATATATAATACTTCTTTCTCTGTTATCTTTATATCCTTCTCAATTATAAGCATATTTATAAAATATCTAATGTTTCACGTATTCGCTATTTCAATAACAATATAAATAGTCCAGCATAATAATAAATATCCATCTTTTATTACAGTATTTTTCATATTAAATCAGGATAGGATAAAAAAAAGGATTTATTTATCCTACTGGAGAGGCTAATTTTCTAATACCTTTATATGCCCATTACAAATAAAGTGTTAAAAGTCGTAAACAGTATATTTTCAGAGGCAAGAGAGAGTATGAATATTATCAGAAAGAACTCTAAAATTTTTCGAATAAATTTCGATTTTTGTCCTAATTTCGTAGATAAAATTTTTTTGTATAATATAAACATTTATTTCGACTATAAATAAAGTAGTAATCATCATTGTAGTCGAAATACGTATTAAAAAAAAAAAAAAGTTTGATCTAGGATATTGGGGCAAAAAATCGAAATTTATACGAGCCATTAGTTTTTCACTTAAATCTTAAATTTATAAAAATTTTCAGGGCTATTTAAAATTCCTGATCCCAAATTTTCAAGACAGTTTTTAGAGGCCACGAAATTTTTATAGGATTTAAAACGAAAAATTTAATTAATCTAAGACTTTAAATTAAAAATTGTATTTTTATTTTATCAATTTTTATTTTGAACTAAAACATGTGTGTATCAAAATATGGTCAAATTTTCAAAGCTACGGTATCCTAATATTTCTGTTGTATTATGTCTTCATATTGTATTGTCATCATAGATAATAGATGATACGTTTAGTTAATTGTCATACTATTCTGAACTATATTTCAAGTCAGCAAATTATGGTCATTATCAGTGTTTTAAAAGATAAATTAATGAATGATACGAGTAACGTATAATTTAAACAAGTAAAGATAACAACTAACAGAATTAATTGTTTATACTCGATACAGTATCGAATTTCATTGTTTGGAATATGTTTAATAAGCATTCATAAAACACCAAAAAAATCCAGTCTATACAGCAATAAATACATATATAATAATAATATGTATTGTTATTACCCTGTTTATTATGTGTTTATTAGTAAAATTTGAGCTAAAATTGTGGAGATCTCAAACATTTTACGAAAAAATGTTTCAAACAAAAGTTATTTTTGCTTCAAAAAAATAAACATTTTTGGTATTTGAACTTAAGTTTTAGCTTGTATAGTTTAAAAGTTGGGTCAAGAATCCATTATACCCAATGGACCAATTTTGTTCATTCACGAAATAGAACTCACTTTGTCTGTTAAAAATACAACACCAAAATTTCAGCTCGTTATCTCTTTGAGTTATTGTGATGACGGATGGGCGGACAGAGAGTCGGAAATGGACTAATTAAATGTTTCTATGAACACCTATACCAAAATTTTGTTTGTGCGGTCAACATTAGGTAGCGTTACAAAATATAGATTAAAATGAATATAGTCATATTTTGTATGTCGAATATGAAAAAACGAAAACTTTTAATTTTAATTTATTTAACTTAAAACACTTGCGAGTATTGCATTAAATTGTGACGTCTAAATTAATTTTTTCATTTTTTAGAACAAATTGATTTCATATTTATTAATTTTGGATTCGATAGAAATGATACTAGAAGAAGACTTGATACAGTTCTAAAACTGTATGCTATCGATGGTGCGATCTGAAATGTTGTATCTCTCTTGAATATGCTTAACGTACCTAAAGAAGTTTTGTTCATCTAATATCTAACCAAAATCAGTGATTATATCACTGAGAAAATTGAGTATGTACTCCAAGAAAAATTAGAATTTCAACTTAAGTAAAGTATTAAAAATATATATTCAAAAGTCCCCATCGATCCCACACCTGATAAGAAAATTATCAAATGTCGAAAGTACGAGTTGTTCCCAATTTTTTCGTGCTATGATCAAATAAAATTTGTAGACTATAAAATTATCGATAAAAATTGTAATTATACTTCTTTTTTTCCTACAAATCACCATTTCTGAGATATCACTATTTGAAACATCGAAAATAATAAAATGCGTTCCTTTACATTGTCGAACGATTATTTTAAGTAAACGTATTGGTTTGTGTAACTAATACGTACAAATTTTATTATTATAAGAATATGCACTGATGTAATCTTGAGCTGTTTATTACTTTATAATGTCTTTAAGTCTAAAAGATTAATTCTTTACCAGCGATCATTACAAACAGGATGCGCGTTCTTGTTGCTTCAAAAGAAGTTTCAAAATATTGATTTTTTAGTTTCGTACACAGAATACAACAATAAAAGATTAGAGCAATATTGCATTCCTCCAAAATCGTCGCTTGTTTATCTAAACGTATATCGAGTAAACTATCAAATTCATGCGTGACCAAGCAATCATCTTGACCTAAAAGTTAGGTTGCAAATTAATAAATAACACTGAGTGACCGTCTAAACTTAACTACCTCGTCTTTCGAAAAAATTTCATTATTTGGAATGTGCAAAAACAAGTTAGACTATATTTTGAATTTGCAAAAGGTTATAATTCCTTCTAAAAAAATTTGTTATTTCATAAAAACTTGTAATATTCCTGATTTATCGTGATCTTTAAAGTTTGAGATATTGTACTATAATATTTTATTTTTTTTCTTCATGGTCTACAATTTTTGTGTGATCAATTTTAATAATAACACTTAGCAGCTACGAAAAATGGAAAAAAGTACTTTTGACCATAAATAATTTTTTTGACAGGGATGGAATCGATGGTGTTTTTTTGGCAGTTTATTCGTAATGTTGTACTCAAGATCTGTAACAATTTTCAGGTTTATGTCTATCGCAGTTCATATTTATTTTTATGCAGTAGTTTTAATCAGATTCCTATATTATTTTATCCAAAAATAATCAATGAAATTTTCGGTTTTTATAGTAAAATATTTTGCATATAAATATTCACATTGACTCAAAACATACAACTGTTATAAAAATTTTGTTCTTCGTAAATAATTTTTTTTTTTTTAATATTAAAATTTTTTTAATACTTACATATAAAAGCATAATATAACAAACATAATATGATCATATTCTAGTTCCATCTGTACATTAAACTTAATGTTGACTTTATAAGAAAATAGTTAATTCCTAAATTGGCTTTGAAATGCATATTTCTTGGCAAAGGAATTCAAATCAATAGTTTCTTAAAAATATATACATTTTAACACACACACAAAAATAGGTGGAAAAATTACTAATAATTAAGTGCCAAATATTTCAAACGTATAGAAATATTGTAAATAAAATGGCTTGGAATCACTTACGATTATCACAGTAAAATATTTCTAGATTAGTTTAAAATCCAAATAATTTATAAGAGCCATTTATTACAGAGTTAAATAATTCAAATCGCAGTACAAATAGTATATATTTTTATTTTACATAAAAGTTTAAAAAAAAATTACAAAATTGTTTTTCTGCAATCAGCTCATTGATATTATATTTGGAAAAAACCACAAGACCTATTAACTAATCTCAAATACGCAGACACGTGCTAAATCGATCTCAAATATCATCTTTTAATTTAAATCATAGAGTGCACTTAAGGGCCTAATAATCCGCAAATCCAAGCTAACTCTAGCTCTAATATCGCCAAACCACAGATGGTAGTAAATTTTAATTGAACATTTATATTATCAATGAGATCTTATATCATTCATTGAATAAAAAAATAATCGAATATTTTTGAAATAAAAACTTATGATTTTATCACGAGGATATTTTGTGCGGGAAGGTTGTTACGGTGAGATTTTTTCCATTAAGCAAACATTAGTTGACTATTCCCGTACTAGTAACATGTCACATAGAACATCCTAGAATGTGTTTACAATGTATCATAAATGTACGTAAGATACATCATATATAAATCAAATAATATTGAGAATCGAATAATTTGTCTATTTGGTATGCATTACTTTTATTTGTATAAAAAATATTATATAATATGTTCAATGTGTTTTGTTATTACGTAAACATTCATAATCTCTATCAAACTCATAGTCAGAGAGTAGATAGAATAGTGTTTTGATATTGTATATATATATATAATATTATGTATGTGATGGCATTTGTTTATACTTTTGATCTTATTCTCTTTACAACACCACTATTGAGAATGTAAATTCAAAATTGTTATATTTTATACACCAAACATATAATATAAAAATCTAGTTTATATTATAGAATTGTATATACATATATAGATAGATATATACGTACACCATATACACCATATATCTATCGTACGTAAAACATTCATTTCCTATATTTTACTTAGAAATAGATTTTTGAATAGTTTGAACAACGTTTGACAGTTGTATAATATCATATAAATGTAAATTATATTACTATTTTATATGTATATACATATTTTGAATAGGCTTTAGTTATTAGGATTCCGTAAATGATCGCATATTATCATTTTCATAATACTATCATCTGACGGTGCTTAGCGGCATAAAAACATTTTTTTGCGTTGCATTTGATCGTATCGGGTGTATGAGCATCAAAGTGTTTTCATTCAATTCTATGGTTACGAAATACTAGTTGATCAATCAAATGATATATAACTCTGTTAATGGTGTATGAATTTAACATTGAAAATTTCTCAAAATTTATTAACTAAATTAAATGAATATTTATTTATATTTGCAATTAACAATAATAACTAATGCAATTTCTTACAAATTTCATCCCAATAACTTCAATTCAATGCCATTTTTTGAAATTTTTTGGTTTATATTTGCAATACTATTTATATGCAAACAATTACACAAATAATTATATTTTCTTGAATGCGAATGTTTTATTTTAGAAGATCGTAGCAAATCAATCGATTAAGATTAGGATATGAAAAAATTTATTTTAACATACTTTTATTAGCTTGATTAGTATGTATTTATTAATGTATTATGGAATCGTTCAAATGAATTTTTAGCCATTTTCTGACACGTGAATCATTAATTAATTAATGTTAGAGGCTTTTTAATGATTACATATGTTAATAGTATAATAGTTTTTAGCCATTTTCTAACACGTGAATCATTAATTAATTAATGTTAGAAGCTTTTTAATGATTACATATGTTAATAGTATAATAGTTGAATACAATTGTCATTTAAAGTGACACATTGTAGATAGTTTTGATGACGTGTCTTTAAGTAAAAAAAAAAGTTTCATTTTTTCGCTCACATTGTGAAAAAGACAATTGAATGGGGTAGGCTATGGTAATAAATAAATAAATAAATAATTATTATTTAGTTACTTAAATAAATAATTATTTAGTCTACACGATAGTATCCAAAAAATTGTAATTTAAAAAGATTAAAAGAACACGAATTACGTATTTAACATTTTCTTAATCCAAAAAACTATAGAAAATCTATCATTTCGTTATAATTTAACATATTTTACAACAATTTTACTTTTACAAATAGCTGCCTTTGCAATATTTGTAACATTGGATATCATTTACCTCACGATTTTTTGTAATCGTCTGTATCTGTATCAATTCGTGATATTTATAGCTGGAAAATTGTATGGCTGTAAAGTGGTCCTAATTTATTCATTTAAAATTTCCATCCTTGGGGGCAGGAAGCAAAAATACATTTTTTAATTATTAAATTTCACTCAAATGAAATAGTTTTTCAAAAAAAAATTAATGAACCAAAAAGTAAAAATAATTTTAAATTAAAAACTATTAATAAAAAATGTAATTCATTACATGGAAATTATTTTTTACTTTTTGATGCATTTTTTGGAAGGCGGATGATTTATTTTATTTATTTTAATTGCGCTTTTATTTTAAACTTATTACAAAGAAGTACGAAATAGTCTAGACTTTGTTAGAAATAATACTTAAAATCTATGTGGGATTAAAATTTAAAAAAAAAAAAAAAATTATATATTTATATAATGAAATTGGCTTTAAACGTTATTAAATCACACACAAACTATTAAAATAAAATAATAAAATTAGCTATGGTCACATTGGTTTCAATGAAATATGACTAACCTTGAGACAGGTATTTGTAGGTATACTTTTTTTTTCTCACATTTTTGTAAAAATTTATCAAAAATATTTGTTTAGACAATAAATTATACCATACATGATATGTTTAGAGATTGAACAAAAATTTTCCAATGAGTTAAAAACACCATAAATTAAATTTTGCCTACTAGAAATGCCATTCTTCTACAACCAAAGGGTTTTGGGCCAGACAAATAATTTGTGAAATTAATTGATTCTTAGAGGCATATAAGGCCGTCTGAACAATATTAAACGCAGGCGAGCCAAGCCTGTAATTTTTTTTATTATTCGACATATATAGAATATGTCACATATATAGAGTATATTAATGTTATTCTTAGTTATCAAGATAGCAAAACAAAAATGGATAGACACCTAAAATCATATTTGACAAGCAATTAGATGGTCCCAGGTTCAAACCTCAGTAGATTAGTCATGTTTTCAAATCGTACTGTCTTTCAATAAAATACGACTAATGACGTTAGTCTATTGATGTAACTATCGTTTCTATTTCTGTAAAAATGTTAAATTGTACTGCGAAGCGGGTGAGTAATGGCTAGTAACATATAAACATATTATCGTTTTGTTATCAAATTGATTGTTTATCTAATTCTAGTATATTTTTATATGCGTTTACTTTCCAGCAAAAATTTAAATTAAATTTGTTTTTATCATACATATGTTACGGAAAAATAATATACTTTTTGCAGTCATCAATAAAATAGATATTATACACAATTTTACATGAATTACATAGAATGCGCGAGATACTATCTTTAAAAGAAAAAGACTACTTACAGAATGATATTTAAAATTATAAAATGTGTATTATTAGTAAACAAATTCCTTGAAGCGTTCGTTTACTCTATTATGCATTTAATATGAAATTTCATAGAAATAATCAGAAATAATAGATCAGTCATAGAGAGAACATTACACAGAATGTTATTATTATAACAGAACAGTCAATAAACTGAGATTACCTTTACACATCAAATGTGAATTAAATTTTATAAAAAATGTATTTCTTTCAAAAAACAAACCATGATGATGTGTATATGACATATAGTGGCAAGACCAATGCGTTAGTTATTAATTATTATCCGTCAAAGTATTCTTTGAACAGAAATTTCAGGGAAAAACATTAAAATTATGAAAAAAGGTGATTTTTTCAAATAAGATCCTATTCAATCAGGAAACAACACAGACGCTTTAAAATCATTTTTGAAGAATGAAGTTAGCATTTCAATTATAAAGATTGAGAAATTTTAAGCCAACATCATTTCATTTGTGGAGACTAGTATACTGTTATTACGTAACAAACAATAAAAAATTATTTCCTTTCTTTTGACAAAAAGCCCAGTATTTGTGCCCAATTTCATTAAAATCGGAGATGTTTCAGCGTCCACATTTGGTGATTTAGTATGGAATGACCTAGCTGCCATTTTGAATGCCCGCCATTACTGATATCAATTTTACACTTATAGTACTTTTCATATAAATATTTCATATTTAATTGTAAACATATAAAAGTTTTACAAAAAAATTAGAATATCGATAAATAAAACTGCTTAAAAAAATTTTTCCACTTAAGTCAATTCCTTAGAAAAAATTCAAAACTGATAGGACCAAGAAAAGAAGAAAATTGTTATGGCAATGATAAATATCAGGAAGTTATTACTGTAGTTAGTTCCTAAAGTCCATATCCACCATGATTTTGGATCTAAACGTTATATTTTTACAAACATTATTTTAGCATGACTTGTACACATACCAATAGTATTTGTCTCTATAAATTGATTGAATGATTATTTTGTGATGAAAACAGATAAAGAGAATCACGTTTCTTTATATACAACTTTGACGCGACGTTGTTGCTATAGATAGTAAATGTCGCTTACATTGCCTCGCCACCAACCGTTGACAATGCGATGCGGTGATGACAATAAAATGAGTCAATTTAATTTTTTTTTTCCTATTTAGAGAAGCATAAATAGGAAATTGTATTATTATTAAGTTGTTTGTATTTTTTTCTGCACAATTGAATTTTCGTTCATTTTAAATGTTGTTTTTGTATTTTTTTTTTGTTTCATTGTAGATTGTAGGTTGTTGTTATCAAATTATATTTTATTTTTTCCTTATTTTAGAGTTGATTATTAACAAAAAAAAAGGAGAAATAACAACAATCGATAATAAAAGTTAATTTGATAACGTTACTGTGGAATATTCAATGAAATTGAAAAATCACTATATAAAATAGTAAGGTTGATGATAGTAAGCCCTCTTTAATACTTCAATTTAGATTTTGTCATTTTTATAATCGACATATTATATAGAATATGTCAGACTATATAAGTTTTAGTCAAAGATTTGTTACGATTGTAAATATTGACCGCACTTACAAAATTTTGGTATAGATATATGTAGAATCGATTAATTTGTCCAATTTCGTTTGTCCGTCCGTCTATCCGTCTGCCCGTCCGTTCTTCATCAAAATACCTCAAAAATGAAAAGATACCGAAAGTTAAAATTTTGGTGACAAATTATTCACCGACAAGTTGGTACATGAGCAAAATGGGAGGATTTTTGCCACTGGAGATTTTTTATTTTATTAAGTTTTTTAATACTTTTTTAATTGTGGGGCAATTATTTGGAAATATCCGGATAGTAAATATTTGAGCTCTTTTTACGCCAATCCTTTGAGAGAATGCGATCCCCGATTTTTGCACATCTACATAATAATTTAAGCTCCTTCTTCATTTCTGTACATTTTAAAACTGATTCCATATAATTTTTTGTACTCACTTTAAACATTTGAACTATATTTAAAGCACAGATCGAATATTGGAAAACCATTAAACTATGTGTTTTAAGGCAAAAAATTCTAATTTCAAACCATTAACATCTTGTACAATCATGGAGGGCTTACTATAATAGGCCTATTTGGACCAAAATAACAAAACAATATTTTTAAAAGGATGTATAGTATCTTTTGTTTTCCCTTGAGAATCAAATACGATTGTGTAATAAAATACATCTTATGTAATAGATTAGGTTAAAATTTATATTCGTAAAACTAAAGTAGAACAATTAATAATTTAAAAAATTGTGAGAACTGAATAATCAATACTATTTTTCAAAATTGACGTTACATAGCGATATACAGATTACAAGTTAAAACATAGTATTTACTATTTACCATAGTTCACAAATCTGTCATTACACAATTGTTGGTCCTTCTGTTGTACAAGTTCCTTTTTGACGACACATTCCTATATTAAATTTGTAATGCCCAAAAAATGGTTCAAAGCTATCATAGGATCCAAAAGCGGCACTGTAGCAGCCAGTGAACGAAATAAATTTAAAGCAAAACTATCGGAGCACTCTTTGTCATAAACAATATTGGATATTGTCACGAAGAAGCTTAAATAAAAATAAAACATGTAATAAAAATATTTTAAAACAGTATACTTAAATTTTCATATGAATATACAGTTCCATTTAATTATAATTATTTGTAAAAATATTTATTAAAAAAATAGCAAAAATGTAGTCGTGATAGGCTAGTAGCCGTACGGCATGTAACATGTCTTAGCGTTTCAGTACTTGAACTAGAAGGATTTAGCTCGAATCCCGACAATGGCAGTTTGCACATTATAATTAACAGGATAGTTAATTGATTATACTATCGAGGCATGGTTTAGAACGTATTGCCCGCAATTGAGATTTTCATTAATGTTGCTCTCACAACTATGTAAACATAGTTCTTTTCAAAAAGAGGGCTTCGGACCAAATCCTAATAATATTCACGCATTGTCTCATTCATGAATTTAATTGTTTGAATGAAATGTAGAAAAAAAATTGTTAAAATATATATTTTACAATTACACCGTCACGATCAAAGCACTCTGTGTCCTGTAATCCTTTGGATTTTATCGAATAAGGTTTTTACTGCTTTTAAAAGAATATTCTTGTTGATATTCAATATTGTTTATAAAACAGAAATAAAATAAAATATAAAATTTAAAAAAATTTCATAAGTAAGAAGAACAGTAAGAGTTCATAAAGTACTTCGATTGAAAATGGAGAAAATGCTGGAATTCGTGAAGACGAAGTTATGAGATTTAATTTCTTTTACTAAATTAAATATTATTTATTATTCTATTAATTAAATTCCTAGTAAACTCGAACCAAAAAAAAAAAAAACTTTTACGTGAAAACAATTCATAAGTGTTATTTTAAATTATAATAAATATGATTTGATACAATTCGCTTTGTTAACTCTTTACTACATTAATTCGATCGATTTTCACTTAATATAAAATAAAAAATAATGTTTTTCTATAATTTCAAATAATTAGTGAAATTATTGAGTTAAACATAATAGAAACATAATATATTATTGAAAGTATAATTAATTAAATAATTTCAATACATACCTATATAATGAAATGTGTGATTAATTAAATTTAAATAACATTAATTTATTAAAATTAAAAATTAATTAATCGTCATAATTATTCAGAATTTCCAGCTGTGATTTTAAAAGAGGTCGAGCATTCATAATTTACTATCATTTATAAAGAAAATAAATAAATATATATATAAAAAACAACTGCAATTGTTTTGTTTTGTTTTTTATATTTTTTTCAGTGTATTTCTTTGTACTCTCTTACACGCTGTGATAAATTTATTAGATATTTTAATCAAAAATAAGAACAGTTTGTTTAAGTTTTATGAAATAAAATGTTGTGTACTATGATGCTTTAAAAAAGTGACTCGACATAAACTATATCAGAATTTAATAACAGTATTGATTGGACTTTCACGTTAAGATTTCAGCAACAGAATAGCCAAAATAATAGCTACACATAACATACTCAGATGATTATTTTCCATTTACTATCAAAATGTGATTAGTTATTATAATATATTAAACTCAATACATTATTATAAAACACTCCATCTATTTACAAGTTTTATGTCTACAATGTTTAAATATTGGTAGTTCTAAATAGTTCTTAATTATACCGGTAGGTAGAGTCTACGTTAATATGTATGCCCAATTATTTAACTATTTATTTAAGAGCTGTCGATTCCTACCATCAGTCAAGATAATAACTTAGATAGACTTTCTTCGCTCATCGTGTTTTTCAATTAAAAACCTGAATTAATATTAATTTTAACCACTTGAGAGATTTCCGTGTTTTTTTCAACAAGAAAAAAATGATCCGTATCCATATTCATATTCGTTTCTTTTTCAGCCGATCTTAAACGGATCTCTTGTATTATTGATAATTAGTTTATAAGAAAACGTATCAATAAAACAGTGTTAAATCACATTAAAATAATTTATAATACTTAGAAATTACATATTTGGAAAAAATTGAATATTTCAAACATTGTAGTAAGCTAAGTGTTCTAATTACACTTTCTAAATTCAAATTCATTATTATTCGAATCAAATAATACTGCTAAGATATATCACATATCACAATCACATTTCCATTAATAAACAATCATATTTTTGAAAAAACCAAAAAAATTGTACCGATTGATTGAGTTGAAAACTTAAGATCCGCATTTATAAGTACTAGACTTCCTCCCTCATAAAGGTCGATGCTGAATTTCGCTATTTTTATCTTACCCTATAGTATTATATCTTACGTATATTTCTGAAGAACGGAGCTTAAACCTAATTATTATTATTTAGTACTTATTAATTTCAAATTGAAATTCGATAGTTTCGTAGTAATTTCTCCCAATAACTACACAATGTAATATGCCTTATCGAAATTGAACTCGTAAAAACTCATTTATTATGAAGTAACAACAATGACTTTACTTACTTACTTACTAACCCACTGTTAGGCCCACCAGGGCCAAAGAACATTTACCGTATTATCTATGGAAGAGTGTGGTCAACACAAGACTTATGCAAATATAGTGGAAAATTTTTTTTGTATCGACTTGATTCTACTTAATTGAACGTAGTTGCAAAGCCAAACTAAAATTAAAAACAAAACATGATGTCATTTAACTTAATTTATTTGTAGTTTGTATAGATGATGATATAATTTTGAAAATATGTTACAATATTTTTAAATTTTTGTTTGCCAAAAATCTTAAAATCACATTCACGTATTATTTTATTGTATAAATAATATTTTGTTTGCGTATAAATTAATAAACTAATTAATGACATTATTTTATTATTTCGAAAATGTTTTAACATTATAGACCACATGTTACTGATTACTTTTATTGATTAGTTAGTTTATTTTTGGAACTTGTAGCCTTTGTATTGCTGTGGCGAGCCCGAAAAATGTATGAAAGTTTTTTTATTTAATCACAATCTTAAAATTAATGTTAGTTGTGTTTTTTTCCAACAGCAAATTAAATAAGAAAAAGAAAAGAGGTTAAATCCTACAATGGTTAGGAAATTGCTACTTTTGGTATGTCGAACATCTATCTCAATGTATTTTAAAATGTTGAACTATCTTTCTTATGATTATAATAACAAAAAATACGTATATTATTAATTAGTTAAGTTTCAAATATTTGAAAATTAATGAAAACTATTCATTCATTCTGTGTACATTAAAAGTAACGAATGTTATCGACGTCATTATTGCTACAAATATTTGTGGCAACTTTTAAAAGCTTTTCCGTTAGGATTCATACAAAATAAGTTTTAAGTTTCACAATTCTTTAGTTTGGTTCAGCATTACTTTTCCTAAGAAAGAAACAAGTAATTTATGCAGAAGATACCGCAGATATCGATCTGTATGTAGAGTGCCTTTATGAGTAAAAATTTTGAGTCAAAGGTTAATAACTTCAGAATCAGAATAAAGAAAATCAATATTTATTTATTCAATGATATATAAAATAGAAAAGGTACTAAGTTCTAATAATTCAAATGTTTTAAACCCATAAGTTTAATAGTTATTTTATCGAAGTTCGACAATAAAAAAAAATCTCATCTTTGATTAAAAAATTGAATGAAAAACTACCATTAGACAGAGAGACCATTAAAGGAAGTTTAGTATTTCAAACAATACAAGTTTTATAAAATAGAGATTATTATTTAAAAATATAATGTAATATATTTAAACGACCTCTATATAAATGTATAATAGGTATACAAAATAATTATAACAATAATAGGATTAATAACAATAGTATTAATATCAATAAATAATAAAAATAATAATATTCTTTATTTAAGAAAATTAAAGAATTATATTGAATGCATCAAAATAATAATAATTATATACATATATATATATATATATATATATTTATATATATATATATATATATATATATATATATATATATATATATATATATATATATATATATATATATATATATTTGTTTTAAAAAAATTAAAATTGTTTAAAAGTTTTATGGAAAACCCATAAACAAACCATAAACATAGCGGGAACCAGTTTTCAGTAATTGTATAGAAAATGCAATAATATATTTATTGTCTGCAATTATTTTATTTCACAAATGTATACGTTTATTTGTTTCATATAATAGTAAAAAATTTAAATTTTATTGTTATTTGCATAGTAATTTTTGACAAATTTCCAACTGGAAAAGAAATAAAAGCCTTTTATTATTAATATTATTTAAACATTGTCGGATAATAACAATTGAAGATAAGAATAGACAGATTTAATTGTTTTGATACTCGTCATATGGTTGAGAATCAATGTTTAAAGTATTATTAATCATTAGCATTCATAAAATACTTTAAATATCTAGTCTATACTGTTATAAATAAATATATAATAATAATCCAAACATTTTACGAAAAAATGTTTTGAACAAAATTTGTTTTATTTTTATGTAAAAAACTTTTTTTTGTTTTTGAATTGTTCTTTCTTTTTTGGTTTAAAAGTTATGTTATACATACATTGGATCCAATGGATTAATTCGGTGATTTTATAAATATCAAAATTTTGTTTGTGCGATAAATATTCGCTAGCGTTACAAATTTCAGACTAATACACTCTACGTGAAGAGACCCTATTTATATTTTGTATTTCCTTCGCATTATATAGTAGATACATAGAGGTTAAAAAATATAAGTAAATAACATATACTATACAAAAATGTGTCTTATATATATATATATATATATATATATATATATATATATATATATATATATATAACTATATATATAACTATATATATAACTATATATATAACTATATATATAACTATATATATATATATATATAACTATATATATAACTATATATATAACTATATATATATATATATATATATATATATATATATATATATATATATATATATATATATATATATATATATATATATATTGTCTATTGCAAAAGAATGATTTCAAACGATTGTTTGACATTTAATATAATAAAAACTTTGTACTGCTATATTATATAAGATTATATTACATTATACATATAAGTATATATAAATAATATGTGTACAAACATATAATGTATAATATAATATGACAATGTTAAGTGTTTTTCAATAACGGTGTGTATTGATAGTGTTATACTTCATATCTTTGTGGATCAAATAAAGTTCTATCCTATTTCAAATACACAAAATACAAGAAATAAAATTTAAAAAATCATTAAAGTTTATATATATATATATATATATATATATATATATATATATATATATATATATATATATATATATATATATATATATATATATATATATATATATATGATAACTCTATGTTAAAATGCCTTCAATAAAAATTCATCCTTTTTTCAAATAATTCGAATAATTCACATAATGTTTTAAAACAAAATGTATACAATAATCGTAAATTTTTTCAATTTTTAATAATTACATTTCCACAAAAATTTGATATTTTAATCCATTAGGATTCCATAATGTTTATACCTTACATTAGATATAGAATATATTAGTCGCGACATTAAGTAGAATAATTACAGTAGAATCTCGATAACTCGAAAGTGAAGGCAAATGCATAAAATTTCGAATTAATTGACCGAACGAAGTGCATGACGATTTTGCATTTCGTTTGTCTGCAACTATATCTATGTTTGTTTGACGAAATTTGGTAGGTCACATATACATTGATCATTTACAGGAAATTCCAAAATTTCATTTTCTCCTTCGGAATAAATCTGTTTTTCCAAAAAAAAATAAAAATAATCGGTTTCGAACACGGGATCATATATTTCTATAGCATGTTCTCTTATCACTAGGCTACAATACTTTTTACTTTTTATTTAATACATCTAATATTTAATTTTTTGACATAATATTTCATTTGTGTAAGATCATGTTTTGGAATGAGTCAGATATTTTCTAAATTTTGTGTACGTAATATTTATATACTTTTAATTTACTTCTGAGTGAGGTCGAAAGTTCACAGAACTACTAGTCAGTATTCAAGTTAACAAGTAGTTGTGATACAAAGGATTTTATTGTCAAAATTTTAGCTAAGGGTGATTTTAAGAACTACGAAATTTATTCGGAATTTATTTTTTTCAATTATATGTATTAAAGCGTTTCTCGCGTTACAAAATCTAAATAATTTGACTTAATGAGAATTACGACTTAACTAGGTGTAAGTTACAGAGATCGCACTGTATATACAGATCGTTTTTCTTCTCTTGGCATGCGAAAAACAAAGTTAACGTTAATTATTTTTATACAAACAGAAACAAAAGTGTGCAAATAAACAAAAGTATGTGCTATACATTATTCTTTTTATAGTAGATATCCCCTCTTTTCAAAGCTTAAAAATAATAATGTATCACACATATGTCTGTTTACTAGCATAATTTTATGCTCGCATGTATAAAAATTGTAGTTGATATATTTAACATTGTTTTCTGCATACCAAGAGAGAAAATGGGATCACAATATTAATATATTATTTTATTAATATATTATTTCATTATTCTTTGGATAATGTATTGAGTGTATTTTATGAATGTCAACAATTATAGAAAGCTCAAAAACTGATGTAATTATTGAAAATTAACAGCAAATTAAATTGAAATACCCGATATCACACACTAAAAAGATTGCTATAGACCATCCACTGATGTAACGTAATTACCAATCTCAACCGATCACCAAAGTTAAGCAACAACAGATAGAGTCAAGCATTGAAGGATGAACATCTAGGATTGCTCTGTACTGTTGTTGTATATAGATTGAATAATATACTCACTGTAGTCATTGTATAACTTTAGTAGTTGGAAAAGTTGAAAAGTGACTTAAAAAGATTGCTAATATACTATTTCAAAAGCAATAATCATTTGTTTTTTGTGTAATTAATGCTACAATATAATACTATTTTGAATTCTGCGATTTTTTTTGTATTGTACTTTCTTTAAGAATTAAATTTTTAACAATTTCACAGATAAAATTGATTTTAGCTAAAATTTACTTTATATTTTTTTCAGGTTCATGTAAAGAAAATGAATTCCGTTGTAGAGACGGTAGTTGTATACCGGCTTCCGATCGATGTAACAACGTTATAGATTGCCTTGGTGATGATGAAGATGAGAAAAACTGCTGTAAGTTTTAACTTTACGATTATTTCATAACAAAGGAATTGGTTAATTTATCTGAGAGCACCATATCACTGTTTTTTTGTTGAAGCTTTTATCCACACAAATTATAGCACACATACGCCGTAGCTTCATTTCTAATTTTTTTTTGTTTATGTTTTTTTGTGTGTATGTTTTTTTTTTAAATTATTATCTAGGAATATTCAGAATTATTATCTCTACTAAAAAGTGAAGAAAAATTACATTGTTGCAACATTTTAAATTATTAAATTTTTAATTATTTTTTGTTTTGTTGCATGATAATAATTTTACGCGTAAATTTATTTAAATTACAAAACTGCACGGCTATGAAATTGCATTCGCAAAAATATTTTATAATATATATGCATGAAGCTCTCAAATCTCTCATTAAATAAAAATGGTAAGATAAGAACTTTGGTATAACTGGTGATGGTAATTTCTGTAAATATAGGACAAGTACTGACATCTTTTAGCAGATATTTGTACTTTCATTTTTTAGAATGGTTTATACATTTGTTATTCCATTTATGTACATAGTATTGCCTATAAATTTTATAATTTGCATTTTTTTGTTTTATTGAAATGCATGATACGTTTTTTTGCATTTAATTAGCATTACGCAGTGGAGAGTGTCCAAAAGAATCACATTTTCAATGTAGTCGAGACGAATGTATAACGATTGATAAACGTTGTGATGGTCATTATGATTGTTCAAATTTTGCGGACGAACTCAAATGTTGTAAGTTTAATGTTAGACAAAATTGGTCATAATTAATTCTTCTAACATTTGGAAAATTTTTTCTCGTATAAAATATTGTGGTTTTCAAATTTCTTCTTACTGTCCCTCATATTTTCTTTTCTCTATGTTGTTAATACACTCTTTAGTGAATCATACATACCTTTTCTAAATCATTATAACAAAGGAGAGATGATAGAAGTAAGCCCTGTCTGTTAATACAAATATTTAATTTTTTTATTTTGTATATAGATTTTATAGTAGCTAAAGATGCAATAGAGTCTTATACAATTACAAATTAAGTAAGTTAAAGTCCTCAAAATAGTCAATTCGTCGAAAGTCATATAATTCATTCCCTCCTACTTCATACTTTCTTCAAAATTTCACATTTTTTAATGATACTTAAAATTTCAAATATTCTTCGTACAACCTTTCCAAACCTAAAAACCTTACCTTTTATAAATGATCCATTTTTCGATTCAATAATTATTAACATATTCACATACCCATTCTCATTTTCAATATTCTGACACTGTTTTGGGAATTATAGGAACTCTAGTTATTGTAAAATCTGTAATAGCTGTTATTTAAAAAAATTAAACTTTAGTATTATCAGAGTAGACTTACTATTGACAACTCTTGTACCATTAGCTATTTATTGTGAATCATTACTATTTGTGAATATTATTCATCAATTTATGTTTTTTTCATGTTCTTTTGTCATCGTATTTTTGTTTTCTTTGTTGTGTACTTTCTCTGTCTGTTGTAATCTTTGTGAAAAACTATTTCCATTACGATTTCAAGAATATTTATAATTTTTATGTGCAAACATTTTTTTTTTTTTATATCCATCTTGTTCACAGCATGTGGCCATAATACTTTTAAATGTGTTGCCGACAATTCAATTTGTATTCCACTTGAGAGGCGTTGTAATGGTGTTACTGATTGTTTTGATCAGTCTGATGAAAAAGATTGTCCTAAAAGTATGAGTGAATAAAGTTTTATTACCACGTTATGGTCGCGCTCAAAAAATTCGAACAGTTTAAAAAGCAAACACAATACAGCTTGGAAATATAACTATGCACTATATGAATTTAATGCTAAATATTATACTTTGTAAATAATAGGGAAAACTACCCTAATATCGGATACCTTTTGAAAATTGGGTAAAGATTGTATCAAATGTTTCTTATTATGCATTTTAATATAATTCAAAATTCATAGATCAAAAAAATTCAAAATCAATATCGAATATCGAATATCCTATTTACCATCATAAATTATTCAAACAAAATGTGATTATATATTAGGAAAATTAACCAATATAGTTTTAACTATAAAAAAATCAGCATTTAATTCTTAGCTTTTAAACATTTTGTGAATAAATCATTGCAAATATAGACTCTGATGATTATTTTTTTCATGTTTACCCGTAGAAATACAAACATCGCGGACACAAACATATCAAGCCGCATTTAACAAAATACTAATGTCACGAGTCTACTCCTTTCTAATGAATTAATTACACCAACCTGTTTCTGACCTTTTATGCATAAAACCGTTTTCATTTTTGTCTGAACGACAGAAACTGCCGTGTAGTCAACGTTAAAAATGCGGAATTAGGATAAATATTCTAAATCAGTTTTGCGATATAAGTCGTGCTGGAAAAAATAGTTGTCAGATTTTTTTAAAGAATTACAGACAATGTGCTATGAATCAACTATAGCTGGTTTTCTGAATTCCGGTTTCAATATGTTCTTTAAAAAATCAATATGATCTTTTTAAAAAATCAGACAACCATTTTTCCAACCCGTCCTTTATCGAAAAACTGATATGGAATATTGTTCCTAGTGGCCAATTAAGAAGTTATCACTCTTATATTTGACGCACGTAAATCATAGTACCTAGTGACAATTTCTCAACAGTATTTTAGTAATTTGCCTACAATTTCTGGATGAAAGGTTTCCCTTCACATAGTCTTCCAAAATGCGTTTGGGAACCTCGAAAACAATTAAGGATAGCTGGTCTCATTATTTTTTCATAGCAAATGTACACCACTCGTTTCTTTTTTTAGTACAAGTTATTTTCTTCAAATGCAAATAATTTTAAATATTTCAAATTTAAAAGAATAACAAGTATTGCAATAACAAGTCTCTGATATTGAGTATTTACACATGTAAATAAATAAATAAAAATATCCCGAAATTTGATGTTGCTTTTCCATCAAAACATAATTTATTGCATAAGTCAATTAATAAAAATTAATAAAATGGAAAGATAATAATTATGAACTTAATTTTGTTGAATAAAGACTTTAAATACCACTATTGGAATTTTTACGGCGACAAAAGCCAAATGCTTTACAATTTTCTCACTTTTTTCAGAATTATTTTATTGTACGTGCTGTAGTGCTATTGAGTATTATAAGTTAAATGCATAATAGATAACTTTACTTTCTATGAGAGATATTCGAGTGTCTGGAATTAGACAACTATCCGATAGTTCATGTCCTTTCCCCTAAGTGTCCATGTTTATTCTTCTTACATGCTTGATGAAAGATTTCAAGCATAACATATTGCATACACACATAAATATTGTTTACAAAGCATAGATAGATAATGTTTTGAATTCGTAAGTTTTATTTCCAAATTTTATAATGTCGAATCACAAATAGTACAAATAAGTTATGATTGATTTCTATACTGTATTGATTTATACACTGTTCAATTTTCTGAACGGGATCTGTGTTAAAAAAAATATTTTTTATTTTCATATAACAACCATGTTTCAAGAAATGAGCCTTTATCATTGTCTCTATAAAAGATTTCTATTCAGAAAAAAAATTAAATTAAAATGACTTTTACGTGTTTTTAAATAAAATTAAAATAACTTACAGTTTTTAGTTATTCATAGGCAGTTTTTTGTAATCAATATCATGACAGAAAATATCTAAAAAATCTGTCCAAACCCCAATGTCTGTCTGTCTGTCTGTCCGCGTATCACCAGGCTGTATGTCATGAACCGAGAAGTTAAAATTTTCACAGATATGTTTGTATTTAATTGCCGTTATAACAACAAATACCTACTAAAAAACAAAATAAGATAATTAAAATAAAAATTTATTTTTTAATATTTAAGTGGGGCTCACATACAACATGTATGATTTTTTTGCCCATTTTATAAATATTGGTACGAAACCCCTTCGTTCCCTTGTATAAATAATACATAGGTTCTGAATATTTTACTTTTAAAGTAGATAATTAATACGAAGTCTGTTAAAAAAATAAGGTGAATTATTTTCTCCCCTATTTTGTCCCCTTCAGATATAATACACTTGTGCCAGCGTCTTTCTCGAATTCTCGAAGCAGTTCTGATATGCACTTTTTGGTATGTTCTTGAGCTCTCTCAGGGATTCAGTTTATATCTCAACAGACACAAAACGCCGTCCTTTCAAGGGTCTCTTCAATATTGGGAATAGTATAAGTCGTAGGGGGTCAAATCTGTTGAATACGGTGGCAGAGGCATGATTGTGTTATTTTTGGTCAAAAAAGTACGAACAAGCAATAACGAGTGATCAGGTGTATTATCGTGGTGCAAAAGCTATAAATTGTTTTTCCACAATTCCGGACGTTTTCTTCGTATTGCATCTCGCAAGCGACGCATAACTTCAAGATAATAATCCTTACTGACCGTACGACCATATGGTAAGAACTCCTGATGCACTACGCCACGTTAATAGTAAAATTACTCAGCAAAACCTTCACATTTCAGAGTACATTCACAGTATGCCATTATCAACATTTCAAGTGATTTTGAGCGCTTAATTGCATTTTTCACACAAAATCAAATGCGAAATCTTTGATCCATGTTTTTCTACACCAGGAAGTCTAACTTTTATGCCTCTTACAAGCAAACTAAATATGTTATAAAGCTGAGTATCGTGCGTAGCCCGCGAAATTTAAAAATTCACCTTATTTTTTGAACAGCTCTCGTATCTAATAGCAATTTATTGATGCCAATTTATTGAAATTCGTGTTTTTAGCCATTTTTCGTATTATGTACCACGGGCAGTATGTAACCCCCAAACTCGATTCTTTTCGCATGCGAAATTTTTTCTTTAATTACAAAAGCAAATTATTTTTTATTAATTATAGAAATAGAGGTCTGATTATTGAACCCCTTCGAAAAGTATTTGTGAAATCAAAGCTGCTATCGGATGAGTTGTTGATCAATGATTTAATTGGTCACTTGAGATTCAAGAGTTCTTTTTGCAATTATGTTAGGATTGACTTTTAACATGAAATCGCTGATGGTAGATAGATTAGGAAAGTAATTTCTATTTTAAGTTTTCTTCAATTTTACTTTTCTACGGATCTTTACACTGATTTAATGGTTGTTCTATGAAATATACTTGAAGTTTCTAATTCAGTTCATAACATAAAATCTAAATACAGCCACAAAGAATGTATATTAAAACAAAAGTATTCAAAGTACTAAAGTAAATAAGAATTGATATGTACTTCAAAACTCTAATTAATTTTAAAACAAAAAATTAATAGAAGAAATATTTTTTAAATGAAAAATTTATTAATTCAATATTTTATTTTTAATTATATTTATTAAGAGGGTGATTTATTCGAATTATAAGAAATAATTATTATCCAATCGTTATCAGATTTGAACATGAAAACGAAAGTCGTGAAATAAAGCCTTTGGTATGATCTCTATTTTCATGTTTAGTGTCAAATCTCATAAGCATAAATAAGATATTCCTAATAAAATTAGGTGTACAGAAAATATATCCTACGGTGTTCGGCCCTTTTAGGTTTAGTACCCGCAATCATATCAAATCATTGACAAATACACTCCTTAAACATTTTTATGGCCTTAAACATTTTTTCCTATAAAAAAAATTCTAAAAATCGACCGTTTCCTTTTTCGAATACGTAAAATTTTCGATTGTCCCGACAGACCTCAAATTGATAGAAATTGTTTTTTTGTTTGTAGTAGGTAGATCATTCAATAACAAATTTAAAATCCATTTTGTCCGCCACGAAATAAAACTAGATGTTCGTTGTGCGACAACCTGAAAATTGTGATAAATAGCAATTTTATTATTGTCGGAAAAAGGACACCCCCTTTTTTCACCTGTTCGAGAATGACGTTTTTTCATTTGTTCTTAGATCTTCTGAAAATTATAACAAAAAAAAAAATAGATTTTCGTCATTTTCAAGTCTATGGCAATCGAAAATTTCACGAGCTCCGAAAAAGAAAATGCGGCATGTTTCAGAATTTTCGTAAGGAAAAAAGTTATTATCGATAATTAAGCCATATAAAAATTCTTAGAACTGTATTTACCAATGACTTGATACGATAAGGAGCTTCGGGACTACTTGACATTTGATTCTTGGTAGTATTAATTAAATATGTCGAAACACTGGCTTCAATCAGGGTTTTTGTCTTGACAAAATTGGTGTTTATTAAGTGCTACCATTACCTCATATTTTTAGTTTTTTCTCTAAGCCTTTATTTTTATTTCTCTAAGCTTTTATTTCTATATCACATAGTTAAAAAGTTACAAGAGCTATATCTTGTTTAAAGTTTACAGAGGGTATTTTCAGAATTATTCTTGTCCAAAAATGAATACAAATTTTTTTAAATAATCATAGCCTTGGCATTCTCGATTCATTCATATTCTTTGTGGCTATCTTATTTAATTTACATAATTTTATGATATGAAAATTATTATGGATTAGAAACTCGATAGTTATTCGATAAAAAAAATATATTCCCATTTAACATTTCAAAAATATCTATAGAAATAGAATGTCCAATTGGAACATTTGAATGTTTGATATCAAAAAACCCTGATATAAAAGATTGTATTGATGAACGTCGTAAATGCGATGAAAGACTCGATTGTATTGATGGTTCAGATGAAAGTAATTGTAAAAATTTACGACCATGTCCTCGATCTGAATATCGATGTCATAATGGTGATTGTATACGAGAAGAATTAGTCTGTGATGGCAAATTCGATTGTCCATCACATGAAGATGAACAAAATTGTGGTGAGTTTGAAAAAAATCAAAAACCAAAATTAAAAAATAATTGTTTCTTTTAACATAATCTTTCTGTACATTACCCATCTTCGAATTTATAAAATTTCTGGATGTTTCTTTCAAATTCTTCGTTTTCTTATTTTACTTTGTGGAATATGTTTGTTGATGTTTTTAGTTAGATTCATGGTTTTTGCTATTCTAATTGGCATATATCACCATTTCCATAACACATATATAAAAAGAGCACAATCACTTTAGATATGCGTAATAAGGAGTGTGATTCTTGGAAGTTTGTATATAGATATAATATTTAAATTAATTATTTGAATAGCATGAGCACATTTTTTTTAATTTAACATTAATAAGTGTATCCAATCATAATACGATTTTAGCAAAACTGGCCTTCGGCTAGAGGTAATTTTTTTCTTAGTTTTTCTGCTTTAATTTATTTTTTAGACTGAAAAAAATCATTGAAATAATCATTCCGATTTTGCTACAATTCATACTTATGGAGACATTTAGACGCCTAAAGTTTTAGAAAAAGTGAAATAAACTTAAAAATTTCAAAATAAACAAAATCATAATACCTTATTGAAAAATTTTAAATATTAAAATTATATGGGATTATTATAGGATTGTTAAACTCTTTTTTGTAAAATATTAAAAAAAATTAAAAATACGGAATAAGGTGAAAAATATAGACCAAAATATTTAAGCTCCATTTCAACCGTTGAGTATTGTTTACTTTTTTAACGTATTATGTTTGGATTATTGCATGATTTTAAGTTAAAAATTTTCGTTTTTATTAAGCAACAAAACCATTACACATACTTTCTGTAATGGTAATAACTTAATAATTTATAAGTTATTGAATGAGAATTATTAAAAATAATACCTAAATCCACGGTGGTAGACTTAGACTATATAGGTGATATTGGAAAGAACAAATTCAGTGATTATTGTATGTTTGTTCGAGTGATAGAAACTTCGTATGCAGAGAACCAATACTTCTAATTTTTTGAGTAATTACAAAATAAAAATAATTTTAGTGTTTTTTAATAAAAGATTATATTGCAGCAAGCAATAAAATTAATTTTTTACTATTAGTTACAATTATCAAATATCAAATAAATATTAATTTATTGAAAATGATGTAAAAAGTTTCAAATATTGAAAATTTTAATATAAAACCGCTTTTTATACTATGTTATTACAATTACAAAAATTTTAAAATTAAAAATTTTTTTATTTAACTAATTTTATTTATAAAATATAATTAATAAGATGTACAGTTACGGCAATGAATTATTTTTAAAATACAATAATATACAAAAAACCATCGCTTGGATATTTTTAACCACGGTCTTCTTAACAGCACATGTTAAGCAGCCCTATATGACGTCAAACATGTTGGGCATCATAATATTATGTATATATATATATATATATATATATATATATATATATATATATATATATATATATATATATATATATATATATATATATATATATATATATATATATGTGTGATGCCCAACATGTTGCTATTAATAATTGAGTGTAAGCATCCTCAAGACTAAGGAGACATGTCGCGATCCACCACCGGCTAAATTAACATAAACTAATCACAAAAAGCCAACATTGAATAGATAGATAGGACACAAACACACCTATATTATTATATTCTATCATCGTACCTAGATCTTAACTTTTTTTTTTAAAACATTAAACAATCACTAATTTCAGAGCGGTGTAAATATAACGAGTTTCGTTGCATAAAAACTGGCGAATGTATCAATAAAGTATTATTATGTAATAACGTGTCTAATTGTAGAGATAAGAGTGATGAAAGGGATTGTGGTAATTATTATTAATTAGTAATATTTTAATTCATTCAAAAAAGTATTATAAAATATAAATTAGTATAGGATTAGATAAGAAAGAAAACGTAAATTTAATGCATCTAATTTGATAAAAGTTTAATGTAACGTACATATATCTAAATTAAACCAACCTTTTCCCCCGGCTTTGCTCGCCAGTAGGCCTTTCATTTTGTCTTTTCACAAAGTCGTATTTCGATAATAAATTTAATATTTAATCATAATATATTTGGATTGCACTGATTAACACTGTTGTTATTATTTTCTTAAAAAGCATATATTTATATATTCTCATCCAAAATATTATAACCAATATTTTTGGTACTCAAACAATTTGACTGCTTGATTTCCATGGCATACAGAGGTATCATGGTTGTTTTTCCGCGCTCCTGATACCCGAATAATTTATATTACTAATATATACTTTTTTTAATGAAACTAAAAGCTTTTTTTTGTTTTATAATTTTTTTTTTTTTAATAATTATAATTTTATATTTTGTTTCATAAATTGTTTTATTTTTAAAATATTTGCTGTGGCATGGTGCATGTATATAAAATTTTTGCACGCAAAATTTGCATATAATTTGTAAATATGTATATATTTATGGTATTGTTGGTGATGGGCATGCGGTATGATATAAATATGGTGGGGTTGAATGGGTTAAATAATGTTAAATTTTGTTATTTGAATTGAATTGTTCAAATAAGCAAACTATATTAGATCCATCGATTATAAATGTAATGATGCAAATAATTTATGGCCATGTAAAGATAGATTAAAATGTATATTAAAATCAGAATATTGCAATAAAAAAATAGATTGTTTTGATGGATCTGATGAAATTGATTGTTTTGATAAAATTATTGGTAAGAATTATGTTTATTTTATTTTGAATTGACTGACTACCTCCATCTTTGTTGATTAAAATAGAAATTAGAATATTTTCCCTACATGATTGAGTGTAGTAAATTTTCGTAACATATATACCTAATTTATTTACAGCCACTAAAAAAACTATTAATTAGCTTAATTAGTGCATCGTTTGACGCATCATGAAATAACATAGTTTTTAATGTTGCAACTAAAAAAGTTTTTACAGTAGAATTACAATTTTCACCTGTACTATAAATATGGAAACCGAAATTGGACAAAACAGGAAAAATAATTTTAAACAAAAATTATTCAATTCTGTGATTGAATAACTTAACATTCCATCAAATTTCATTAGGATTTTATTATTATTAATTTTTTATGTTTAATTTTATTAATTTGTGTACTTTTGTTTCACTTTTTGTTTCATGTTTTTGTTTTGTCGTTAATTTGGAAACACACATCAACACAATTATAAAATAACACAAAACACATTTTACCTATAATCCTTCAAAAATTTCCATCCTTATTTACGTAAATGCAAAAAAATATCTACAAAAAGATCGACCAACGCCAACGGTATGCTCCGATGATCAATTTACATGTGTCAGTGATAACGAGTGCATTGAAAAGGATAAACTTTGCGACGGCATTCCCGATTGCGTAGATGAATCTGACGAAGATGATTGTAGTAGTAAGTTTTTCTTTCACAAAAATAGCTAAAATGTCTAGCAAAAAATAATTGAACTAAATATTCGGTATTTAAAATTTTAAACACTGTATGTTATAAATAACATTAACTTTTACTAATAATCAATTCGAATAAAATTATAACTATTGACAGACGCACATGATAAGATTTTCTGATCAGAATGTCTGATGAAAAAATATAATGACCAATGCACATCATCGGGCAGTCCTACAAGAAATTCGTAAAAGAAAATCTGATCATACTTCAGACAATATCTTAGGTACTCCGCATATCATAAGATATTTGTATAAGAAATTCCAATCACAAAAAATCTTAAGCAAGCGTGCGCATACATACCATCGGTTATCGGTTATAACAACTCAACAAATTATTTTAAAATGCATTAATTATTTTTTTGGCTGACAGATGGTCTACTCCAGAAAATTTGAGCGATAAGATTTTCTGTGTGTTGGGTCTAATATAAAATATATACAAAGGTACATCAGATTTTCTGTTCAGAAAATCTTATTATGTACATCTACCCTTAAAATGCAATATGCTATTTGACAACATTAAAAACATACTACAAAATGTGGATTATCCTATAAGATAATAGCCTAAAATAACATATTTCATTATATTTAAACTAAATTATGTTTATTTTTTGCAAATTACACGAACTAAATTTTATCTGTTTCTGAAACGCTCTGCGATTGGTGACAATTCTGATGACGTCTCTAGCTAATAACCTATAGAATATACTACATACATATTTTATATTAAACAAGGATGCCATGACTTATACTGTACTGTTTTATTGTATTTATATGAACTGGCTTACTAGCGTGTTACGTGACATGTACCACGTGACAAACGTCATTATAGAAACATCATTATTCATGCTGTTATGAAAATATAAACTTTAACATAGATTTTCATAGGCAATACTGTAGATTTCTGTAGAAAGTTTAGATTTGATATGATTATTACGTAATCAAGAATTATTTAAAATAATTTCCAAAAATTAATCAAATCGCCTATTGATAAATCAACAAATAGGTACTCATTAATTAACTAGAATATGTAGTTCAATTAACGATGGGACAATAATCCTAAAATACTATACCTAAAATGTACAATTATTTAATAAATATGATATACTGTAAACTGTTGCTTTGAATATGACATGGCTAGTTCTTGAAGAAAGGTATTTAATGATTGATTCCAGTATAACGTTAAAATTTTTAAATTACTTTAAATAAGTAAATTTTATTATATATTAAGTCTACAATATTATATGTATATTAAAGTATTTAAGACCCAAAAATCCCCTCACGATAAAGACCACTCTATATTGTTAATGATACGCACGATACCTGCCACTTTTCTGTAGGTTTGTAGCATAGTAATAAAAACGGTCGCCTTAATCTTTTCACATGTTTCTATTCGTATTTACTTTATAGTCCAATTAGGTTTGCAATTAGGTTTTTACCTCTGCACTCAGTTATAATAGATGGATTTTAATGTTTGAGAGTATTTTTAATTCCCTTATACAATTAAACAAAAAATTTATCCTTTAAAATGTTTTTTATTCTTCAAGGGTTTCTCAATGAAAAATTATTATTTCAAATGTAGTATATTGCTTTTACAGTTAAATTTTATTAGTTACTCAACGATAACTTCCTTAATATTTTAGTTATCTATTTGATTTAAAAATCATTTTGCAGATAATTTTAAGTGGTATAGGAGCGTCTAAAATATAATTAATTAGAATTCTTAATTTTTGAAACAAAATATTAATATTTGAAGAAATGAAAAAATAATTTTTAAGAAACATAGAATTTTTCACTTAACTAAATACTTTAAAAAGATTAAACTTTTAGTTATCAATTTTTGTCACCTAGATAAAATAATTTATACTATATATTATAGTATATTAATATTATTTTTTTTTTTTTTGATTTCGGATATCTGTAACAGTTCTTGAGATATCTGCGAATACCAAAAATACTTCTTTATATTAACCCATTTTTTTTAAATAAATTTTGTATACCTTTTTAAATTTTTGTGCGGAATAGTAATTTCTAGACGTCATTCGAATCGAATGACATCTTGATCTTAATTTTCGATTTAGGCGGACTTTATTTTATTAAACTGTAAGACTAAACAGACTCTAACTTATAATACCCGTGATCGCCGTTTCCGATGCTTAATTACAAATCGCAACAAAAGAACATTGTCATTTAACAATTTAACTTAATCACATGACAATTTGTTAAGAAACAGGAATCTCTTATCACAACCTCCTCATGTCACTTTCCTCGATTATGTTACCTTATTGAATAGATTTTAATAATGCTGTTTATTGAAAGTAAACTGGGATTACTAAATCATTTTATGCCATTAAGTAATATTTATATCGCAACAGTTTACAAATACATACGTCCAACTTACTACAAGCTAATCTCTTCTGGAAATTTTATCGAATACGATCCAGAATATAATCTTAACGACACCACTATAATAAAAATAGGACGGTTTATATTTGTGTTAATGTATGTTCATAATATTTCCTCCGCCACATAGATTATGAAGATGAATGTGATCCTTATACCGAATTCCGTTGTGATACTGATAAATGTTTACCAATTGACAAACGCTGCAATGCTGAATTTGATTGTGAGGATGGTACCGATGAACAGGGATGTAAAAATCAATGTTATGATGGATATAAATGTAAAAATGGCGATTGTATTAGTGAAGATAAACGTTGCGATAGCGTCCCTGACTGCATTGATGGCAGTGATGAAGAAGATTGTCGTAAGTTATTTTTCTCAACGCATACAAAATGGATACAAAAAAACATAATTTTTAATTATTCTGATTTCGAATTCATATTAAAAATGTTATAAAATATTATAACTCAAACCTAATATATGTTGCAAAATTGAGTAGTAACATTATCAATATCTAACAATATACAGGTAGTTAACAACAAAATGTCGACAATATTATGTGAAAGTGTATAAGAATTTATGTAAAAGTGATCGCTTATACTATGAACGAAAAATAAGTCTTGCTACAACATCTCAATTTTTACCTTAATATTGTAATAGTGTTTTAAGGTAAAATATTTAAGAAAATGATTTACGAATGGAATTCTCTTAAAATTTTAACACAGATTTTAATTAACAGACTTCATTAGTAAAACATCGGATCAAATGCACCCTAGTGTACATCTTAAACTAATTTCTCTCCCAAAGAAATATTCTTTCGCAAGATTGTTCCATTCATTTTTATTATTCTTTTTGTAGACAAACGTCGACAAAAAACTGAATCTATATGATTTTGTTATGTCCATTCGTATGTCACAAGCTTATAACTGTGGCATGCATTGATCTGTCTGAATTTCAACAGTCAGGTGTTTTATGTGATCTGCTACAAAGTTGTTGGGTATAATTTCGGAAATATTTAATTTAAGGGTAGTGATTTAAGATCGTATCTCGCAATATATCCAAATATATAAAAATCATATAAAAACTTTTATTTTATTTTGATAGATTAATCCTTTTTTACCTACAAGGGGTTCGGAAAAAATGTTAATACCACAATTAGAATACACGTCGATTGGACATTTTATAAAATAATACACTTACGATAATTTGTATCGGTTAGATATTAAGGAAGTACGAGCACCAAGGCAACTTTTGATAAAAGGCTTGATTTTTTTTAATACAAAGTTTAAATATGTCTAAACAAATTCCAAAATTAAAAAAATTTGAAGGAGATTGCCCGATCATTTAAATAAATAATTAAGTTTAAAGTTGAGCAATTTAACATTGGTCTTATGGGGTAATCTTCAAACATTGATACATTTCTGTATTTTTCTCGTAAAACTGTCGGTGAATATTTTTAAAAAAACTTATGGATGAAAGTAAATATATTAGTGATAAATTTAATTCAAAAACATTTACACTTGCCCGACTAATTAAAGTGTATTAATTAAAAGAAAAATAAATGCCGCCACTAGCCAATGTTAAACGTATATCTATATATTGAAAAAAATCATATGGTTACTGCGTTCCCCTTACCGCGCTAGAGTCGATACCTATCCCCACACCGCCTGGCGCTCGTACTTCCTTAAGGAAAGTAAATAGGCGGAGTAAATAATTATTAGTTCGAACATGTTGTTATAAATTTCTATTGAACAATAGACTTGAAAAGTGAATAGAGAATTATATTTAAAGAATGATAGATAACGGATTAAATGAAGAGCAGCACACAATAGCTAGTTGGCTGATACTGAGTTTGCTATATTTCAAATCAAAATGGGAAACTCGATTTAACAATACAACCAAAATAAAAAAATTAAATTCAAATTGTTTTAAGAATGAAGAAGCTCTTAAGGATTATTTTCCATCTCTTTTAAGAAAACCAATGGTTAACATACAATTTCTATGGGAATATTGAATGCTTACGTCACTACACAGTATCACTAACTTTCTTTAATCAAGATTTTTGTCAGTCTATATTGTTTATTTTTAAAAATTAAAAAAATAAACTTCAATTTGTGAAGTAAAGAGAGGTAATTAAAAATCAAATGAGGTATTCCCACTTATAGGGATACAGCCTGCATAAATTGTTGGTCTGGTAATTTATATCTGTCTCTAACCTTAGTTCCTCGTTAAAATAAATATAATTTTCTATTCAACTTTTTATTTGACAGTAAATTATAGTAGAATACATTTCTAACACCTCCATGATACAATAGAGACATACCTTTAGTTTCAAATGAGAGAATCTTCAAGGGCCAAACAATAATTTAGATGATAAAATTTATGAAGTATTATTAAAAAATTCAAATAAATAAAAGATAATACAAATGAAAATAATCAAAATTTTATTTATTAAGAATAGCATATATATATACATTTATGGACTAAGTGACGATCAGAGTCAAGACCTGCTAAATAACTTCAGGTCTGCAATAAAAGTAGAATTCCGTTTATTTCGTTAATAATTAAATGAAAGAAATATCGTGGTTATTTATTAAAAACTTTTTATTCAAATTTCATATAGACTTCGAATGTCCCCCGGATCAATTTCGTTGTAAAACTGGTGTATGTCTAAATATACGGCGTCGTTGTGATGGTACCAAAGAATGCCCAGATGGTTCAGATGAATTAAATTGTCCCAATAATAATAATGAGCCTATACTAAGACGTGGTGGATCAAATACTACAGTCGACGACTGTATGTGAATCAAATCAAATCGCTTGAATTACCTGCCTTTTTTAACATCTAATAATTTTTTAACCATGTAGATTAATGATAATTTGAATTCTATTCTGTGACCTTTTGTAGAAAGCTATTAACTTTTTACATATACATTTGACACAAGATACAGAACCAAATAAATTTTTGTAAATATATTCATTTAACATTTACACACAATCAACAAATTTCCAAAAATTGTTTGTGATAAAAGCTTTTTTTTGAAATTCAAATACATTTTGTAATATAATAACATGTTTATTTAATATCACAGTAGTGAAAGCTAAAAGTTTTCTAATCTTGTACATAATAATTTAAGAATGTTATTAATCTGACTTTAAGGTTCAAGTAAATTTTAGAATTTTTCATTAGTTTTGAGTTAATAATTGTTCAAATATTAAGGATCCGGATATTCTTACTCGTTTATTTTATATAATTTTGTTTTTACGAATCTACCCCCTCCTTATTTTAATGAATTCTGTACTATAAATTCACTTATATGACTGCTTTATTTATTTTTGAGGACAAAAATATATACTTGAAATTTTAGATCGAAAAATATTTTTAAATATTATTCACTCTACTAGAAATTTTTAATTTTAGTTTTTGAAACATTCCATTGAAAGCTTCATTTTCATGCTATGTATTTCCGATACAACAACTTACCAATCTTAAATCATTTTTAACTCGAAAAAAATCCAGATTTCAAACTATTTTTTGTTTTGTCTGACATACATAAAACAATCATTTAAATTACTTCATTGTATAGAATCCATTTAATGCGAGTTCGTAACCAATTTAATTTCAGATCCTAAATATTTGAGCTATTTTAACTTAAATCCTTAAATTGGCTTATTTCGCCCATGTAATTTTGCATACTCAAATACCCCTGCGAATATATCGAGTAATTTTTACAAAGTAATCAATTAAATATTTTTGCGAAAAATTAAATTAATGTTTTTCAGGTTTTGTTTGGGTCTTTTAGAATTCAGGTCACTGTAAAAACGCACTTTTTTTATTTTTCACTTTTGATTTAAGGCTAAGTGAGTGATCATGACAAAGAGATCAAATGATTTTAAGTGAAAATGACTAATTAAGTCGATATAAACTTTGATGAATTTACCAGTACTGTAAAAATTCTCAATTACAATACCATTTGCAGTTTACTAATAAATTTTCATTAGTATTTAAATTTTCATTAGTATAAAATTACCAAATTTAATCCAAGTTTCATTAATATATATGATTCAGAAGACTTGGATCCCTTTAATCTACGCTTGGGATAACAATTATTATTCAAATATTTTCGTACATGGAATTTTAAATATATGTTTTATTCTATTAAAAATATGCATAAAATTATTTGGTATTAGTAAAACTTTAAGACCTAATATTTATTATTTAATCGAAGATTGCATAATATCGTTTAAAATCCTTAGATCCAATAGCTTCATGATCACCAGGATTGTTTTGGTGTGAGGTATTGTCAATTCCCACTTTGTGTATGCATTTTTCAGATATTTATCTTTCCATAGTAAATATGACCTTTTTTTTATATTTTTATTATTTAAAATGTATAAGAATGTATATTTTACCATTTATTTTGATTAATAGTTTTGGTTTATTTGTTTTTGTTTTGTTTTTGATTTGATTAATTTACACAGATGACACAGACACAGACTATGAATGTAAAGACAACCAATTTACATGCCGTGATGGTACATGTATATTAAAAGAACTTCGTTGTGATAAGCTTGAAGATTGCGAAGACGGTTCTGATGAAGAAGATTGTCCATCTCAAGGTAAGCTATTTATAAGAAATTTAATGAACAATTCACGACTGTGTGATAGATATTATTGGTAAGTAATTTCGCAATAAATCACGCTTATTGTTGTTTCTATTTGCATGATTTTTCAAGATCAATTTATTTAAAAAATAAAATATCAATTTTAAATTGTATATTGAGGCAGACAATAGATCAAGGCAAGACACAGTAGAAGCAGACAATAAATGTTGCGTAAGGAAGGCCACACACGATCAGTTAAAATTATTAGCGATTCGACTCAACAGTTTTATCTAAAAAATAAATCGTTATAATAGTGTGTGTCAGTAAAAACTGAGTAATTTATTTGAGTTTAAAATCGAAATAAAGTAGTCAAACAACATTGCAACGACAGATGACGCTCTCGCAATTATCCGGTTAATGTGTATTTAGCAAAATAAAAAACGTAACTTACGGTGTACCTAAAAAAGAATATTTTAGTAACCTTTTTAGTAACCGCGTGGCTATTATGAAATTAAAAACTGCACAGTTTGTCTACACACTCATTAGTTTATTTGCATAGTTCAGTTGCCAAAGTTTTATCAGTATTTTCAATTTATTTCCGATCAACTGCATAGTTTTAAAAATAACGTCGTATTTAGCTGCACACGTATGATTTACCTAAACAGATAAAACTGCTCAGTCGAATCGTACAGCTTTAACTGATCATGTATGGCCCCTTTCTATTCTACTGTACGAAAACATATATTAAATCACATTTGTTTGCAATCCCAGATTTATCTTTAACTATTATATACTTTTACTAGGGATATTTATTTCTTTATTTATTTATTTTAATAAACAAACAAAATGAAAAATAAGAATACAAAAATCTAATAAGTTTATGAATGTATGTTCAGTATTATGTACGTGGTAATTATGATTAGTTAAACTTCCCCCGTCCCCTCTTTATTGCTTTTTTCCAGAAAAATTTTGCAAAAAAATTTGAAACACTTATGTGGGACACGTTTTTTTCACCCTTGAATCATTCGAAGCTTAAATATAAAACCTGTTTCAATGTTTTTAATGTTTCTTTAATAAACTAATAAACTACTACTGATACATTAAATATATCATGTATCTGGAGCAGTATAGTCTAAGATTTGGTAGATAGCGCGTATGCAGCCGCCTTTTGAAAGGAACTATGCCGACATAGGTCTAAAGAAGGAAACTGCAGAAAATATCTATAAGCATAGCCAGCTGTTCCGTTCTTATCCATGCATCGACAGTTTAATCAATTAACCGCCCCGTTAATTATAATTGACAAACTGTCGCTGCCGAAACTCCAACCCATTCGCACACTCAAGGGTAACATTTTAGCTGTCTCGACCAATCAGCTGGTTCAAATGACATACAAATAGTAGTCGTTCCGATTTGTTTAGTTTTCTCAATTTTTTAAACTGTTTAATAATAACGAATTTCCAACTATCGAGATTTTTTTTAACCCTTCATTAAAAAAAAGTTTCATTTTAGAGACTCTGCGCAGTATTTTTAGTAGTCCACTTAGGAAAACTATTCGTTAACACTTCAAGATATCCACAGAAATTTACTCCTATATCAGAAAAAATGTTACTTTAAGAAATTTATCTGATATATACTAGAATACATTAAAACACATTTCAAAACTGAATACTATATTTGTTTTCAAAATAGATTGCACCGATGACCATTTCCAATGTGATGACGGACAATGTATTCCAAACTATTTACGATGTAATGGTGTTCATGACTGTGAAAAAGGCGAGGATGAATCAGATTGCACAACAAATGAGTGTCCAAGTGGTGAATTCAAGTGCGCAGATGAAGAATGTATTCCAGAATCCAGAAGGTGTGATCGTCGCATTGATTGTCGAGATGGCAGCGACGAAAGAAATTGTAAGTACTAGAAGCAAAAAAATAATAATATTATCGAATTTTTTTTCTTATTTTCTTAATGCACCAAATCTCACATTTATATGCGAACAATTTTTTTTTTTGTATATACAAATTTATTTAAGTTTAATTTTACAACACGTAATCATAATTTTGAAAACTAATCTTCAAGAGTACACCTTTATTACACATAATTGTGCATGTTCGCCAAACTTTACCGGACTGTTTTATTAGAACATAATTTATAATAATAATAATAATAATATTAACATAATAAATTTAATTTAAAATTATTTTCGGTTACTACACAAGTAAACGGAAAATAGAACATCAAAGTGTAAGAAATTTGTAATCGCATCTAAACTTTAGGTACATTACAAGGTGCTTATTAATTTTTAAACAATGTAAATTTCTAATTTTTTTTTAGTGAACCTTACTGATATGTACTGATTTACGTGAATCAAAAGCTATGTGCCCGTAATCATATCAAGTCATTGAAAAATACACTTCTAAAAATTTGTATATGGCTTTGTTATGATTAGTGTAAAAAAATTTTTCTCTACAAAAAAAAGTTGACCATTTTCTTTTTCGACTCTTTTTTTTTTTTTGGTAAATATAGCAGGCAGATCATTCAAGAGCAAATGCGAAACCTATGTTGTCAACCACATAATAAAATGAGATTTCCGAAATTTCCATTCCCATACATGCGAATGAACATTTATTCGAACACATGTTTTAAACGTGCAATAACTTGACTTTGATGTTCTAAAATTTATAGTATAGGCGAAGGTTTTAAATTTGACAATTATTTAAAATTCAAATCCGAAAACTTTTTTTATATTATTTTATAGTCATATTAAAATGATAATAAATAAATAAATAAATAAATAAAAAACACTTAACATAATTATTACGATTACTCTTTTGGTTACTTAATAAATATGATCAGATGATATGAAATGATCCCCCTCACAAATGTGAGGTATGATTGACACATTTATTAGTGTCCGGAACAACAATCACCATAAAACAACCGACGACAGCACAATGTATGGGACAACATCGAAGGTATCGATGCCGAAGAATTGTCTACATGATGATGATTTCCATTGCGCTGATGGTTCAGCGTGTATTGATTCAACATTATGGTGTGATAGTTACTACGATTGTCGAGATTTTTCTGATGAGCAAAATTGTTTCGGTTGGTTTCGGAAATGTTCGCTCGCCTTCAATTATTATAATTTTGTTATTTACTTTTTTATATGGAATAGTTTAAACAATTCGTTACTAAAAGAAAATACATGATATGAGAAGTTATAAGTTTTTCTTTTAACATAATTTTTTTTGCAAAATAAGATATCGCAAAGAATCTTTAAAACATCTAATTGGCGGAATGCCCGTGATACTGAAAATGCACTTTTTCTAATTTTCTACATTTATTTTCAGGAGTTAATTGCCACCTGAATTGACAGGTTGCAATTTTCTCATTTTTTTCTCTTGAAATAAATTTTTAAGATTAATTTTCGTGCTATATTGGCAGCACTAATTGAGCACTAAATAACTAGAGTTGAAATTTATATGCTATATCGCCTCAAGGCCGTTATTTTTAAAAGTTAACTGCTGCCTTAATATAAACTAGCAGTATTCTGATTTTCTCCCGTAAAAAAACTATAAGCTTAATTTTCGCGTTATATCCCTGGTGGAAATATCTTGAAAATAACTCTTAAAAAGTTTAAAAAACTCTTATGAAATTCTGATGAAGTTTTATTCTAAACAACTCTTTGAGAAAAGTCCCAATTTTCTGAGAATATAAGACTTATTAAGAATCTTGAAAAGTTATTCTCACTTGTCGAAACTTATTTTGACTTACTAATTTCTAATAAAAATTTTGAAATTTTTTCCACCAGGGATTGACAGCACTAATTGAGGACTAAATTTCTAAAGTTGAAATTATGTTCTATACTGACCCAAAGCCATTATTTTCAAAACTTAACTGGTACCTTAATATACAGTTAGCAATATTTTCATTTTTTGGAAATTCACGAGTGACGGTGAGTGATGCTGCCCATTCTTTGGCAATAGTAAACTTCTACCCTAATTAAAAAGTAGCAGTATTCTCATATAAATATTTTTAATTTTCTTGCGATATTGGTAGCATTTAGCTTAATTTTCGTTCTACATTGGCAGAACTAATTGAGCACTAAATCCCTTGAGTTTAAATTACATGATATATCGCCCCAAAGCCGTTATTTGCAAAAGCTAACTGCTAGTTTAATATAAAGCTGGCAGTATTCTCATTCTTTGGAAATACAATTGAGCATCAAAGAACTATATTATGAATGATTCTGTCCATTAGACACCTAGCTTTACAGCTTTTATACATTATGCAGCGAATATAAATTTTTCTGCATAAATATATTTAAATCTCTTAAATTAATTTAAAACTCATTAAAAGTCTATATTTCATGAACGAAAATTTCCCATATCATGTATTTTATACATTTGTTGTTTTGTTATGAAATTTATTTTTCTTATTGGAAGTTTTAATAGTTTTTAAAAGATAAAAAGAGCCTTAAAATGCTTGAAATACTTGTGAAAATTTCTAGAAAAATGAATAATTATAGATTCCATAAATTATTAGGTATATGTTTGATGTTTTTTTGTCTATATTTTTAATCGTTTCATGAACATAAAAGTAAGAGAGAGTAAATTTACCTTTGAAAATAAAGTTCGTTCAATATAGAATTCTAATTGGATATAATAATATAAATTTACCCATATTATACATGCATGATGACTGATGTTTTTACTAGTTATATATTGATAATGCTTGTAAGATTTTATGAATTGCACGAATAGAAAAATAGAGATTATGATTTATATTTTTCTATTTTCAAATGAATTTTCGTCAATATCTTTTTATCAGATTTATCAGAATAAATTTTCCTGATTTTACAAAACCATTTTGATAACTGGGTTTAGAAAAATGTATTAATACATACTTCAAAAAAAGGTAAAGGTCACATTTTAACGCGTTCAGTTTGCCCACGTAAAGTTACGAAGAGGGTTTACGCAATATTATACATGTCTTAGTAGCATTCTTTTTTAATTGAAATTTTTTCTGGAGCCTTTCGTTTTGATACATGCGCGGATAATTGAAATTTTTTTGGCTGGGTTGTGCCGGATAGTTAAACATGTGGATCCGTGGATACGGATACAGATAAACAAGTGTCCTGATCCGCAGATACGGATTTGGATATGGATCTTAACTTTTCTATTCAATTAATCGCTTAAATTTTCTTGCGTTTCCTTAAAATGTGATTGTTTATTTATTTAAATGTGATTTGTAAAATCACTTAGTAGTATTATTTGATTTGAATAATAATGAACTTGAATAAAAACTTTTTTTATTTAGATAGTGTAATTACTACTGAGTACCTTATGATAAGGTAGTCAGTTATAAGCTTAGGTCACTATCATAAGGGTCGAAATATTAAATTTTTGCCATATATTTAATTTTTACAAAATAAAAACTATTTAAATGGGATTTAAAAGTATTTTATTGTTTCCTTTACTTATAAATTCATATACGTAATGAAACTAAATAATGCAAAAGATCCGCCCCGGATATTTTTTCTTTCGGGCATACCTGCATATGGATACCGAAATCCGGCACATCTCTGATTTTCAGTTATTAAATGCAGTAGTAGACAAGCTCATATTTATTCCTATACCAACGACATAAATAATGCAAGCCGTGGGTGGCGTCGGTTTAAACACTTGTTAACACTTAACAGGCATTAATAATGAATACAATGTTACAACAGCTATAGACATTTCCTAGCGATAATATCGATACTGCATTTTCGAGGCTTAGAATACTATTCTGAAAGATTAATAAGTATTTGTTTATGAAATGTATTGAACTTAAAATATTATTGTGTTCTTATATTCTAGGAAAAATTATTCTGATAATTTTCTGCATATAATCTTAAAATGTGATATTAATGTTGTAGAAATTTTATGTTATGGTATTTTATATGAAAAAAAAAAAAAATTATTACCTAAGAATATTTAAATCCCATCAAATTAGTTTGAAGCAATAAACTAAAATCATTTTATATACCTAAAATTACCAAAATGCTTGTGATATAAAACGAACGTTCGAATTAATAAAAATAAAAATTACCATTATAGAGTAGGTACTTATAAGATCTTTCTGTAAGTTATATTAAACGGTAAACTTTTAATTTTTTTACTCTATGACCCTATGACCATAAAATATACCTTACTAATGCAAAGAAATTTAATAAAAATTGCAATGAAGCAGATTAATGTACACAGACATTATTTACGTGGACGCTGTAAATCATGCTATATGGATTTATTCTTTTAGTCAACTGTCCTTATTACAAACGTGTAAATACATAAAAATACGTGTTAAAATATAACGATAGGTCATTCAATTCGGAACGACGTCTAGCGACGTTTAATTGTGCGAAACTTTCATATTCGCACAAGACAATTACAGTAGCTATAAACGAATATAGGTTCGATAAATCAGAGTGTCTGGTTTTTGGGTACATTGAGTATGAATTATATTCTACTAACAAATGTCGGGAATTTAATATACACTTTTTCTTGGTCAATCATGAATCCCTTTATCCCAACAGCGCTGGGTACATTAAACCCCAGAGAATATTCACAAGGCATGGTTATTACCAAAGCTTCATGAAAGCATAACAAACTTCAAACTATTCAACCAATATTAGTGTTCAAAATTAACCTATCAAATATCAAAATAAGTTTCTTGTAAGAAATAAAACAAGTTGAAAAGAAATTGATTCGGTATTTATCTAACAATAAAATAATTAATAGTTTTAAAGTAATAAAAATCCTACACCGAGTACACATAACTTAATTTGTTACATTGAGGCGACATATTTTAATAAGATACACCTTAAATCAATATATAAAAATCATTAAATTCAATTTAAAAAAATAACAAACCAAAAATTAATTCAATTACATTAACATTTAATATTTTTCATAAATATAGGCTGTGAACCTTCTCAATTTGCTTGCACAAGCGGTGAATGTGTTCCACTTGGTAGTAGATGTAATAATGTATACGATTGTCCTGATGGATCTGATGAAGCAAATTGTCGCTTTGATTCAACAACAACCACAACAACAGAACGATATTATCCAAGACGGTGTCCAAGTGGTCAATGGCAGTGTTCAAATGGGGAATGTATCCCATCACATTATGTATGCGATAACAAACAGGATTGTAGTGATAGAAGTGATGAGAGTAATTGTCGTGAGTATTTATTATTTGTATAAAATTTTTTTATGTGTATGATGATTTTTTATATTGAAACTAAGATATAAACCGTTTGTATAGTAAGCTATACATATTACATACATAATACTCTTCGTGAATAATATTGGTAATTATTTAATTTTAAAAATCAATACTGATCACTAGCTCCAATCTTTTCCCAAGATTGCTTATCTTTTCGAAATTAATATATATTAATTTCAAATAGTGGTATGCATAATAATTTTCATTTTTTCTCCGATTATTTTTATTATTAAAAGTTAAATGTTAAAATGATTGAAGTTAAGGCAATTGAGAATTTTTTTGGGTTAAAAAGAAGACTTGTAGTAACACAATGAAATCTAAAAAAATTTTTAAGAAGCAACAAAATTACTAATCGTGAAATTGCTAAATTGTCAACAAAATAGAATTTCGTTAAATATCAAAATTATTTTATTGTGACTTGTATTATATTTGAGTGGTAACCAATAGTTATAAAAAAATTATATTGCCAGGTTTTTAAACTAGATGCTTAAAACTTTAAAATTTCTTTCCATCCTAATTCAGTTATTTTTCATTAAAATACGGCCAGTCAAACTCACGTAAAAATTTGGCGAATTTTTTTGTTCTTTTATTTTTTTAACCAGTTCAAAAAACCATAGCTCTAGATATTTTAACAAAGACTTTATGGTGCTTAGATATTATTACTGAGAACCGATAGTTAATTGATCTTAAGAGAATTTTCATGTCAATATAGTACATACATAACTTCATACCATTTGGATAATCATTTTTGAGTTTTTTGTGCGAGAAAATTAAAAAATATTACATTAGAAAGTGCAGTGCTTATTACAAAGCTTACAATCATCCTTAACTTCTATTCACATATAAAAATTACCAATATTTTTCACAGACAGTATTTTTTATTAATTAATCTATCAATAAAATTTTTATCTGATAAATTGTTATTTAATACTATTTACATCATAGCATCACAAACTGACCAGTGTAGACGTGGACAATTCCGTTGTGAAAATGGACCATGTATCGATCAATATTTACGTTGTAATGGTCGTGTTGATTGCCCTTATGATAATAGTGATGAACTAGATTGTCCCTCTATACGTAAGGATCGATGATATCAATTGTCATCATCAAGTTATTTTTGCTGTTGCATAAAGCTGTATTAACTTGAATATTTATTTAAACTAAATAAAATAACGTTCCTGAAATTCGATAAAAAAAACCTTTAACCAAGTATTATAAATAAACACGAAACAAATCTGGTTTATATATTAAAATTTAAAAATTTTTCTTTTTAATCATTATTTCTAAGTGTTTTTTTCTCATATAGAAACGAGTCGTTTTGCGCTTTCCCAGTTAATAGCGTGATTATATTATTGTTTTTCAGGCGCAAAACCACTTTTCGACAGATTTTTGCTATTTTTTGACAGACTCAGAATATTGTTATCTATTGTTAAAACAAGGCATTGAGAAATTTTCAAAAATGTCTTTCGAAAATTGTCAAAACAAATTTTTATTTTTATTAAAAAACCAGATTTTGTTTTCTTGCACAAAATTATTAGGTTGGATTTGTTTATTGGATTTCAGGGGCCCCAATAAAAATTATTAAAAATAATAATAATATACGGAAATTATTGATTGCTGCAACGTTAAATAGAAAATAAGTTAATAACGGTTAATAGCTAATTTTTAGTAGAATACATTATAATAAAATAACGAAATTAAAGTAAAGTAAATATATTGTTTCAAAATTTTTAACTATTTGATATTAATTTCAAACGCTTTAAATTTTAAAAACATGAGCTTTCGAATATAATTTTCTCATAAATTCTTTAATATTTTATCAAATTCTATTAAATGAGACTAATGGGCAGTGCATGTTACAAAACATAATCACTAGTAACAATTTAATGATTAAAACAAAAGCTAAATTCTAATATAGCTATACATTTTTATCAAAGGTTAAACAAAAAAAATAAAAGTTTCTATGTAATTGAAATGTACTAGCTATTAAAGTGACTTAAATGAAATTTAAAATTCTTAATTTTCAAATAAAGACGAATCGTTTTAAATTTACTAGATTTTCCGACTGGCTCTATGAGAATAAGTCATCCGGCACAACACAGCCTGATTATTTTGTAAAAAAAAAAAAAAACATAAAATAAATGAATAATGAACATAAATAAAAAATTATCAATAGTAGATTAAAAAAAATTCTGGTATTGGCAATTTTAACTACGGGTATAGATAAAAATGTGTAGCTGACTTTTAATATAATTACCAACTAGTACATTGTAGTCTATTTCAAAAACATGTTTTTGCATGTAATAGCTCATAAAAATAAGAAAGATAGCTCAATGGATTCGGAATATTGTCTAAAAAAATGTATTTAATGTTTTATTAGCAGATAAAAAAACTGTTAATAATTAGGCCGTTAGTTTTCCATAATAACTATAAGAGAATGAAAAAAGATTCTTAAAGTGGAGGAAATTTCCTACAAAACACCTAATTTTCAGATTTATACCACTAGTATTTTGAATTAAGCGATGAAAATAAGGTTACTAACGAATAGTCTGGATATCACTCGCAGGCACCCGATTCATTCACTTTGACAACAAACTATTTATTAACTCATTAAATATGAATATTATGGAACACAACAATCCGTCGAAAAAAATTACGTTAATTTTCTATTTTTTATGTTTTGATTAACTTTTATAAACAAAGGTAATAAGTTAGAAATTCATAATTTTTAAACAAAAAATCTTTGTTTTTCCACTTCTTGCAAATAATCATTGGAAGTTTTATTAAAAAAAAAATTTCAATTTAATTATTAAAAAAATTCCATTATCCATTTTTTTATAAACAATTTAAAGGATGTAAGAAATAAAAGTAAAAAATATTTACAAACAAATTTTTTCTTCCAAATTTTCCGATTATTGAATTTTCTTAGGGTTAAATGGCACATATAATTTTTTTTTAAGATTGTTTATTCCAATTGAAATAATTGTTATAAACAAATGGATTGTTACAATTTTTTTTTTTTTTTTTAATCTAACCATTGAAGGTTTTTGAAAATATTCCCGTTGGGAAAATTAAAGAATTTTTATATTTCATTTTATTCTAAATTTTTTGTCCAATTTTTCTGATCATTCCGAACACCCGTTTAATTCATAACACATTGTGTATAAAACATTTATTCAAGAAACCGCAGTTAAAAAATTTTAAAAATTATTTTTATGTAGTTTTAAACAAATTATCCTAAAATTTTGGAAAAATCTTCTTTGATACATTTTCTTTGAATTTTCTATTTTTGAATTCCTTAACCAGTTTATAAAATAATATTTCAAATGCCTTCAATGATTGAATTTCCAAAAAATTTTTTTAATAATCTCATAAATAATTCATTTGTTTATTATAGTTAAACAATTAGAATAAAAAATCTAAAATAAATAATTGTGACTTTACCAATAAGAAAATAAATCCGCGGAAAACTTTCGAGTTTTTAATTTTCCAATCATTTAACGGAGATAATTTTTAAAACCGTAAATGATTAGATTTAAAATTTTGACAAAATTTTAAAATTTTTAGTTTAAAAATTATGATGGATTTTATATTAATTTCCTACTTGAAAAATTACATTTATTTTATTTTAAGTTAATAAAAGCGTGAAAAATACGAAAAATAAATTTTATTATTGTTTATTCATGTACTCAAATTACTCCTAAATTATTTTGTTCCGTAATATTCATATTTATTGAGTTAAAAAATATTTTTCATCGCTCAATTCAAAGTATACAAGTGGTGTAATTCCTAAATGTAAGTCTTTTATTATCTCTTCTTTAATAATACTTTCTCAGATTTCGATTCTTTTTATAGTTTCTGAGTTATTTGCGAAAAACTAAATTAAACGCTTTTTCCATTTGATTTTTTTAAAATAATTTTTCCAATATTTTCTTCTCCTAATAAAACATCCCTGATAAAATAGTCCTGTTCATTCGTATTGAATCGAAATAAATAGGATTGAATAGGTAATTTAATTCCCTTTTAAATCCTATTCATACCTATTCAAAAGTTTGAATAGTATTGAATAGGAAATGGCTTCCAATTGCTCCTATTCAATATTTTAGTAGGTTTTAATAGCCTTAAATAGTAAATCATTTCCTATAAAATCCTAATCAATCCTATTCAAATTCTGGAAATATTTTTATAGAATATAATGGGAAAGTTCATTTCCTATTCGTTTCTATTCATTTCCTATTCAATTTCAATTGGATATAATCTAATTAACGAACTATCGCTCATATTGTTGGGAGCTGTTTTTACAAGCAAAAATATGTTTTTGAACTTCTCAACTGGCCTATTATAGAGTATTTGGCTTCTTCGTTCAAGATATAAATTATACATAATATTGCTTATACCACCATACCACGAAATTTGACCACATATCCTTGATTGTATACAAACGTATCAAACATATTTATCAGTTCAAAGACAAAGTTAAAATAAAACGTTTGAGCTATTGTAAATATAGAAAGACAAATGAAAACTATTTTTATACATTAATAAATATTTAACATGTCGAATTTCCCATAGCACCCCCATTACCTATATCAAGTTAAATTACTCATATAATTAAAAAAAATTGAAAATAATTTGAGTATGTAATTAAATCAATAAATTCAATTTCATGTTTATCTTTGATTTGAAAGTGTAACACTTTTAATTACAATATTACTTTCATTTACAGCTGAAGTTGGTGATACTTCATTGAAAATACGAACATATCCAGATGATCAAACACGAAAAGAAGGTACATTAATTCTTTATTATTAAAAAGTGATATGATTATAACAAATTTTGACACTCAGTAACAAAAAAAAAAAAAAAATTATTTTTATTAAGGAAGTTTTCTGGCATTAATTAGAAAAAAAATAGCAGATAATGATCCGAATTTTTAGTATTTTATAGTAACCGTAACATATTATTTTTTTTACATAAAACAAAATTTGGGTACACTCCCGATCAATTAAGAGAGTAATTATTAATTAAATTTACAAATAACTTTAATTAACAAATTTCTTTAAATGTTATTTATCGTATTTTTAATTAATTGATTTTGAACTCTTTTAATTGATCGCAAGGTATACCCAAATTTTTGTTATAAATAAAAAAAATAATATGCTACGGTAACTATAAGATACTAAAAATAATAAACTACTTACTGGATCTGCTATTTTTGATAAGACATACGTATCTCTTGTTTTTATGGATTTGACTGGCTTTCTGCATTTAACTAGTCATTAGATTAATTTAGGTACTTTTACATTACTATATAGTTATTATAAGTAATCACTTTTAATCTACTTTGTAATTATTTACTTATTTAAAAAGGTATGATATTCTACCTATTACTGAGGTACACCAGTTTCATGTTTTTGTAAAATTACGTTTGTTAATCCACTATTAAAAGTCAAGTATTTCAAGTATCAAACATATAAGTGATTCGCACTGCTTAACTTCTAGAATGGTCGAGAATACGTCAGCTTGGTCAAAAAATTTAATTAAAAAATTTAACGGATAGCTATATATCAAATACAAACATCTTTTGTGTACTCAGTGTCATGCTTTGATGTTGTCCGTAATTTGTTTAATACTTTTTTTATACATTTCTTTTTTGTTTTTGTTTTTCAAACAAATGCAGTGAGAATTAGGCAAGGTAAGTGCTATTCGGAATGATAAATGAATTTCAATAATGAAAATCATATCATATATCACCTATTTGGTAAAAGGGTACTTTTGAATCATATTTAAACTACTTTTCATTATTTTCTATATCAAAATGAAACTCAAATGTGACGTAACGAGGAAACATTGAGACTTTAATTAAAAACAGTTAGATAGAAGAGAAGAGACAGTGATATCTATAAAATTATTATAATCGGCTAAGCATTCCACATACTAAGCGAACTAGGGGGCTGTAACATATAACATGGATACTACATTAAAAACACTCCATAATGTAGTATCTTATTAATAAATATGAAAATGTTATTTATTTTGGTATGCACATTATTGAAATGAAAAGTGAGGGCTTGCTTAGAAATTTTTCTCGAAAAAGCATTTCTAAATATAAAATTTTGATTTTTACCTTAGAAATTTTTTTTCGAAAAAAACTCTTCAATAAACCCTCCGTTTTAAAATCAATATTGTGCACACCGAATTCACGCACAATTAACTAAAAAAATACTTATACAAATATTATAAAATTTGGTATGCACAATATTGACATAAAAACGAGGAGCTTGTCGAAAATTTTTCCTTAGCAAACCAATTTGATTTAATAAATCAAAAGTTCACTTTAAATTTAGAAATTTTTTGTCGAGAAAAACTCGTCGGCATGTTCTCCGTTTTCATATCAATATTGTGTATACCAAATTTCATACCATTTTTTGAGTCATTTATATCCTTGAATTATATTTTGTATGCCCAAAGTAATTTGCGTGCAACAAATACACATGACTATAAATATAGGTACAAAGTAGAATTAACCACCGATCAAAACTTTGCTTGTTTACTTAATAGGAGACCTTTGTGATATTTAATATATTTTTCAAAAAACAATGTTTGGCAAAGACTAATATATTTATTTTAATTCATTTTCCAGAACTTCATAACATTTACGGGGATCTACCCCTTTTTTCCATTGTCAAAAAATTTTCAAAAATGTTAATTTGAAAAATAATTAGTATAATTTTGAATAAACATAATAATCGATATCCAATCCAATAAATAAAAATTCATTTTAATTCGGGGTATTGTATAGCTTATATAATTCCAGGACATATTATATTAATACGGAATTATATGCTTTAAATCAGTACCGTTACGGAAAATCCGAGTCAAATAGCCACCTTGTTTTGTCACGAATAAATTTAATACTAAGCTTTAAACATACAGCAATAAATTCACATAATATACATTATAAAATTTTTTGCTTTCTATTTCATGAAGCAGCATGTGGAAAACATGATTGGCGTTATAAAAACGAAATAAGATATTCATAAAATAAAATACCATTTGATATTGAGTTTGAATTATTAACAATTTGTTAATTAAATTCAATTTTAATTAACATCATCGCCTATATATGGGTGACGACAGGTGCAAGACTTTAAAAATTTGACTTTTTGTAACTTTTAAACTGAACAAATTTTAATAAGTCTTGCCCCGTTATTACTTTATATTATCAGTAAAGATCAATACAAATATTTCATATGCTTTGTGTATATAAGCATGAGCAAAATGTTTACTATTAAAAAATACATATCTAATATTAATGTATATTTCAGGTGATGAAGTAGTGTTTCAATGTCGTGACGAAGGATTACTACGAGCACGTGTTAATTGGTCACGAGCTGATGGTCGCCAACTCCCACCAGGTAGCACTCAAGTAAAAGGACGCTTAGAAATTCCAAATATTCAAATGGAACATTCTGGAGCTTATATATGTGAAGCACTTGGTGTACCACCAAACACACCAGGAAATCGAAAGACTGTTTACTTACAAGTAGAACCAGGTAAGAATAAAACAAAAATTGTTTACAGATGTTTTACATTCAATCAATTTCATTATTGTTTTTCACGCATCAGGAAATGTTACTATTAAGAATAAGTACTATTTTTCAAAAGGTCAATTTTATCAAAATAATTACATTACTGAAGGTAAACAAAATTCGTGAATTGGGTATTTGACAAAATTTGCTATATTACTTAAAAAAACTCTTAAGTTAAATTAAAATTAATTAAAACAAAGAAATTACGTTCTCAAAAATTATTTTTCATATATGTCATATAAATATTAAGTTTTATATGTAATCTGTATGGAGATACAAACAATTATCGTCGTACAAATATCATATCTCCCTCTTTGTTTAATCAAGACTTTAAACGTTCATATCTTGCTGATTTTTTTAAGATTTAAAAAAAAAATAATATAAGTTCCCTTTCGTGAAGACGTTTCAATTGAAGTAATATAAAATTTAGTCATATATCCAATTATTTTCCTTTTGTTTATAATAATAATTATTAATACTTACAATTCCCTACATTTATGCTTACTTTATGGATCAAAAAATGTAAGTGAAGTTCAAAATAGTATAAGCAGTTTAATGTTTTATTATCGAAGGTATCGTTGAACTTCTGGTATTCTCCGAAATCGATGAACTATCGGTAAACTTGATATATATGCCACACCATAGGTATATTCTATAAAATTTCCAGAAATCATTATATATGCATTTTGGTGTTCACTTTTGAACTACTAACCGGCTACTCCGGCCAAAAATGTCTTAAATACTATGAAAAATTTAGACAGCTACGATTGGAGTACAATCATATATTTTACTTTCTCCGTTCGAATCTGTTCTGTAAGCAACCTATTCCAGGCCACGGTTAGAAAGGCAAACATAAAGAGTATTAGAATCTACAAATACACTACGATTATTATAGGAGTAGCCACAAATATGAAGAAAAATGATTACTGATCCATCCTCTGTGTCTCAGTTTTCAGATCTAAACCATGGACTATCATAATTGTGACCAATATTTTAAACAAACACTTCATAGAGTTAGTGCGGAGCCTAGTAAAATATTTACGACCAGATCCGTCCATTTTAACAAATTCTAGCCAGAATTCTTTTTATATTCACAAAATATTGTGTGATGGATATTTTGAGGCAAATGAACAATTCTCGGTCAACAGATGCATTAAAAATTGCCAAAACTATTCGAATACCAAAAATAACCAATCCGAGAACAACCTCAGAGTAACGTCCAATTCCACTTTTACCCTCCATCTCAAAGGTATTTGAATACGCATATCTAAATAGGTTGCTAAATTATCTTGAAAAAATGAATATCATCAGTCGTTGAGACTTCTACTTTGTCCCATATATTTTTTCGAGCAATTTTGACATCCAATGCAATAAATCTCTAACTGATATTCGCTGTTAATTTTGTAACGGTATTTCAATTGAATTGGAATTATCACTAGTGATTAAGATAATGATTACTAAATATATACAGAAGAAAGTAGTACAAATTGAAAATTCGCAACAAAGTATATACGGCTTAATATTCTCACTCATGTATTATCTCCTAGATGCATTTATTCTCTAGTGGCACTCGTTCATTCAAAATTCGCCGCAAGTTTGTGTATTGAAGTCTCAACTCTCTAATAATCCTATTGCTGTCATTGCCTCATTCTTATTCACTATATAATTTTTGGCGTAAGTGAAAATATGTGATTCAGAGATTAAGATAAATGATTCAAATACTATCTACACGATATCTAATATATTTTATTTCAATTTCACAGTGGCTCCTGCTCCAACTTATGCTCCAACTAAAGTATGCAGTCCAAATGAATCAACATGCTCCAATGGTGATTGTATACCAAGAAGTAAAGTTTGTGACGGCAACTTTGATTGTACTGATGGCTCTGATGAATCATGTACAAAAATATGCGAACCAATGGAATTCCGTTGTGGAAATGGTCAATGTGTCTTAAAATCATGGATATGTGATTCAGAAAATGATTGTGGGGATAATACAGATGAACAAGATTGTGAACAAGCTGAATGGGGATCAAAATGTCGTGGTTCAGAATTTAGTTGTCGTAATGGCAATCAATGTATTCCAAAAAGTTTTCAATGTGACAGTCATAATGATTGTTCCGATGGATCAGATGAAATTGGATGTTGTAAGTATTTTAGCAAATGATAAAAAATGCATTCAATAACTTCTAAATAAAAAGTTAATTAATTAAATCGAATAAATTATTTTTAGCTCCAATTTATTTCACCGTACGGCCTCCACCAATGTTAAATTTAGAAGCTGGTCAAATATTGGAAATCACCTGTGTTGCAATTGGAGTACCAACGCCATTGATTTCATGGCGACGCAATTGGGGTTATGTTCCCGATAAATGCACATCAACATCTGTTAATGGTACCGGAATTTTACGGTGTCCAGATTTTCAAACTGAAGATCAAGGAGCCTATTCTTGTGAAGCAGTGACACGTAATAATCGAGAAATTACAGATCCAAATACAATTGTCAAGATCATAAGCGAACCTAAAGTATGTCCTCGTGGATACTTTAATGATGATGCTCGTGATTCATCCGAATGTATTTCTTGTTTCTGTTTTGGTGCTACCGATATATGTTCGTCGGCAGATTTATTCACTTATCAATTACCACCGCCCCCAGAATACACAAAAGTAGTTGGAGTTCGTACTGATAGAAATAATTTAGAAATTAGAGATGAACCAATTTATAGAGGTCAACAACCTCGCTTAGTACCAATTGATGGATATGGCGTTTCAGTGCGATTACCACACGGAGAATTAACTCAACCAAATTTAACTCCATATTTAGCGTTGCCGGATACTTATCTTCACAATCAATTAAAATCATACGGTGGATACTTGAAGTACAACGTTGAATTTAGAGGAAACGGTCCTCAAACATCAGCACCAGCAATAATTTTATCTGGTAACGGATATACTTTAGCACACGAAGGTCAACTTTTAAAGCCGAATCGTATTAACAATGTAAAAGCTCGACTTTTCGTTGGCGAATGGTTGAAATATTCACCCTATAGTTCACCGACAGTAGCAACACGAGCAGAAATAATGATGGCATTAGAAAATGTTGATAAAATTCTTGTTAAATTGTCGTATGTTGAAAGTCCAACATTAGACACTACAATTAGAAATCTCGAAATGGATTCTGCTGGGGTCAGAAACACAGGATTAGGACAAGCATCTTTCGTTGAAAAATGTGAATGCCCCGTAGGATATTCAGGCTTATCTTGTGAACATTGTGCATCGGGTTATAATCGTCATTCAACGGGACCATGGTTAGGTTCATGCACCAAAGAAGTTGAGGTTTGTCAACCAGGAACTTATGGTGATCCAGCTAATGGAATACCATGCCAACGTTGTCCATGCCCAACAACTGAACCTGGTAAACAATTTGCTAGTACTTGCTCACTTCGTGATGGGCAAGTGGTGTGTGATTGTCAACAAGGGTACTCAGGATCACGATGTGAATATTGTGCACCTGGGTATACTGGCAACCCAATTTTAGGTGATCCCTGTAGAGTGGAGTCCGGGCAATGTAATGCTATTGGTTCAAGAAGTCCATATCCCAATAGATACGGCGAATGTGAATGCAAGGTACTTGTTAAAACAATTTTACACTTGTAATATTTTTCAATTTTTAAATATCAATAAAACTTATATTATTGCTGCCTTCTTTTCTTATGTGTACATTTCTCGGTAAGTTAATCTATACAATTAAAAAAATTCCAATCTATCTAATATTAAACGACAAAGCGCACATTAGCGATATAATATAGTTTATAAATATATTTTGGCAAAAGTTTATGTGCGGTTTATGCTTTATATAATATATTTTTCTTTTACAAAAATTCGTATAAGTAGAGTTAATAACAATTATAATTGTAAAATAATTCATTAATAAATGCAGAAACCCTTTGAAAAAGACAAAAGCAAGTACGGAATAGACAATGATCCTTTTTTTCGCTTATCTAAATATCAACGTAAGCGAACTAATAGTTCAAATTCCCAGTATTTTGGGAATCGTACGCTTTTCTTAATTCAAACAGTCGTTGTTAATATTCTATTAAAAGCTCATGGATTAAAATAGATAATAATCTTGATGAAGTTTCACAATTCATTAAAAGAGACTTTTTTCTTTAGATTTTAACCACTGGCTCAACTTGTGATCGTTGTAAGAATGGTAGTTTCCATTTAGCTGCTCCAAATCAATTTGGTTGTATATCCTGTTTCTGTATGGGTATAACGAGAAAATGTAAAAGCTCCAATTGGTACAGAGACACGGTAATTTTTTATAAACAATGTTATTGGTAAATTTAAATTAAATAATAATTATAATTTTAGATTGAATCAAAATTCACAACAAGTGTGCAAGGATTTGAACTCGTTTCTACAGATCGAAAACCAATCGAAGGTGTTAGAGTGATTCCAGATACTAGGGAAATATTTTATAATGATTTCTCTAGACCTGGTGTTTATTATTGGTCATTACCATCCAGATATTTAGGCGATAAAGTTACATCATATGGTGGCTATTTACAATTTACTTTGAAATATGAACCAACTCCTGGTGGTATGAGTTCGAAAAATTCAGCTCCAGATGTTGAATTGATTAGTGAACATGATTATTATTTGATGTACTTCAATAAAGAAACGCCACAACCATCAACATCGCAAACTATTAAAGTTCCATTATTAGAACAATATTGGCAACGTAGTGATGGTCAACCAGCAGATCGTGAACATATGCTAATGGCACTTGCTGACTTGAAAAATATTTTAATAAAGGCAACATACACAACAAATACAAATTCAGCAAGTTTAGTATCTGTTTCTTTAGACATCGCAAATGAAATAAGTAGTTTGAATACGTTTAAAAAGGCTTTAGAAGTAGAACAATGTACATGTCCACCAGGATATCGTGGTCTATCATGTGAAGATTGTGATGCAGGATATACAAGATCAGATGAAGGTGGATATTTACGAGCATGCAAGGAATGTGAATGTAACGGCCATAGTTCAATTTGCCACCCTGAAACTGGTGAATGCAGAGATTGTGATGGTCATACAACTGGTGACTTCTGTGATGAATGCTTACCCGGATATGAAGGTGATCCATTAAGTAAACAAGGTTGTCGTCCCGCATTTGGTTCTCATAATTTAACATGCGAATGTAATCATGAAGGATCATTAAGTGCAACTTGCTATAATGGTGAATGTAGTTGTAAAGATAATGTTGAAGGGTCTAAATGTGACCGATGTCGTCCAGGTACATTTGCATTATCTGGAACAAATCCATCAGGTTGCACAGAATGTTTCTGTTCCGGTGTAACGAGTCAATGTCACGATAGCAATTTATGGGTAGAACAAATTCCTATACAGATTGATGAAAATCATGAATTTAAAATTACTGATTTGCAACGTAAATATCCAATAACTGGTGATTTCATTGTAAATGAATCAGAAAATGAAGTTGGTTATCATTTCCGTGGTGGAGCCAACCATATGTATTGGTCTTTACCACCAATATTTATTGGTAATAAAGTTAAATCTTATGGTGGTACTCTTACATATACGCTACGATTCTCTGCTACATCTAACGAATATACTCCTGATCAAGATATTGTCATCATTGGTAATGGTATTACCATATATTGGTCAAATAATTTACAATCAATGGAACCTGATGAACCAAATGTAAGTATTTCGGCGCTGTTGCAAAGTTCAAGTAGAAAATGGCTTTTGTTTCCTGTCTCATTATTACATCGTTTACTCGATATACTCAATCAGTGTTAACCTGGTATAGAGAAATTTCTCGAATAACTTTACTAGCATCTTTGAAATTGTGTATTGAAATAATTAAGTTTACAGATAAACAAACATAAACAATGTCTTATACATTATCATAACCTAGCTCAGTTTTCAAATACAATTGTACAAAGACAACTTTTTTGCATAAAGATGCATTGCTGTTTTCTACTTTTTTGGCAATATCTCTAAAGTATTTTTAAAATGAACGTAGTATGTTTAATTCTTTCCATATTATAAGCGTACTAAATTTTCCATAAAAAATGTAGAAAATTGCTGTATCTCTGGCTACAACCGCAGAATGGCAACGCATTGATTATCAACAAGCACCTCGTCCCGCATCCAGAGCTGATATACTCTCTGTTTTATCAAACATCGATGCAATTTTAATAAGAGCAACTCCATATGCAAGTACTGTGGATACTAACATAAGCGATGTCACATTAGACACAGCATTATCAGTACCAAGTGGTCAACACAAAGCTGTCCTCGTTGAACAATGTCGTTGTCCAGAAGGATATGGTGGAACTAGTTGTGAAACTTGTGAAACTGGATATTATCGTGATATTTATGATACATCAGCTGCATCAAATGGTGCTTGCAAGAAATGCCCATGCAATGGTAATGAAGAAAGCTGTTCTATTGGAACATCAGAATCGGAAGTAATATGTAATTGTTTAGAAGGCTATAGTGGTCCATACTGTACTCCTGGTATGTAAAATAAATTTATTCTTATAGTAAATATGAAAATAAAAATTTAAGAACTTACTTGAAACACAAATTTATCTTCAACAAAAATTCACACGGCTTTCAAAAATTGCTTATTCGATTAATCAAATTGGGTAAATCATATTCATTAAATTACTAACTACGAACCGGTATCACTTAAGTTCAAATTATAATATTTCATATTTATTCAAGTGAAATTTCATTAAACAAGTTTGCGATTGTTTGGCAAATTCTACCCATTCTCAAATAATTGAAAAAAAAAAGTTTGCAATTATCAATCGTTTGGTATATAGACATAAGCAGTGTAACAATATTTTTGTAACTTTTTCATTGGCGCATAGTAATTATAGGTAATCTACTAATCTCTGAAATTAATTTGATAAGTAGCCAATAAAATAGTTTACTAATTGCTACTTCATAATAAACGACAATCACGACGGCAATAAACGTATAAAAGAGTGAGTTACTGTCATGATTATGATTTTTTACATTTTATTAAAATAAAAATTTCAAGAAAGTGAAATATCATACTTGAGATAAAAACTTAACAACCAATATTTGAAACCAGCTCCGGTTCATTAAACGTCACATATGAGCAATGGCACTGCACTTATCATAAAACATCAACAGATATTTTACTTTTCGTTTATTTCTAGCAAGTTTCAGTCGTCACTTTTTTCATCCAAACCTAACCTTCGAAATAGATTGATTCTCTTAATAAGGTTTTTCTCCATAAAAATAAATTTATCTTTATTGATTACTAATGTATCACAGACTTGTTTAAGTAGCGAAATTTCACTTCTATAATTTATTTAGTGTTAATATTTTAAAAAAATACTTAGATTTTTTCAAGTAGGTCTCTTAAGACGAAAAAGATTATTAAGTAGCATAACATAAAATATAATTTTAAACAATTATAATCGCAGGTTCAACGTTAATGATGATGTTAGACCCATCATATATGATAGCCAAAGTGGGTACCGTAATAAATTTGACCTGTAAATATAATAATACTGAAAAATTAGACATAATATTCATTGAGGGTGACACACAGTTTTCACAAAGCTATACAACAAACACCATCGACTCATATATGAAACCAAACATAATCAGTCGTCGTAGACAATTAATATTAACAATGCAGGGTTATAAACGTGTTATAAAATGTTACATTGTACAATTTAAAAATTCAAATCAAACTGATTATGATAAACGTGGTGAATTAACATTTCAAGCACTATCAGCAGGTTTTGTATTATATATTTATTTAAAACAAACAATCAATTGATATCGCTTCCTCTACATTGACTTAGATAGCTTTTACTTTGTGATGTCCACTTAATTCTTCTCTATTGAGACACATATATCTGTAGGGTTTTCCTAAAGTAAAAAAAGTATAGAATTACGAGAGTACGAATTAAGGAGAATTGTATAGTATAGAGTTAAGGTAGTACGAGTAGGGAAGCAACTTTCAGTAAAAAGTTTGCTTTTTTATATATGTCATTTAAATACATTTACATAAATACTGAAAATTTGAGAGTAGGGGAGAGTTATCCAACAATTTAAGGAAATTATTAATTACCAAAATAGACATATTATTTAACATGTAATAAAAAAGATGTAAAAATACTCAAGACATTATAGACAAAATTATAACATAATACTTAATTTTTGTCTATAATAATTTGCACGTACTACTTTAATCAAAATTAAATTGATAATTTTTAAATTATAATGATGAAAACAATAATATAAGTTATCACTTTTGGAAAACCCTGTATAATTTCTAGTTTAATGTTTTTACCAAAAAAATTCTCTTTTATTTATATAATCAAGATGTGTAATACGTATTTAAATCTATAACACCTATTTATAGTGGTTATATTTTAAAAATACAAAATTTTTTCTTTTTGGAAGTCGAGTGCACTTTAGAATGACCAAGGTATATCTTTTATTACAAACACCTCAAATTTTCGGTAATTTTCTTTGATAATTTAGTGGTTCAGATTATATATACAATTTTTTAAAATTTATTTAATCTTTACGTTTTTATTAATTTTAATCGATTTATTGAAAATTTATAGAAAATTTACAAAGAATAAAAAATATTACCCTTGTTTAACTAAGACCATCAAGTTTTTCATATATAACGTTTTAAATTTTATAACAAATTTCATGAAAATAACAAAATAAGATAAATATAACTTTAAAGAAAAGTTTTATTGCCGTCGCTTATTTCTTATCCACAAAGATTGTCTTAAGAATAAGAATATCACCATTTGGTAGAGTTTCCGCGATTTCTATAAAAAATGATTCTAAATTTTTAAAATAAAGTTTTTATCTCTATCTCTAACAAGTAATTTAGAATACCTTAAATATAACATAAACGAAATTGTATTGGAAAATTTGTGTATTCATCGGATTTTAGAAGCATTGAAATTATATTTCTTTAAATCCATAGTTATATAAACTTTCTGAATACGGATCTATTCAGTTTATTTTTATATCGTTTTATAAATAGGTGGGTACCTATAAGAAATTTTATATTTATGTTTATTTCTAAAAATGTGGTTTTGAGAATCATAAACATATTTTAGTCCTGCCTGATGTATCATTGTTGCTAAATTGTTGCTTGTTAAATTTCTTAAATCGAAATTGACGTTGTATTCGCCAACGTCGTATTTAAAGAGTATTGTTGTTTAAACTACTAACGAAATTAGATAGTGGAAGACAACAGGGAGAAAAAAATTTTAACAAAGAAATAATTTAAAGTATGATTTTTAAATTGAATATTGTTCCTATCCTTTTTTGCCTATCTAATGGTCAAAAAAGTGTTTTTATAAAATTTGCGTGCTAGAAGCTTTCTGTTTGATCGTCATCTTTATTTTTTTTTTAAATATATTTATTTGGTAATTTCTATCAGATTTATAAAAATAGATAATAAATGGAAAAAATTTGCTCTAAAAAACTGAAACAACCTCAAAAGTATCAAGTTTATGTCATTTTGAAATTTATCTTTATTTCAATTATCTTTAAAGTAGGGAAGTAACGGAGCTCCATTGTCCGCAAGATGTAGAATTTAAATAAATCTATCCAATAAGTAAATCGCATAAAAACCCCCAGAGGTATTAAAAGAAAACCAAAATGCGTAGACGTTATTTTGAAAAATGGCGACCAATTAGAAAAGCTCCAGGCCGAAGTAAATAGTCAACACAAATTTTTAATCATTAGAGGCGCTCAAACAACAATAAATATTCAATTATTTAATTTAAAAAAATCACACTTTAGAAATTTTTCCTTAAATAATTTTTTTTTCTGTTTTTCTTTTCTTTTTTTTTTTTGTATTTATGCTCTTCAATAATTATGATACACGATATAAGTGATGAATGACACTGATTAAAAAATTATCAATCAAAGGAATTATATAGACAAGTAATGAAAATGTAAACCATATTTTACTTATAATTGTTTCAATTAGCCCTGGTGCATTTCTTTCAGATTTGTGATGTTTTTTTTTCAGAGCGAATAGCTTTTTATATGTTGGTTGCTCTAGGGGTTTTTTATGTTACATAAATTGGATCTAAGCTTTGTGTACTTTCTATTTATATCATTATTTTTAAACAGTTTTCTATTTTCAACGTTATTTTTATAAAATTGTTAATGTTTTCAATTGAGTTAATTAAAATTAATTCTGTATTATTTTTTAGACGGAGAACCAACATATCCCGAACCACCAACCACCACAACCGAACGTATTGACTTACCACCCACAATTCAAGTAACTATCAGAGAACCTATAATAAAAATTGTGGAAATTGGAGGTGAAGCACGTTATAGCTGTATCGCCAGGTCTTTAATAACTTCAGTGAGTATTGAATTTATTTTCTATATAAATGGAATATTTGAGTGCATTGCAAACCAAAAAATTTTGTTTTGCTATTTTTATGTTTTATAGCACAATTTATACGTTTAAGATATAAAAATTACAATTAAATGTTTGGATGGCTAGTAGTTTTTGAGATATCGCTTGAAATCAGTGCAAGATCGGTCAAAATCAGTCTCAGTTTACCCAAAACTACGCATTTAATCGTGAAAGTTATGTTATTTTTGTAGTAACCTTGTAAACAATTTTTATTGAAATGGAAGTCGAAAATTTGTCTTGATGTTTCACTATTAAAAAATCACTATTTCACTAAAAAATCAATAAAAAACTTTGAAATTGGAATAAATTCCGTGCGATATCTTTGTATTATTTTGTAACAAACTCGTCAGCTTTAAAATATGCTAAAATATCCTTCTAGCCCAGCAACCATCTTACTTTTGTTGTAAAAAAAAAACGAAATAAAATTACTTACAAAGGTAAAAGAAGAAATTTGTTAAATCTTTTAATCTAATTTTTCTATTGTGTGTCTACTACAAAAAGAAAAAACTTTTAATACGTGTACAATTTTTAATGAAAACCGTTGGGTACCTCCTTAAATTGACATACTAAATTAGACTATATTACTGTTTTAGGAGTAAATAGACACATGTATCTCGCGAATAAGAGAAATAGTACCTGAATGGCCGAGCTTCGCTCGGTATTTTTTTTTAATTTTTATAAATTGTGTTTTTTGGAAATTATATTACGTCGAGGCGGAAAACGAGTCCAGCACGCTAACACTTAGCCACTCCAATGACTTTAAATATTAAACAAATATATCATTACATTATAAAAAATTATACAATTATAATAACAAAATCTTATTTGAAAAATATTATTCACTTTATTGTGTTGTTTTGTTGGGTTGGGTTGGGTTTAAAATGTAAAAAAAATTAATTTTACTCGTCGGTCGAGTCGGGATTCAAACGCGGGATCTCTGTATAAGAGCCTCGCACGCTAACACTTAGCCACTCCAATGACTATATGACTATAAATATTAAACAAAAATATCATTACATTATAAAAAATTATCGATAAAACACGAATAAAATGACATTTTCTAAAATGATTCCCAGCTAGATCGATTTATCGCCCCCAAAACCCCCTATATAATAAATTTCATGAAAATCGTTGGAGCCGATTCCGAGATTCCAATTATATATATATATATATATATAAATATATATATATATATATATATATATATATACATATATATATATATATATATATATATATATATATACAAGAATTGCTCATTTAAAGATATAAGATATATTTTATTTTAATCTGATCTATGATCAATCTGTTAAGGGAATGAAGAAACTTCTAAATGTAAAAATATTTATTTCATAAAAATCAACAACTTTTAGCTAAAACAGTTTTTCATAACTGTTTACATTTACTACAATTCTAGCTCAAACTCAGATACTTAACAGACATAATTATATTATAACAAGTATAATTATTATGTAACAAATTATTCATAAACGTTTGAACTAAGTATTTTAAAATATATAATTTAAAGAAATTTTTATGAAGTATTGAAAACCCATAAAAATTAACCAAAGAATCGATGTCAGTTAAATGTTGTAACATCACAAACAATTCCACTTCGGTACTAGGAAAATAATGAAAGTTTCTGTGACAAATATTGAACTTTCATCAGCTTACATGTTTTCTTGTCACTACTTTCTCCTGTTAGTAAGCAACTTTCTATTTAATTAATATTTTATAATAAGAGGGGTGGGGGTATATATGGGTAATATTCAATAGAATAGCAAAACAACTTAGAATTTCCAAAAAACAATGAAAATTTCTCGTTTAAAGTTTATAATTTAAGACTGGATTAATATTTTTTCATGAAAATCATTAACTAGTGTCACTCCGATAGCGTTCCTTTCGCAACATATTACGCAATATTACACAATTGAGAAATGATAAAATTGTATTTTATGGATATTTTATATTGTGCTGGGCTACTGTATATGTTTCAATCAAATTGTTAAAATATTAATTAAAAGTTTATTTTTATTTAGTCAACATGTAAAGAATATTGTTATAAAAAATACAATAAATAATCAGTGAAGATAACAACTAACAGTGTTAAATGCTTTGATATTCGTTAAATGCTTTGAGTATCAATGTTTGACACCCAATATTTTTTAATGCATACAGTTAGTTATAATATAACCATTTTCATGAAATGGTTGTTTGAAAATGGGTATATTGGTAACCGAAACTGTATTGTTACAATAATTTTATATAAGGACTGTAGTTCCAAAATTTTCTTCATTTTATTATTTTCAGTAGAATATTAAAACTAGTTTTTTTTTATCAATATAATACACTAAAACTTTACACGTGATTACCATACTTTTTAAAATTGACTAATTTTTATTTAAAAATTAATGAAATTTTAATGAATGTGTTTTTTATTGTAAAACAGCAATATGTACCAACACGTTGGATAAAATTGGGTGGGGAAATTCCACTTGAACGTGCTTTTGACGACAATAGAGGTAATTTAGTTATCAAGAACGTACGTGTATCAGATTCAGGTACTTACGTTTGCCAAGCCCAAGATGATTCACAAATTGTTGAAGAACGAGCTACTTTAGTTGTTGGAGGTAAGAAATTTATATTGAAAATTGATTTAAAAGAGTTGGTTTCAAATTTTGAAACGATAACAAAACTATAACTTTTACTAAATTTTAAATAAATAAATTATTTAAATTAATTTCTTATATTTTCACGCTGCTTTTAATAGTTTTTCCTAAAAAGATATTAAAAGCTCCAGGTAAATAATACAAAAATTGTGCATATTCGTGTTGTAAATGTGTTCTATTATTAATAGGAAATCGACCCACAAGACCGGAAGTAACAATAAGTCCAAAATCCTATGAGATTCAAGAAGGTCAACCTATTGATTTCCGTTGTACGGCCACCGGCAATCCAACTCCTACTTTACGATGGACACGAGTTGATGGACCTTTAAACCCAAGAGTAAGTTTTACTTCTGTAATAATTATTTTCCTATTGAACGATCGATGATTGTTTACTTTAGCATGAGTTCCGAGATGGAATATTCCGAATTCGCTATGTCACTATGGCCGATGAAGGAGAGTATAAATGTATTGCATCAAATTCTGCTGGAACTGACGAACAAACTGTGCGTATTTATGGCCCTTCGTCTACAGCGATACCTATTATAAAACCACCAACTGAATTAAACATTGATAATGGAACAGAATTTACTTTAAGGTGTTTAGCACCATCAAGTTACAATCAAGAAATACGTTGGGAAAAATCACCTGGAGAATTATCTCGAGACCATATATCAGAACGAGATGGAGTTTTAACAGTCTATAATGCGCAGCCTAAAGACACTGGTTATTATACATGCGTTGTAGAAAGTATAACAGATGAAAGACCTACTGTAGGACGATCGAAACCTGCTCGAATTACTGTAAGAGTAATATCCAATCATCCAACTGTAATACCAGTTGCAAGAGTAGAACCTGAAGAACAAACTATAGCCCAAGGATCTACAATCGAAATCCGTTGTATTGCATCAGGTGAACCAAAACCAAAAATAAAATGGACACGAGTAGGTGCAGAATTTGGTCCAAATATTCAACAATACAATGATGTATTGCGTATAAATAATGTTCAAGCTCGAGACAGCGGTGAATATGTTTGTATTGCAGAAAATCATGCTGGTTATGGTAAATCTACTAGTGTTGTTAACGTTGAACGAGAGGATCTCCAACCTCCAATAATTGAGCTTTATCCGCAAGTTCACCAAGTTGTTCTTGTTGGTAATAATGTGGTTTTACAATGTTATATTCGTAGTGGTAATCCAACACCTCAAATAACGTGGGCTCGAGTTGATGGTGTGCCAATGCCTCGAGAAACTGTTGAAAAACAAGGTATATTACAATTTTCTGAAATTACACGGGAAGCTTCTGGAGAATATGTATGCACTGCTCGAAACGAGGCTGGCGAAACAAACGCTATTGGTGTAATCGAAGTACAGTCAAAACCAGAAATAACCATTCAACCACCTGGGGAAAGAATTATTCTAAAGGAAGGTGAACGATTACGTTTAGAATGTCGAGCCAGAGGAGAACCTCGGCCAACAGTCACATGGTCATTTAATCCCAGACAAGAAATTGGATTACGATTGTAAGAATTATTTGAATAATTTATGGGTATAATTAATTATTATTTGATTTTTCTACAGGAATAATGTCAATGTTGAACGTCAACTTACTGCAGTCCATGAAATATCTGCAGTAACTCGTGATGATCAAGGTTTATATACATGTATCGCTAGAAATCCTGCAGGAATTAGTGAAGAAAGGATTGAATTAATAGTTGAAGACAATGAAATTGATAATGATTTAGGACCTAAACGAGGTGATATTCCATCACAAGATACTGTTTTACGCCCAGAAACGCCAGAATCATTAAATGTTTCTGCGAATTCGAAAGCTATAATTAGGTGTCATATTCGTGTTGGTAAGTAAAAACTTCAGTTTCTGAATCTAATATTTTTGTGAATTAATTAAACATACAAAAAAATCTGTTTAGGCCAAAATGGAGAAACAGTTCATTTACGATGGGTGCGACCAGGTGGTGAATTACCACCAAATTCTACAGACTCAAATGGCATATTAACAATTTACAAAGTTACGAAGGCTGATGAAGGCAGATATTCTTGTGTGGTATATAATGCAAATCGAGATATTTTATTCACCGCAAACACGTACTTAAATGTTCATGGTAAATATTCTATTTTCTGATTTTATTATTAAATAAGGCACAGCTTATTATTTATTGTCTTCTTTTTTGTCACTGATAGAGGATGAAACTTGTATTGACGGAGGTACAGTATAAAATACAATTTTGTAAACCGTCATAATCTCTAGACCTAAACTTTATCTTCACATTTTTTTATTATTAATTTAAAGTAATTCAAATTTCACATAGTAATTAATTAAGATTAAAATTAAGTATAAATTATAGAGGACCACTTAAAAATATAATATTCGGAATTGCTAACACTTTTTCCTAGTCACTTTACAGTAGCATGCAAAAACAATACCTAATTTACTTTGTTTTCTTTTAAAAAGAAAAGTTTACACTACTCGATGATAATTAGAATATAGATATAAAATATATGTATAGCTAGTATATTAAATAACCTATAGCCAAACGATCTACTATCCCAGGGTATAAAGTTTATTTCGATAAATAAGTAATACATGAACAAAAATTGTTATTGGAGAATTTCTTTATTAGACACCGCTGAGTTAGAAGAAGAGCGTATTGTGGATCCGACCACAACCTTATTATTATTGTTATTATTATATATTATTATTATATATTACACCGAAGGCAACTGAAATAAAATTAAATGGCTCTTCCAAATAACAAGTAAAAAAAGTCTGTATTGCAGAGAACGGCGAAATAACCTCTGAATATTACAAAAAATAAATGAGAGAAAATAGCAACAACTTAGCAGCTAGATCTTTTGGTCCTCTGTAGCCTCTGTTAGAACACTCCATCACCTGAAGGTTTGGATGCCTTCAGGCTCAAGCTGTAGTGAAAGAACCATCTAAAGCAAAAAGCCCACAGCATTTCCGCCAGAATTGTTCCCATAATGGATTGATCCAGAGTTTCAGACCCGAACGTTCTATATCTAAAACCTTAAAGATTTCTACAGGTGAAAATGACTTGAATAGAGGTTTTACCAACATCCAGTAGATGTAATCATCAAACAACGCAAATAGGGCTGGATTACACACATTTAGGTGATAAAACAGCATTGCGAACGAATCACTTAAGTGGAATCCCCAAGGGAAACAGAGAATCTGCCGGCTCCGTAACACTTAGCGAAACCCGTCGAAAGAGATATCGCCGAGAAATGTAAATCGTGGAGAGAAATGTCATTTCTTGGTAGAGTCTCTACAAAGGATCACAAGTCTTAAGTCAGTTTTACTATATCTACTTTTGTTGGAAACACCACAAAATTTAACCCCAAAATCAAACTAAGGGCAAGAGAAAATTGGTTTGTATATCAAAGCAAGAAATAGAAAAGTCGTTTTAATAACCAATAACTTTGGTTTGAAACAATTTATCAAAATTTGAATAGATTTCATAGAAACAGAGTACAAAAGTAATCGATTACTGATCTCTGATTACTATATTACATTAAAAAACTAATATTTTCAACAAAAGTTATTTCAGCGGTTGTCCATAAGTTACACCAAACATTTTATATTGGTATTTGAGTTCCTACCTCGTTGATCACTTATTGCTTAAAAACATTCCTTCCTACAAATATTATCTTATAGTATAAAGATATATTTTTATAAATATTAGTTTTATAATACCGCAAAAACCTATTACTGAAATAGCTCGAAACAGCTATAATCAATCAAATTAGAATGTATTTTCATGATTACAAGCTATTACCTCACTCGCCTCCACTGATAAAAGAAAATCAAATCGCTGGTTGAGCAATTTAATGTTGCTTGAGCATCATTTATTGACTTGAATCTGTATCTTTTAAGACAGCAGATGTTACTTTTTTGGAAAAAACTTTTAGAACTTCTGGGAACATTTAGGTCCGTTCTACTAAAAGCGTCACTAGTTGAATTTCATAAAAAAGGCATAAGAAAGGTTGTTTATTGTCACCAATCCTGTTCCTTATGGTGCTGGACAAAGTATGCTGGATAAAATGTGTATGAAAATGTTTTACGTTGATGCACAGAGATGGAATTTTACTGAAAGATTAATTTGATTATGCTGAGGTTTTTTTTTATAATGGCATAATTTCACTGAGGACCTTAGAGACAAAATCAACGATTTAGTCAAGGAAGGTAGTAGAAAGATGGAACTGAGGGACGAATAATGTGTAAAAACAGGCCGTATAACAAGAAAGTTAAGAAAGCTAAAACTGCTTCCAGGAATCTCTAAAATTTTTTTGGTATTATAGAACAATGAAATATTTGAGACGAATGTCAAGAGTATTAATATGTATAGATGTCAAACCTGAAGAATATTTCATATTATCACTGAACAACTAATAATCTTCATCAACCGTTGTCGATGTACGATGATTTTTATGGTAGAACGGTTCTTATAAATTCTGCGCTTAACTTGCTTCTTGTTTTGAAATTTACTCAAAGTGAATAATCATCAAGACTGATAACTATTTTTACATTATACAAATTTGCTTAAAATTCTATCCAAATCAACTGAATTTTTAGGAACCGGATTGTCGTAAGTGTTACATGCTTACCCCTCATAACCCATCATTTTTTATAAAATTAAAAGCAAAATATTAAACTTATATTTTTAATGTCCAGATCTTCCACACATCACATTATCACCTAAACGTCAAATTGTTCGACCTGGAGACAATGCTTATATATTATGCGAAGCAGATGGTACGGGACCAATAGATCTTCGTTGGTCAGCACTCGATCGTTCATTCCCGGATACGGCTACAGCTAAAAATGGTGAATTACGTTTCTATAGAATACAAATCTCAGATGCCGGACGTTATCGTTGTACAGCTACCAGTCCAGTTGGAACAGCTGATTCAGTAGCTGAAGTTATAGTTAATGGTAAAATATATTAAAAAATTTAGGTCACTACAAATTTTAATTTATTATAATTTTTTAGAAATAGTGCGGCCACCAGTTATATCTGCAATAAATAGAAATTTGGAACAACCAGAAGGTGTAACCGCTAGCCTTGAATGTACAGTTCAAGAAAATGATCAAAATTCGTATCGCCCACAAATTTCTTGGAGTCGTGAGGGCAATGAAATTCCATCAAAAGCTAGAGTAAGTATTTAATTATAACATGTACAAAATTCTCAAATTAATTTTGATTTTTGAATGAATATAAACAGAACTAAGGATTTCTGAGGATTATTAAATTTTTTCTAAGATTACTACTAGTTATTCTAGTATCATATGGTTTCTATATTTTCCTACGGCCCGAAATTTTTATGGTGGAAATGTAACTACGGTAAAAATATGCTTAGAATATTATTATTCCAAACTATAGGCTAAGAATATTATTATAATACAATGAGTAAATAATGAGTGAACTATGATACAATGAGTAAAGTATTTATCTCTATTTCATATATTCTCATTCATACATGGTGCAACAGCCAATTACCGTCTATATAGAATCTTCATTAAGAATGTTCTATTTTTTCCAAAAAATGCTTTCTTCGAAAAAACTTTCGCTGAATTCGCATTCCAGGTAATTGAGAAACTTTCTAGAAATTTTTGAAATATCTAGAACATTCTTAATGAAGAAGGATCATACCAATAGGATGTCTCGCGGTGAATTGTAACTCGTAAATTAATTTTTTTTCATACAGGTTGAAGGATCAAAATTAATTATTGAAAATCTTGAACGCTCAGATGAAGGGAAGTATGTTTGTCAATTATCAAGCGGTGGAAGTGACTTTATTAACTTGATCGTCACACGTAAGTAAAAAATAAAAAGTTTAATATAATTAGCATGATTTTTAGCTATGAAGGTATTATTAAGTGATTGATCTTGTAAATATTAAAAATGGCACGCATGATTTTTTTTATTGATTTTAACAGGCAAATTTTATTATTCTATACTATGCAATTCACAAAATCGATGTAGTAATTCAAGAGTCTTTTTATCAAGAAAATGTTATGGCTGTCGAAAGAGACGTAATCACAAACATGGTATAATATAATTTCGGAACATTTGATGTATACGTTGTATTGTTTTTGTTAATATTTTAATAATTAGTTGTGTTAATAATATTTGCATTTCTAATTTTTTTTTTTTTTTTTTTTTTTTTTTGTCTTAAAATGTTCCGGTTAGTATGCATGAATAAGTTGATTCGCTTATTTGTAAAGAGAGCAATAAGCATATTAAAATAAATTGGATTAGATAAGAAAAAGCCTTTTTATTTTAATAGGAAGGGTTGTGTTTATTTTAATAGGAAGGGTGATACAATGACAGTTATGGGTTAATGTTTATTCTCGATCTAAACAAATTATATCAGAATGACGACAAATGAAATATATGGCACTAGGTCTATCTCTATAATTCTTAAATTAAATATTCCATGGCACATATCCTTCTGTTTATAAATCTTAAATCAGAATGCTATTTTGTTTAAACACACAGTATTCCGAAAGAAACGTTCTGCTGTTTATTTATCTTCCCATAGAAATCACTATTTATTCCGTAAAGTAAATATTTCTATCATAGATTTTATCAGTTCGAAAATAAACTTTCCTAATTATTCGCGCTGGAAATAAAAATAAAATAAATGCTGGGGAATCCCAGCATTTTGTTTAACGTAAATATTTAATAAACCACCAATATTTTAGATAAAATGTTCCAGCATATCATAACTTTACCAAAAACTCTTCTGTAATTTTAATTTTTTTAAATTTTATTAAATTATTTTTCAATGTGAGTAAATGATGTAATCGCGACGATTACCTCACCATGCAGTCACGTATGTAACATTTACTGTACAGCGTTGCCAAATACAGCCTGATTGGTTTCAATAAAAGAGATAGACCTATAAATTTATATTTTTTATTTTTGACTTGAATAAAAAGTTCATTTTAATTCGTTGCTCGTCGTTTGTTCTATTGTTCAAACTAATAAATTATTTGTTCATTTTTTATTTATTATTACAATTATCGTTCTCAGGTTAGCCTCCCTATTAATGATATTTATTTTTTACCCCTTAAATCTTTGAATTTTTATCAATTTATTTCTGTTCGATCATTATTGATCATTGTTGGTTCATATATATGGATTATTTGTTAATTATTTATTAGCTTTAATTAATAAAAATACCAAACCTTCATTGCGATATTACACATACGCACAGTTATACCGATATTGCCACTAATATTTTAGTATTCTATTATTGGGTCTATTATTATTGAACGAACGAAGTGGGGTATATGCTATATCAGGCCGATTTTACATTTCGATTGTCTGTATCTATGTTTGTTCCGCTGTAACTTTCAAACGCCTTGTTATATTTGTAGGCTACTGTACTATGTATTTAAATATCATTTTTATTTAATACAATTTTTTGAGATAATATTTAATTTGTCTTATAAAATATTGCTCTTTTTACTCTATTTCGTTATAGTCAGAGAGCGGGTTTAAAATTTAAGTTGGCATTTGAGGCAGCATGAAAATTTATATAAATCATCTTTAACAATGTCTAAATACAAATGCATGGATATGTAAAGACATTGCTAAAGTTGGTTTTTATAAATTCTCATGCTCCCTCAAAAACCTACTCAAAATTTTAATAAGGTCTTAGGCCATTTATCAAACATTGAACGGATCTTATTTTAATTGAGAAGATTTTTGAAGCCGAGTTTTTATCAATTGGCAAAGCCTTTCATGCTATTTGCTACCTGTACTATCTATTTATTAACTATTTGATACTTTCCTAAAGCTATTAATTGTATGTAACATTTGTATTGTTTAATCTAGAGCTAGTGCTTTTTAAAAATCACTTTGTAAATAACCTGTTAGTTTTTTTATGTTCGTTTTCATCACTTGTAGTCAGTTGATACTTGCCCAGAATAAAAAATAATAATAGATAAAAAAACATTAAAAAATACAAAAAATTTCTAGAATTCGTAGAGATTTTTGCATTTGCTAGTGTTTTCTATCTTCATGATTTTATCTTGCTAAATTTTTCCTAATCTGAGTTGCATTATTCGATGCTGGCGCTAATAAAAATCAATTTAATTCAATTTTTAATCGAAATAGTTTTACTTCAAATGGTGCAATCTACCCATACCAACATCAGAAAAATAAAATGGGCATATAGTATTTAAAAAATCTTCAAGAATTTAGATAGTTGAAAAAGATCTGATTTGTTGTCTAATTAAAATTGGTTGCAAGATAATTACAGTCAATTAGCGCCAAAATTAAATGGCGCAACCCAACCTTATTAACTTCAAGTGAAGAACATGAACATTAGATATTAATATATTGCTTAGAATTTCACATTAAAATAGTGCAAATTTCTTTATGTAGGTCAAGAATTATTACCACCTGTATTAAACATTGAACCATCATTATCGACTATTCGATCAGGTAATACAGTTGATTTACGTTGTGTTGGAGCAAACCCAGGCTCTAGCATAAATTGGAGTAAAGATCGTGGTTCATTACCACCCAATTGTCAGACTAGAGGAGATTTGTTGCGTATATCAGGGGCACAACCTGATATTAATAATGGTTTATATACATGTGAAACGTCAGACTCTTCAGGAAATTATAATGTCGATTTTGTATTAAATGTTGAGCCCGAAGGTAAGTTTTTAAAATCAGCTATAGCTTTTAAAAGTTAGATATTTTTCAAAACCTTTAAATCTACTATTTTTGAAAACTAATGCCTATGTTAATAATATTCACCAACATAATTTTATATACATCAACTATATTATGAGACATAAAAGACTATTCGACAATTTATAAGATATTTTGTATCTTAACTTTTTAAAACAACTCAAATAACATTTTAAAATCTAGTTTATATTATTAATTGTACTAATTGATTGCTGTTGAGTATTTTGGTTAGAGAGATATTAAAAAATAAATATTGTGCTAATTGAAGAATTTGTATACCAGGCATAGGTAGGTATATAAAATATATTAAGGTATATTAAATTTAATCTAAAACTTGTAACGCTTTAAATATTGAAGGCCTTCACAAAATTTTGGTATAGATTTTCGCAAGTTATAGAAAATTACATATAAATTACAATTAATTAGAAATTAAAAATGTATATTATAATTAAAAATGTATAATAAAAATTGAAACACAAAACATTATAGATTACCCAAATTTTAATGAAACTAATAAATACATTTTCGTATGGATAATACCAGTCGCCTTAATATCGATTTTTTTACTATAACGTAAATTTTTCATTGCTAATTTTAATTTATATATAATTTTTGAGAACTTAAAAATAACGTCGAAACGTAGCAATTCAATAACACTGTAGATGTTTTGCCAAAGTATCTGTAATTCCATTATAATTTGTTGAATATTGGATTTTTATTAATGCTTATCTTCACTTGTTTTATATTAAAATTTATTTCATATTATTTTTGTATCACGATATAGAGCAGCAGGAATCGGCGCACGAGTACCGAAAACTTTTCCACCTCAATTTTTTTATGCGATCCTCTTCAAATTGCCCTCCTAATGATATAAATGCATGTTGCCATGGCGCAACCCGGTGCCATATTGTTTAAACCGAAATTTTTTAAACAATTGCAAGGCATTGTTATTTTTCAACCGGACAAATTTTTTTTATATTCTTTATTGAAATACCAATAAAAAAGGTCCTTTGACTTTTAACGATAAAGTTAATATTTTTAAAGATATGAATTTTTAAAGGTTCGAAAATCTCAAATTTGGGTACTTTCAACCCATGAAAAATATATTTAAAAAAAACATAATGTCTAAGTAATATTTTTTTTAAAATTCTCTATACAATTGTTAATAATATTGTAAAAAGAGATTTTAAAAAATTTCATATTTTATACCTTTTTTTAATTGTTAATAATAAGTATGCGTCGCTTACCTTTAAGTATCGCTGTCTCTCTCTGACTCATGGTTTTTTAAGTATCGCTTGTTATTTTTTAAAGTTTTATATGTGTATTCATAAACACCACCACTATAAAATGACAAGAAATAAGTAGTATAACACATCTGACCTAATCTGACTGTATGAATCATGTGTATAAAATATTGCTATATATGTATAAAGATTGTAATGTTTTATACAGGAATATTTTAATTAAGAGGAATTGTATAACAAACTCTTATAACTATATAGACTTTATTAATGCTAATGATTATAAATAGATCAAACATAGATACCATATGCGGGATAGTTAAACAATTAACACTGTTAGTTGTTATCTTCACTTGTTTTTATATTAAAATTAGTTCATATTATTTTTGTATCAAGACAGTATGAAAATACCTATGATTTTTTCGAATCGAAAATGTAATGAAATATTTTATAATTATAATTACGATGAGTAATTCTTCAATAAAATCTTCATAACTTAACCAAAACACTCAGTAGCAATTATGAATAAGAGATCCAACCATAACTTCCATACTAATACATGCATTATTAATCTGTCTACACAGATGAAGAGGAACCAGCAGATTTAAATCAAACAAATCCACAAGCGAACACCCCAAAAATCACATACGCAAAACGTGGATCATCCATAACAATGGATTGCATTACTGATTTACGCGGACCAGTTGATTATGAATGGTCTAGGCAATACGGTACTATACGTAATCCATCAAACACTGCCGTTTTATACATTCCAAATGTATCAGTAAACGATGCTGATACGTATATATGTCGAACATCTAATGATCAATCATCACTAAAAATACGTAACGTATTAGTTGTTACCGAAATTATTCCTTACTTTGGACAAAGCCCATTAAGTTATTTAGCATATAAACCAATTAATCACGGTGCATATATTAAATTTATTATCGAAATATCATTTAAACCAACAATGTTAGACGGTATGATTTTATACAACGGTCATAAAGTTGGATCACCAGATTTCCTGTCAGTATTCCTTAAGGATGGTGTACCAGAATTCCGTTTCAATTGTGGATCACAAACAGCTAAAATTCGTGGAGATCGCCCATTAGAATTAGATCAATGGCATACAATTAAAATTTCACGAATTCGACGACAAGGATATATGTATGTTGATGGTTATGGTCCATTTAAGGGTATAGCAATGGGAAAACATCAAGGTCTCGATTTACTTGAGCCATTGTTTATTGGTGGTATTCCAAGCTACCAACAATTAGCAGCAGAAGCTGGACCAAACACTGGATTCGTGGGTTGCATCAGTCGTTTAGTCATCAATCATGTAGAGTTTGATTTACTCCAAGAGGCACACGAGAATCAAGGTGTTACAAATTGCGAAACATGTAGTGCATCCGAAGATATTTGTAAAAATGGTGGAATATGCCAAGAAGCGTTAACAAAAACTGGTTATAAATGTATATGCCCACCAGGTCGTACAGGACCCCATTGTGAACGAACTGGACAATCTTGTTACGAGGGTATCTGCGGCGTTGGAAAATGTATTGAAAATCTAAATGGTATTGAATGCCATTGTCCATTAAACAAAACTGGTGAACATTGTGAACAAACCATATCGATCACGGAACCTGCTTTTGGTGGAGATGCTTACATTGCATACCCAACACCAAAACCAAAGAAATTAAAAATGTCTTTACGATTTAATCCGGCAACATTAAAAGATGGTCTATTGTTTTATTGTGGTGAAAGTGAGGAAGGTAATGGAGACTTTACAAGTTTGGCAATTAAAGACAGGCGTTTAGAATTCAAAATAGATACTGGTACTGGGCCAGTAACTGTTCGTAGTAGTTCCGAATTAAAACCAGGTAAATGGGTGATTGTGACTGCAATGAAAGTAGGAAGTGAGGTACGCTTAATGTTAGATCGTGAAAGTGAATCGTCTGTTAAATCAACATCACAAAAACCAATTAATTTACAAACACCTCTATATGTTGGTGGTTATGATAAACAACGAGTTACATTAAATAACAACGTTGACGTTAATTCTGGATTTGAAGGATGTATTTCTGATGTTGAAGTATCTGGTGAAAATTTGGTTTTAGTAACATCAGCTGTTGATGCGGCAAATGTACAAGATTGTTCAAATTTCCAACAACGAAATCCATTTAGAAGAAATGATGCGGAATCAGAAAATAGTTATCCACAATCAAGTAGACCATCAAGAAACCCATGTGATAGCAATCCATGTATAAATAATGGACGATGTCATCAAATTCGCGAAGATGAATTCTTCTGTACTTGTATAGGAGGATATACTGGAAGTCATTGTGAAATTGCCCCGAATATGTGCGATAAATTAAGACCATGTCAAAATGGTGGAACTTGCTTGGGATCTGAGACTAAATACAAATGTGACTGTCCATTGTTTTTCTCTGGCAGAAATTGTGAACAACGTAAGTAAATATATCAAAATATGATGGTAATGTTCTGTGTTAGCTTTAACTACCGAATTCAGTAAACATTGTTTAAAAAAGCTGTATATTAATTTTATCCTCATAGAGAAAATGATTTTATAACCATCAGTGATGGTGAAATTTGGGATAATTTTTTTTCAAATGTTCGTCAACTTGACTGAATATTATTATTTTACATTTTTTCGATCCAATCGTACTCTACTCAGATATACCTATGTAAATTTGTAATTGGTAATTATTCTTAATCTATTTATATCTACTCATTTACTAAAGTAGTAGTTAATCCTCTGTCATATCATCTATAATATAAAAATGAATCGCTGAATGTGTTGCTAAGCACAAATCTCGAGAGCAGGTGAACCTATTTCGCTAATTCTTTTTTTGGAATATTCCTTGAAGTACGAGAATGGTTCTTACGCAGAGAAAATTTAAAAAAATTTCCTGAAAAAGTCCAAAAACAACAGTTTTCTGTACTCCCATACAAACGATTCGCGACCAAAATTTAAAAAATTGCTTAGATAATTGTAAAAAATACTATTTTCTTTTCGCAAAATTTGAATACATTATTTGCGGCTTAGTTTCGTTAATCTTAATCCTTTTTAGCCAAGTCATCAAATTTTAATCATTCCAAAATAATATTTTACAAACTTTGTGTATTAGACCTATGTATGATACACAAAGTCATCTGCTACAAAATTTCTATGATACGGAGCCAAGACCGAAGGCCGGCCCTTGAGTACTGGGTGTCCCATATCATATACCGGATGTAAAAATAAAAATTTCGTGTTACGGGTTTCCTACAACAAATATCGGGCTATTCACAACAAATATTGGGTGCTCCAAATTCTCACAGCAACGCGTGACCGGGTCTGCTAGTTAATAATATTTTTATTCATTAAATAGGTGTAGAAATAAGAAGTGATGCACGTTTTGCTGGAGATGGTTATTTAGAATTAAGTGGTGATTTATTACGCACTGGTCTAAAACCTGAACAACAACAACAAATTGCTCTACAATTTACAACCACTAGTTCAAATGGTCTTTTATTATGGTACGGACAAGAACCAAATGTTGATGGTAGAGACCGCGATTATATCTCAATGGCTGGTAATTAAATAAAAATAAAAAGTTTATTTGTAATATATTTGTATAATTTATAATTTTTTATATTTTCTATATTTGCAGTTGTTGGAGGATATTTAGAAGTGGCGTGGAATTTGGAAACCAGATCAACAAGTATTTTATATAATAAACTTCGAGTTGATGACAATGTAACTCATACAGCGCTATTTAAACGTGATGGCAGTTATGGAATTTTGGACGTCGATCATACTGGAGAAATGTTTAGTGAATTAGTGGATGCATACACTGATAAATTGCATTGTAATGGAAATATTTATATAGGTAAGTTTTAAAAGAATTAAATGTTGAAGTGAAACTGTAATTTAATGAACGTAAAAACTAATAATAAACTGAACTATACATTTTATAAATTAAACGAAATGAATTCATTCCATAGATAACTTCAACTGAATACATGTCCATATAATACGGCAACAGAAACTTTTTATGGAACATTATAGTTTTTTTTCATGAGAGGAATTTAGAAATAAATAAAACGACACGAGTTTCATAGCCTCTCTCTGTTAAACCTAGACTTATTTTCCCTACTACGTAAGATCTTACAAATCTGGACTAATTCTAAATTTTATATTAAATAAACAATATAATATGAAAAAAGTACTAATATGAAAAAGATATATTAAAATATATAAATATATTCAAAATAATATAGGTATTATTGTATATATATATATAAAAGTACTAATATATATATATATATATATATATATATATATATATATATATATATATATATATATATATATATTAGTTCTTTTATATATATATATATATATATATATATATATATTAGTACTTTTATATATATATATACAATAATACCTATATTATTTTGAATATATTTATATATTTTAATATATCTTTTTCATATTAGTACTTTTTTCATATTATATTGTTTATTTAATATAAAATTTATATATATATATATATATATATATATATATATATATATATATATATATATATATATATATATATATATATATATATATATATATATATATATATATATATATATATATATATATATATATATATATATATATATATAATTATTATATATAATTATAACCTCTATGAAATTATTACCTGGTTGTTTCTAATTATGGTTTGTCTAAAAAGTTTTTCCACTTTTCATAAGTAAAATGTTCTCTTTCGCGGGATTTGGAAAAATTTAGATTATGCAAACAGTTTTTTTGTATGTAGGTAACCATAAATTTTTTATAAAGAACTCCGATTTCAACGATTGATTTTATTGCAATAACACAACGCTTAATTTTCCTACATCATAATTTTTACAACAAAAAAAAAAAAAAAAAAAACTTAATATCAAAAGGAGTGGAGTTTATTATACCGAATTTATAGTGTAAACAAGTAAACAATAAAAATTTAAAAAAATAAAAGTATAAAAATAAAAGTCTAAAAAGTATAAAAATGATTTTAAATAGAATGAATCTACTAACAATTTCCTTGTGACCAATTACCATTCGTAATCGATGCTAATCGAATTGTTAGCAAAGAAACATTCGTTTGCATACTTCTATCCGACTTCGATTAGTAATTGGTCACTAGGAAATTATTTGTAGTAAAAGTATTTATTTAATGTATATTTTTTTAGTAGTATATATATAATAAACAGAAATTTAAATTTTGTGTAAATAAAAAATTTATGGTTTAAATTTTCAGGAGGAACGCCAAATATTATCCTTATGACCGGCCAAAAGTACACTCAAGGATTTAATGGTTGTATAAATGCTATGGAACTTCAGAATATTGAAGAACAAATAGATTTTGGTACAAAAGCATTATCTGGAGTTAATGTTAAACCCTGCAGGTAAAGAAATTTCTAAAAATTTCAAGTTTTTAATTCAAAATAATTTCAATAACACGATTTAAATTCAACTAATATTCTCAGTGAAATCAACTGGAGAAAAAAGTTTCTATTTTTAATATTGATTGGTCTTTATAATATTTTTTATTTTACATTTATATGTTTCTTATTCTTTTTTAGTACTTCTTTTTCTTTATTATTAAAACACTAACTAATTATAACTTTTGTTCTTGCTTACCGAATAATTAAAAATTGGATTACCTTCATAATGTATGTATAAATAATTAACATATAAAGATTAAAATGGATACCATCATCATTAATTTTATACCCGCATGATCAATTTGATGAATTTGAACAACCCCCACCTGTAAATATCATACATCCACGTCCACCAAATATTTATTCAAATGCTTCAAAATTTCATTCAATTAACTTAAACGTGTTAGAAATATTTATTTTTTTTCATATATTAATTTATAGTGAATTTTATAATTATACTTTTATTTCAATATTAGATAGTATTTATGTGTATTATAATCGATTTAGTCAAAATGCCTTAGCTTTAATAAAAACATGCTTAGATATAAATAATATTTTCAATTATTTTTTAATCATATTTTTTAAATATCAATAATATCCCACAACTAATATATCGGAACACATATCATAATTAAATTAATAAAACTATATCACTGTATAAAAATTTATATGTATATATATATATATATATGTGTATATATATATATATATATATATATATATATATATATATATATATATATATATATATATATATATATATATAAATTGACTAATTGATAATTGATAGGTATTTGTGTTATTTAAATGAACAATTATCAAATTATGTATTCTGGTTTTTTAATCTTTACAAGCAACTTGAAGAAATATGATTTATACAGAAAAATATTTCAAACATTTTGTATTTTAAAATCAACCATACTTACTACAACAAAAATGTAAATAAATGCTATTAATAAACACAAATAATATTATTTGAAGCTTTTATTATTTAATGATTTTAAACAATACTTCTATGGATTTAAATTTTATGAATACAAATTTATTTTCATTTTGATGAATATATGATTTTCTGTTTCTACTGAAAAATTTGATGTTGACTATACATTGTTTGTATAAATAAAAATAAATGAAATAAAATAAAAACAAAGGAAAGTATACGAATAGATATTTCAGTAGTCCTAAATTCAAAGTTTCTATATATTATACCCTCAATCTATCTTGAAATCTTTTACTAAAAATAAAAAAATAATTATTGATTGAAATGAAAAAACATTTATTTGAAATATTTTTCTTGTTATATATAAATTTTTGAATTCAAATTGAATTAGGAACTTCATTGGTGAAATTTTACTCTTCTAATCTACGATTCACCAAATTTTTAATTCAGGAATAACTCTTATACAGTGATTAAGAGGGATTATTCGCAGGTATTAATCATTAAAAACACACTCCTTTATATACAATTTTTTCAATTTTCCCCACAAGTAACTCAAAAAATATTTATGAGATTTAATTATGAGATTTGGTATTCACAATATTGAAATAAAAACGGAGGACTTTTCGAAGAATTTTTCTCGAAAAAAAATTTCTAAATATCAAATCAAATTTTATTATTATCTTAGAAATTTTTTTTCGAGATAAATTCTTTGGCCCTCCGTTTTCATGTCAATATTATGCATACCAAATTTCCTAACATTTGGATTAGTATTTTTTGAGATGTGCGCGAAAATTGAAAGAAATCAAATGTATATTACATGTTATTTTTAAATGTAAAATTTACCAACATCTTCATAATGAAAATTAAAAATTTTCAATATGAGCTTTGTTCGCGGATTTTCTTGATTGTATAGATTTTCATCAAAACGGGGACACAGTGCGCATTAGGCATTCTTAAGATAAAAAAAATATCAAGCAAATAATCTCGGCCCCATTTTGATGAAATAAAATGTCACCACAACTGCTTGGTTGCTCAAAACTCAAATAGCATAATTCCTTCCGAATTAGAAATTAATAAAAATATTGATTCATTGTTCCTTTAAATACATAAATAGATAGTTAGATAAATTTAATATTAATATAAAACATATTCATAAGTATGGAATATTAAATTTTGTTACCTTTGTTAATAATTAATTATTAAAAATAAAAATATATTGTTATAAAAATGGTGGTATAATCCACACAATAGTTTAATCAATTAACGGCGAGTTAGGGAATACACAAATATGGTACACGCTACATTTATCTAACTTACCATATTGTAAATATATGCTCATGAAAAGTGTTAAAGGATAATTTTACATGCATGCAATTTTCCTGTTCAAACTGCTATTTTTACGCGAAAAATTATCGAATCTATATTGTCCACACCTTATTTATAAACTTTTACTCTCTTTTTTCTTAATTATAAGCTCAACAATTTATATAATTTCCCAAAGATTATCCATTCTTCTAAGAAAAATTATTCTTTAAAGCACACAAAAATAAGAATTTTTTGCAAGAATTTTACTTTATAAAAGCATATCTGAAAGTATGTTTATTTTTTTCCGATAAACTGCCTGAAATAATGATTGCACATAAGTATGTCGGAAATAATTCTTCAAAATCTATAAATATTTCAAATATGTCTAGTATCGTGTAAATGCTAAAAAAACTTTGTAAAATTTTTACGAGACTTGGTCTATTGTTGATGACTGGCACGAAATGGTAGATTAAAAAAATCGTTCATAAATGCAAAAGTGTGAATTTAATAATAATTAATGCATAATCAATAAATGATAATTTACCCTTGATTCAAAAACTAGAACAACAAGCCTTCAAATGATATGTGCGAGTGATTCAGATTACATAATTTTTCGCTAAGATAGAGTTATAAGATTTTTCGTGTGTTTAAAAGTATTTTTCAATGCTTTTGAAATGTATATAATCCGATTAGTGTGTTAAAAAGAAAAGATTATTATCATTCGATAAAGGATGCAAAGCGGTAAATAATAATTTGATGATAAAATTTAAAATAGTTTCAAATACACAAAATATGGTAACAGTTGTTAAACCAAAAACTAATAAAATTTGAAAAAATAATTTTAAAACGGATGAAATTTCCAACTCCAAAAAAATTTTCAACTCCGTAAAACTACTCTCAATTATTTATAAATTGTTATTTTACAGAAAAAAATTTCGACAAGAAAAATTTGTTTTATTTACTTTTCAGTAATATAAGTCTATATTTAATAAAAAAAACAAACGATTAGTTTTTAAACGTTGTATTATATAATATTTATAAAAAATTGATTGAATAGCAAAAGTAAATAAGAATACTTAAAATAATTGTTTAGTAAATCATCGAAAAGTTTGATTTGTAAATTCGTAGTTTTATAATCTCGGCATATTATGGAGTATATTAAAGTTAGTCTAAAAATTGTAACGCTAGCAAATATTGAATAAACTAATAAAATTTTGGTTTTGGGTTGTTCACTCTATTAAGATCCATAGCTGAAATTTGGTTAGTGTATTCTAGTCTTAGAGTTCGTGATTAAGCTAAATGGATCTATTCGATCTTTTGGATCCATAACCTATTTTTAAGCTGTAAGAGATAGAAGAAAATTCAAATATAAAAAATGTTAGTTTCTTAAAAATATTCAACTTATGTTATAAACATTTTCTCGTGAACTGTGTAAACTTGCCACTATTTCAGCTTATTAACATATTAGGACATATTATAGATTGATGAAGTGTTTCGTCACGTATATACCTGTTCTTTTCTATCTGGCAGAAACATTAACCAAACTTAAGTTTGTAGATTTTGTTTTGATTTTCTAATTATGGTTAAGTGTGGAATTTGCAAACATTATTGTCATGCATATCCGTGCTTAATAATAAGCATAACCACGAATTTGATTTTTAATATGAAATTATTGCAATTAAAAAAGACTTGTAACACTTCGAAAGTGAAATTTTAAATTATTAAAGATTATCGTGTTTTTTGTTGTTGTAATTTTACCTAAATAAAAAGGTACAATATTAATAATGTATTAAAGCAATGTGTAAGACAAGGGCAAGGAACATTCTGACAAACAGAAAAGAACAAGTATACATACTGACGCAGTTACTTCGCTAGTCTATTATGTATGTTATAGTACATTACACTATTATTATATTATAAGACAAAGTACTGTATAATTCAAAAATAGTTAAAGTCGAATATTTAAAAAACTAACACTGTTAGGTGTCATGTTCATTTGCTCTTAATTTTCACTTTGAACAATTTTATTCAATACATAGACTTTTTACACATTTAGTGCATTACGATCACCATTATATAAATTAAAAAATTTTTTTTAAGTAGATAGTACTTGATAAAAACGATCGAATTTATTTTTCGTTTTTGCATGCAAAACCGAATGAACCTCCGACACGTGTCTAATCTATTGATACACTAACCGGATTAATGAATAAATACTCTATATTATTATTTTCAAAATAAAAGTATACGCCTAATAGCTGATTTGAGTTAAATGAAGTTTTTGGTAGAATATTTTTTTAAGAGTAACGGGTAAACACTAACGGATAAAATATATTTTATTATGTAAATAATTTTTGACGTTATTAAAAATACAATTAAAGCGTGTTTATATAATTTAAGAAACCAATTTTATAACATTTTTTAATTATTAATTTTAATTTTTTTTGTTATACGTATTTCGACTGGATTTATAATTGAGAATAAGGCTGGTAAATGTCTTTTAAAAAATATTAATCAATTCTTAATAGGTTTATAAGTGCTTAATTGTTACGCAATATATTGCGAAAATGTGTAATTTTCTACCATAATTTTTATGACTAATAGTAACTGGAAGAAAATTATTTACTGAATTTAACCAAATTTATTAATTAATTAAATTTTTCAGCGATAACGATAATGAAAATGAAGACGCCGATAATGGTGACGATATTGTAAATTAAGCAATAAATTAAGAAAATAAATACAAATAAAATCCCAAATGGAAAAACGAAAAAATTGCCTAGCAAATAAAAATAATAAAAAAAAAAACGAAATTTTTAATTCATTTTTGCTTTACCATGCGCGTATCTTTAGATAATTATAGCGATTTATAATAAAAAAATATGTGTTCAAATGTTAATTACGTTCTAAAGTATTTTTTTTATACGTTCTTAATTAAATACGCAACAAATTTTAATACGCTTCAGTCGCTGCGTTCAATATTTTTGGTACTGAAGACGAAAATAAAAATACTCATTACAAACATCGTTATAAGTACATAATTAACAAAAATTCGAAAATTTGTTGTGTTAACAATTACTGCCATTGCTTATGTTCATTTTTCTGTTTTATTTTATATGTTTCTAACTGTTATATCATTTTTTAACGCACATTCGTATTTTTAAAATAATTTCGTGTGCCATTTTATATATTTGTTAAAATATATATATATATATATATATATATATATATATATATATATATATATATATATATATATATATATATATATATATATATATATATATATATATATATATATATATATATATATATATATATATATATATATATATATATATATATTCATATTAGAATAGCAATAGTCAAATAATTTTTAATTGTAGAAAACGAAGATGGCTCTTGTAATATTACATTTTATAGTCAAAAGATGGATCTTTATATAATAAGACGTAAAAATTGAAAAGTTGTTTTAAAGATTGTCATCAGTGAAAGATTTCGATTGATGGTCATTATTTGTATAATTCTGAGAATAACACAATTGTTGTTTTGTTATATGGAGAATGTTATATTAAAAGCTATATCGGTAATAATTCAAAACTTCAGATTATAATATTTATACTAATAGAAAAAAGTATTCAACTTTTAGGACCTAGTACTTAAGACTTATTAGTCCCTGTGTAGTTCTATTATAAGAAAACTGGAAATTTATTATTTTGTAGGGGTTTAGTGATGAATACAATATTTTAATAGAACTCTTTGAACAGATGTTTAAGCTGAGCGGATCATAGTTTGTACACGTATCATCTGCTTTGTAAATATTTTATTTCTTTTTATGATACCAATAGAATTAGCTTAAAAAGAAGTCAAATTTCAATACACATTATTATTTTTTTATTTATTGTTTATTACATTTTTTAAAACCTTAAATCTATTCCATCCGCTCAAATTATGAAACAACTGTTTTACGCTTAACAGAGATGAATTAATCAGAAATTATTGACAGATGTAATTATTTTGAGAACTTCAGTAATGGTCTGCGTGCGGAGAAATTAATTTTAAACTTTATAACCCAAGCTAAAAGTAGCAATTGTTTTTCGTTTTAATATAAATACAAAAATCAAAATTTTGCGATAAACTTAAATATAAATACATTTTTTTTCTTTCTATTATATAAAAATTTCCTTCCATATAATGAACCGCTAATTAACTAGCAAACTTTAATTCCTCAAATATGTATTATCTATAAAATACTTTTTGTAAGTTTGTAATTTTAATAAGACAGTTTTTTTCAATTTTTACTTCACTTTTATTTATATGATCCAAACAAATTATGTTGAGTAAATTTGCAATTATTACAAAAACCATTTGAATTATATAAAAAACATTGTAAAATTATATGTAGAATTTTTATTTTGGAACAATTCAAAAAAGAATACCCAAGTAAAATTTTATCATTTTGTAAATTTCAAATAATTATTATAATAATAAAATTATAATAAATTATGTCTCTACTTAATAAAATGCACTCTTATGCGCATATTTAATTTTATTAATTATTTTTATTGTTCAAATTGTATATCAATTGAAGAAAATTTATATTGAAAAATATAATTAATTATATATAAATTATTTAATGATTACATATGTAAAAAGTGCATTTTCAAAAAAAACTTGACAATAAATGAAATAAAAAAATTAATAAAAAATTGTATGATATAAAATAATTATGAGAAAACAAATATAAATGATATTTTATGTAAACATGTTGTTTTCTTTACACATCCCTGTATAAAATAATGTCTAGGATAGGATATTTGACTGCAAATTCTGACTTTGCTGTATTTCATATGAAAGTGTGAAACTAGATTCAATAACATAACAAAACATAAAAATTAAATGAAAATTGATTCAAAAACAAAAAATTTGTAAGCTATCAAAGACGTTTTGCATGTAATTTATATGAAGATACCATGTACTAAGAATTAATATTATAAAACAGTATTTCCTTCCTTGCTTTTTAATCAGGATTTTTTAATGTCCTATCTTGCTTATTTTTAAATATTTTCAAAAAATATCGTTAGACCCAATTGAAGTAATTTAAAAAAATTTAGTCAAATACCCTATTATATTGTTTAATTTTAAGGCCATTGGTTTTACTCTGTGTAGTCGAATTCCACTGCTACTAATTTTTTTCTTTTGGAGGAAAATAAAGAAAATGATTATCTTCAAAATTTAAGCTTGATACTCCGGTATATAATGGCTGTAAAATTTTTGGGTTTAAAATAAAAACTTGAAATTCTGCAACTCCAAGTAGAAAATTCAGTCAATCTTATGCACTAGATGTTTAAATAGTAAGTTTCTAAATAAATTCAACTTTTTTTCTAGTTTTTAAACACTCATATGCAAATTTTTTCTTAAGTAGAAGGCTAAATTATCTCATATTAATTGTTTAGGTATATTAGCTTTACGTAATTTACATTTATTGCATCACATCAATTTACATAATCAAGGGCAGTACAAACTACTTTTACTACAAACTTTTTTTGATCGCGTACACAATGTAACAAAAATAGTTATAAATTTTACCCCCTAATTTTATATTCATTTCGCCAAATAATTTTTAATCATAATTTAATGTGCAGAAGATCGTGTAGTATGTTAAACACAAACGTGACGTACAAAAACCAACCCGACCCGTGCAAACTACACCCAACAAATCCATGGATTAATAACAGTCTAAGGCACATCGCACATGAGGTGATTTAGGTGAATATCAGCGATATCACAGCATTTTAGTCGCACACGGAGCAACAGAAGTTGCTCCGAGTTTTTTGAAGAAGGAACGTTTTAAATTTAGACATTTCTTAAAAATGTATGCAATTGAAAACCATTCTACAGCAGCCCGATCATCCACTGGAAACTTACCTGTGGAAAGAGTACATTCAACACTGTTAGAAACTATAAGAATTTTAAAATTAAAACAACCCTCACTAACCACTCCAGAACTATTAGATATGGCAACCCTAACTTACAATAACTCCATTCATACTTCCACCAAATTAACGCCGTTTGAAATAATTAATGGAATTCGAGAAAATACCATTCTTACACCCCAAAATAACTCATTGACAGAATATAATGAGGAAAGACAAAAGGAGATCCAAATTATTAACGATAAATCAAAACAAAATTAAGCTAACCGAAAAACACAATAAACTAAATTCAGGTAAAAACACCCCACCTTCTGTTAAAGGCACAAACTACGTTAAGACCAACCAACGCAATACTAAATTAAAACCAGCATTCGATAAAATTAACGTTACCGAACAAAACAAACTAACAGTCACTACTGATAAGAAATTCAAATATCATAAAGGCAAATTAAAACTGAGAAAGTAACATTTACCTTTTCAGGTGCTTAATAACTACCAGTCAACACATCGACTATCGTGACATATCCCATACTAAAGGACTACTAGTATTAAACTTAGGACAAACTAGAATAATATCATATTTTAATAACTTAATTCATTTAATAAATATCACCAGTTTACAAGATACCATAAATAACATGGAACACACATTGATCCATACAAAACTTAATCGTACTTTCTTTTACAATTCAGAACAACTAATTACCCAAATAGACAGTTTAAAAGATAAAATTAACGAACTAGTAATTAACCATACAATCAAAAAACGAGGACTTGTAGATGGACTAGGATCCCTAATAAAAAAGATTTCAGGTAATATGGATAACGATGACGCGTTAAGAATTAACGAACAAATACGATCCCTTCAGGATAACGAATTACTAATTAAATCCAACATAGATTCACAACATAAGTTGAATTATCAAATGATCCAACGATTCGAAAATATCACGAACTTTATTAATACTGAGCAATGTAAACTACAAATCATAGTTCAATCAATTAAAGATTATCCCAACATAGAACAACAGTTATTTCAAAGTCAATTTTACTTTTCCATGCAATCACAGATTCAAATATTAAAAGACCATATTGACGCAATAATAAACTCAATTCAACTTGCAAAACTTGGAATATTATCAAAACACATATTAAACAAATCAGAACTCAAAATAGTCAAAGAATCTTTAGATTCTCAACTGAACATTTTGAAAGACGAACACATCTATGAATTACTCCAACTTAAAGCCTACTTTAATGAAACTAATATTGTATTTGCTATCCAAATCCCACAAATATCCAATCAAACTTATAAAACCTTACGGCTCAGACCTCTACCCGAAAATAACCAAATAATAAAACCCATTACAAATTACCTTATCTACAATCATGCACAATATGCGTTCATCGAAAAGCCTTGCCCACAGATAGAGTCAATCTACTTATGTAATCCACTAACAATTCAAAATACAAGCACTAATGAATGTGAAATAAACATAATCGAAAATAAACCAGCCAAATGCTTATTACATCGAACCATCGAACAAAACTTCATTGAAGAAGTCGAAAAATTGGATGGTTAAACTCCCTTCTAAAGGACGGAGGAGTCATGTATTCCAACATAGCACAGCAATAATGTAAATTACAGGTGTTGTTCACGTTTTGCTTAGCCAGCAAACATCAAACTAACATCCGTTGACGACACGAAATAGCCAACACAAGTGAATATTCTAGAACATTATTATTCAATATAAATTGAGACATTTCATTCTTATAACAAACAAGAACAACACCTGTAATTTACATTATTGCTGTGCTATGTTGGAATACATGACTCCTCCGTCCTTTAGAAGGGAGTTTAACCATCCAATTTTCACATTCATTAGTGCTTGTATTTTGAATTGTTAGTGGATTACATAAGTAGATTGACTCTATCTGTGGGCAAGGCTTTTCGATGAACGCATATTGTGCATGATTGTAGATAAGGTAATTTGTAATGGGTTTTATTATTTGGTTATTTTCGGGTAGAGGTCTGAGCCGTAAGGTTTTATAAGTTTGATTGGATATTTGTGGGATTTGGATAGCAAATACAATATTAGTTTCATTAAAGTAGGCTTTAAGTTGGAGTAATTCATAGATGTGTTCGTCGTTCAAAATGTTCAGTTGAGAATCTAAAGATTCTTTGACTATTTTGAGTTCTGATTTGTTTAATATGTGTTTTGATAATATTCCAAGTTTTGCAAGTTGAATTGAGTTTATTATTGCGTCAATATGGTCTTTTAATATTTGAATCTGTGATTGCATGGAAAAGTAAAATTGACTTTGAAATAACTGTTGTTCTATGTTGGGATAATCTTTAATTGATTGAACTATGATTTGTAGTTTACATTGCTCAGTATTAATAAAGTTCGTGATATTTTCGAATCGTTGGATCATTTGATAATTCAACTTATGTTGTGAATCTATGTTGGATTTAATTAGTAATTCGTTATCCTGAAGGGATCGTATTTGTTCGTTAATTCTTAACGCGTCATCGTTATCCATATTACCTGAAATCTTTTTTATTAGGGATCCTAGTCCATCTACAAGTCCTCGTTTTTTGATTGTATGGTTAATTACTAGTTCGTTAATTTTATCTTTTAAACTGTCTATTTGGGTAATTAGTTGTTCTGAATTGTAAAAGAAAGTACGATTAAGTTTTGTATGGATCAATGTGTGTTCCATGTTATTTATGGTATCTTGTAAACTGGTGATATTTATTAAATGAATTAAGTTATTAAAATATGATATTATTCTAGTTTGTCCTAAGTTTAATACTAGTAGTCCTTTAGTATGGGATATGTCACGATAGTCGATGTGTTGACTGGTAGTTATTAAGCACCTGAAAAGGTAAATGTTACTTTCTCAGTTTTAATTTGCCTTTATGATATTTGAATTTCTTATCAGTAGTGACTGTTAGTTTGTTTTGTTCGGTAACGTTAATTTTATCGAATGCTGGTTTTAATTTAGTATTGCGTTGGTTGGTCTTAACGTAGTTTGTGCCTTTAACAGAAGGTGGGGTGTTTTTACCTGAATTTAGTTTATTGTGTTTTTCGGTTAGCTTAATTTTGTTTTGATTTATCGTTAATAATTTGGATCTCCTTTTGTCTTTCCTCATTATATTCTGTCAATGAGTTATTTTGGGGTGTAAGAATGGTATTTTCTCGAATTCCATTAATTATTTCAAACGGCGTTAATTTGGTGGAAGTATGAATGGAGTTATTGTAAATTAGGGTTGTCATATCTAATAGTTCTGGAGTGGTTAGTGAGGGTTGTTTTAATTTTAAAATTCTTATAGTTTCTAACAGTGTTGAATGTACTCTTTCCACAGGTGAGTTTCCAGTGGATGATCGGGCTGCTGTAGAATGGTTTTCAATTGCATACATTTTTAAGAAATGTCTAAATTGAATGTTTTCGAATTCTAATCCAGGGTCGTGAATTATTTTTTTGGGTATTCCGTGTCTAGCTAAATATGTTCTCAGTCCTTTTAGTATTTCGTGTCCGTTTTTATAAGGTAATATAATAGTTTCACAATATTTTGAAAATTTATCTAATATGGTAAGTATGATTGTTTTTTCGATGAATAATACGTCAATATGAATAAGTTCGAAAGGTTTGTGGGCTTGTTCGGTTTTTCTTATTGCAATTTGAGTGGATGTCGTTCGTATTTACCCCGTGCGCACGTGTCGCAAGTATTTATAAAGGTGTTAATTTTCGCTTTCATGTTATCGAAGTAGTATCGTCTTTTAAGGTGGTTGAGCGTTTCGTCTATCCCTTTATGAATTGACAGTTCATGGTAGTCCTTTATTAATTTCGTTTGTTCGTCAGTGTTTTCAATGTCTTCGAGTTTTTTCATACATCTAATTAATTTGTATTTGTTGAATAAGATTTGTGCACTTGGTCTATAAGTGAAAATGTTCTGTCATCAGCGAATATAGCGTTAGTTTTCGAGGGTGATAAGTATTCCTTAAATATTTTAATGATGTTTGGTTCGTTGAGTATGAAGAGTTCAATTGTCTTTCTTTTCCGTGTTTTAAAGAAAGTTTCGTTAGTCACTTTGTTTGTCATAGTCACGTCTATAATAAATTGGTTACTAAATTCGTTAAGCGCTCGTTCAGAGACGTTTATTCCGTCTGTAATATTTTCATCAGCTGAGTGCTGTATGGAGGCTTCTGCTTCTACTGATTCTTGGTCTATGTTATTGAAGAATTGTACTCTAGAAAGTGCGTCGGCATTAGAATTTTGTTTACCCGGTTTGTAGTCGATGTGAAAATTAAAATCAGATAATTTGGTTCTCCATCGTATTAGTTTGGAATTTGGTTCCTTGAGAGAGAATATCCATTTAAGTGGTTTGTGGTCTGTTAAAATGTTAAATTTTTATCCGTATAAGTAGGGTCGAAACTGTTTGCATGCCCACACGATAGCCAGGAGTTCTTTTTCGATCGTACTGTAATTACATTCTGATTTATTTAGTGTACGCGAAGCGTAGCTTATGGGTCTGTCTTGTCCAACTGATCCTTGTGACAAAACCGCACCAATTGCAAAATTTCTTGCGTCAGTCGTTAGAATGAACGGTTTGGTAAAATCCGGATACTGTAATATAGGATCTCCAGAGAGTAGAGTCTTACAGTACTCGAAACATTCTACGTATTTAGGGTCTTTGATGTTAATAGTAGTTCCTTTACGCAAGCATTCGGTCATTGGCTTAGTTATTTTAGCGAAATTATTGATAAATTTCCTATAATATCCTATAAGTCCAAGAAATGATTTGATCTCTGTGACTGTTTTGGGTATTGGGAATCGTTTTATTATATCAATTTTTTTTGGGTTTGGTTTTATGCCGTCCGTGGTTACAATGTGTCCTAAAAACTCTAAGCCTTAAGAGTGCATTTTTGAAGATAATAATGTGTTTTTTTTTTTCTAACAGTAAGATTATCAAATTTTTGTATCTAGACCTACAACTGTTTTTTGTTTTTGTTAATCTTTGATTCCTTCGTACGATTTAAGATAATGAAAATCGTTGAATAATGTTAATAAGTATAAATAATGCAAACAATTGCTGTTGCATTCATTTTTTTCTTTATATGGTGTACATATAATTTTCTCGTTTCAATAATTATTTAAATTCGATTGATCTGATATAAAATAATCGTTTTGTTTATATTTGTTTAAATTAAAATTATTTTTAATCAAAATTGTTTTATTAACCGATTCAAATATTTTAACATGACTGTAAACTTTATTGATTATTTTTCACGTAAAATATGTTATAAATTTATGACTTTTGGGAACAGATGAATTTTATGTTCCGATAAGTCTTTGTTTATTAACTATTCAAAAAATTGCAATGTTTGTTTTTTATTTTTTTGAATTTAAAATTAGTTAATTGGCAAATTTACTATTTTGAATCTATAATCTGAAAATAAATAGACATTTTTTTTTCACTATTGTATAACTAGACGATTTTGCATTTCGTTTCTATATAATTTTCGAAAACGTTATGCTATTTTTATGAAATTTTTAGGCACGTTTATCACATTCAGGAAATTTAAGAAAAAGATCTATAGTGTATATTTTGTGTCTAATGAAAAAAGATATCACCATATGTGAGATCTACTGCTCAGAGCACTTATTTGTTTATAAAATGTGGTCAATTTCATGATGGTATTGTTCAGTCCATTCTTCAAGTCTTTATAAATAAATAATTTTTTTTAACTTTAAGGCATCAATCTTTATTCACCAAATTATTAAGGGTCCTTAATTGATCGATCGAAGTTAGGTCATATTTTAAGTAAACGATTTTGAGTTTCTTGAGTTTCGGCTGTAACTTGAACGCGTTTTCTGAATTGAAAACACAAATACAAAGTAACTTTTAGCAAACATGTACAAATGTTAGGAAGGTGCGCCTTTTTAATTGACATGATATGAAGGGCCGTAATTTAGAGTAATAAGAAAAATTAATTTTTCTACTGAATCCGGCTACCATTGTAGAAAATTTTCAAAAATATCAACTGGTTTTAGCTATGCAAACTAAGAAGATACGAAATTTTGAAATCGAGGTGAAATGAAATGACATGTTTTCATTTATTTCTGACTGAGGTCTACCATTCACCAAATTGTTAGTATAAAAATTAGCACATTTTAATGTATAGTTAGTAGATACGATAATTAATTAAAAATATTGAATTACTAAAATTTATATACACAGACAATAAAAAGGTATGATATTACACACATTACACAAGATTTGATAAGCATTATGCATAAATATATTGAATAAACATCACACATGTAAAAATATCATAAATAATTTGTTTTAGAAAATACCTCCTACTTTGTGTTTCCGATTTGCAGTGCCATTAAGTGCTCGTAAGTGGATTGAGCGAGACTTTCGATAGAGCCGTAAATGTTTTTAGTGATAAATAATATACTGGTAAATGTGTTCTACCAAAAATCAGTCCTGCACGTCGTAGGTTTGTATATATTTGAAGTGATAAGAAGTTATTTGAGGTAAAAACAAAAATTGTAGAGCATGCAAATTTCAGATTAAAAAGAGTTTTTTATCTTTTTGGCTAATACAAAAACAAATGGAGCTAGAGAAGTTAACACACATATATACTGATCGCTATCATTTTATCGTGTAATGTAGAAAAAAATGTTAAAATATAGAATATTATACATAAATATTTACATTAAAACAGAAGTCAGTATATGTTATACATTATTATTTTTTAAATTTGCTTAGTGGAGATCCCCACTATTAAAAAAAAGACTAATGTGTAACACATATTTTCGTGTATATATATATATATATGTATGTGTATATATATATATATATATATATATATATATATATATATATGTATGTGTATATACATGTATATGTATGTTATATATATATATATATATATATATATATATATATATATATATATATATATATATATATATATATATATATATATATATATCTCAATGTTTTCTGGATGCCAAAACGCGAGCTAACTACTAACAGTGTTAATTGTTAAGATACTAGACTTATACTTTAGTATCAATGTTTGACCTATTTTTAATGATAATTCATAAAATATTCTAAATATGTAGTTCATATAGTTATAAATACATTTAAAATAATATGTATTGTATATATGTTTAGGTGTATTATCTAAATGTGAGCTTAAAGACGAATCTCTTATGAAAAAGTTTACGAAAAAATATTACAAACAAAAGTTGTTTAAGTTTTTAAAACTAAACATTTTTGTTTTAAAATTGCTCCTATCTGTTCGAAGTTCGAAAGTTGGATCATGGATCCATTGGACCGAATGAATAGTTTTTGCTCATTCAAGAACTTAAACTCATTTGTTATATCTAAAACACGTTAGCAAAGTTTCAGTTCGATATTCCTTTTTGTTTATGAGTTATCCTTACAAGAGTATCAGCCTGACAGGCGGACATGAAGGCAGGGACTAATTATTTAATTCACTTAATACCTATACCAAAATTTTGGTTGTGGCTTCACTATTTTCTATCCTTACAAACTTTAGACTAAAATTAGTATTTAAAAAAAAAGAAGTTGGCTCTCAACATGCGTTTCAAATTAATCGATCGTTTCTAATGGTCGAACTTTAATTTGAACCAATTTTCCCGATTCAGTTCATTTTTAAATTTTTTGCATATGTCAAGTTACAAAAACTAGCCAGTAAATCACTTTGTGAATACAAAATTTATGGAACATTTTTTATGTATGTACTTTTGTATAGTAAAATAATTCATTAATAATATTTCATACTTTGAAAGGTTTTTAAAGCTTTGTAAATTTTAATAGCCAATTGTTTATGAATGAAATAAAAATCAATAATAGTTCAAAGTGAATATATTTCCTCACTTCATGGCTAAATAGGAAAATTAATTAAAAAAAGCATAAAATTGTAATTCGTCATACTTAGAATGTGATTTTATCACCAATTTCAAACCAAATATAATTATAACAAACAAAAAATTAATCATTAGCTAAGGTACCTGAGGCAAATAAGGCCCACATTCAAATTTCATTCCTGAATAATTTTTTTTATTTCCCTTACGTGTAGATAAATTTACTCGATAAGACCTGAATGAAGTAAATTCGAAGCCGCTGGTGACTTTATCTTATCAGAAACGAGCGATTTGTTAATTAACTAATATTAATTGCACCATTTTATAACTTTTGATGAAATTTACAGTGTAATTGTTATTTAACTTAAAATTTTTTATTTATGTTGGACAAAAGAAACTGTAGGACATGATAAATGTGTTAATTTGCATTAGTTATTAATTTATTTTTTCTCGTTTTTATCTAAGTTCTAGTCATTCGGCTAATAAGGCCCTCTGCAAACATAGGGTTGCCTTATTATCCTACTTGATCTTATCTCGATATAATAACCACAAATGATCTGGAAAAAGCTTATAGCATCCATGGAAATGGTAGAACAAAGAAAACACAGACAGGTTTTTGAATCTTTTAAAAGCATGCAACGTTTGGTTCGTGGTTCTATAATTCAATAGTTAAAGAAATTGAAAATGATTCGCAAATATTGGTGTGTCTATTTTACCATATGTTATCTGGAGGCGCTCATTTATTTGCATACAGTTAATTTGAAAATTCCTTCCATAATATTTCCAAGAATCGAAAAAACTCTACGATAAGTTTTTCATTGAAAATATTCCATAATAACTTTATACTCGTTAATGACGTAAAACCCATATCTCTTCTAAGACCTCAATAAATATGTTTCTAAATAAATAAAATGTTTTCTTTTCTTATGAAAAGAGATATTGTCACAGCTTTTCTTACAAAAGTTGTTTTTTCTAATTTAAGATCAATTTTTAGGAGTCTTTTTGTAGATAATGTAAGAAAAACTACAAATTTGCAGATAGGCCTTTTAAATATAAAATATTTGTTAAATGTATTATCTTTTGTTGTATTTTTTAGATTTTTATGATAAATCAAATTGTTCAAAGCTTGATTTTATCTTTAAAATCCACAAAATGTAGCATTTATAGCACATTTAAACACCTTATAACTTTATAAAAATGAATGCTAGTGAAACGTTTTTAATATAAAAGTTTCCCACATATGGAAAGAACATTATTTCACGGCAACGTTTTAACACAATGGTAAATTAATTTATTATTAAATGCAATTTTGTATGTGAAATGCTATTTTCATCAACAAAATTTACATAAATTTAATGAAACATTTCAATTAAATCAGTTATTTTATTAGTTTTGCCAATCTAATCAAATTATTTATTAAATGTCCCTGGCTTTTAATCAGTAATCAATCGTACATACATAATGTTTTGCATATTGATAACAATATATTAACATATTATTTATTGAATCTAATTAATAAATCTTATTTCTTTAGAAATAACACAAATTTCTGAAATATATTATAAAATAAATTTAAATTTTCGTAAAAAAAAATCTTTTTTTAATACGCTTTTATTTAAATACTCTAAAAAGAGGGAAATAAATTTTAAATTAAACCCATCAATTTATTACATTACACAATTTATATAACTAAAACACAATACGTAACTAGATGCTGACATACTATAATAAATTGACCCGGGTTTCATTTAATTAAAATTTTATTTTCTTTTTTTTTAAGCATTGGAATAAAAGCTTATTTTTTAAAATGTTTTATACAAAAATTTATTTTCAAAAAAATACAAAAATTAAAAATATTTTTTACTCTGATTTCCCCTTATCATTCCAAATCGATTGCAAAAGATCGCATGTTCAAAGGTAATCAAAATTTTATTAAAATCATTTATTTTATAAATACAAAAAAACATTCAGATATTGAAATGAAAATTGAACCATAACCAAATATTTAATTTTGATGTTTTGAATTGTAATCAAATACTATTCAAAACTATGAACTTGACAATTTCATACGTAAAAATTGATTAAATTTATATGGCCTTTTATGAAAAATTTAAATTATCAAATTAAATGCATCTAAATTGATAAATTCAAGGTACCAGTATCATGAATGAAACAATTAAACAATTACTTTTAAATATGAAAAAAAAATTTATTATCAATATTTTTTTAATTCCTTTAAAAATAATAACTTCAAAACAAAACAAGACGTAATGGGTCTGAGTCTACAAAATCGCAGCAAGAACTTCCTTATACTATAATTGTTATAACTATTATTATATTAATTACAATAGGTATTATATAATAAAAAAAGAAGATATGTTTTATATTAAATATGATAATTGGCTCTATTTAAGCTTGAATTGAGGCGAATCTAAGTAGTCTATGGAAAAATGTTTCAAACAAAAATTATTTGTTTTTAAAAAATAAACATTTTTTGTATTTGAACTTTTCTTCTATCTGTTATGTTTTAAGAATTGGGTCATGAATTCAAAGGACCCAATTAGTATCCTTCGTGAGCACCTAACTACTGTAAATAATTGTAATTGATTGCATTTGTTTTCTGCGAGTAATCGTGTCACGCAATATTATTACATACATACTTACATAAATATGTACAAAGCACTCATTTTTATGAAATGTTCGGAAAAAAACCTCGAAACATGAATATAGTACATCATTTCCTGTTTTGATTTTCATGGTGATTCCACAAACTTTCCTTATAAGGAAGGTACAACACCTACAAGTTTTGTTTTATTTATGTGTGTAACTGAATTCAAAAATGTTATCAAAAACTTTGAGAACTGGAGCATAATAAGAAATGATGAATTACCGTTTATGAAATTTTGTATATCAAAACATACCGTTTGTCAATCGATGATAATTTTATCAATTTTACAATAACCAATTACTCAGATCATCCACGTATACTCTTCTTTTATAACGTTTACAGAAAATAATACTTGGGAAATAAGAACCAAAAAGGAAACATTTATAAGTACGACAATCTCTATTAAAACATAATAGTATAATTTTTTCAAATTCCTCACACAAATAATAAAAATTACAAATCCTAATATTACCAATGAAATTGCATGCACGCACAATCTTGGGAAACGAAAAGCTTGGCAACAAGCTTTTTCCAAAAATAACTAATTAATATAAATTTAAAATAACTTTTAAAATACAAATCAAAACAAATTTTTGTGTGCCATATCTCCCGTATGGCCATTTCCCCGAACTTACCCAATACAAGTTTTTAATTTAAAATTATTTCCTGCTTTTGGAAGTCTATTTTTTTTACAAACAATTTTTATTTTTCAATCTCTTGTATTTTGAGTTTGATGAGCCCTCAAATTCCAATGTATACACAAATGATCTACCTGCCTTCCTTCTCAACTTCCATTCAAATTATTGCAATCAAAATTTCCTTGCATTCTAAGAATGCATTCTATTACTGAAAATATAATTGGTTATAATTATTAACCATTATGATAAATCATGAGTAAAATAATATTTTAACTTTTCCACGTTATTGAAAGGTTCTGGAATTTCAAAATTGTAATTCATTGAAAAAAATGTATTTATTATTTTCAATTAAAATGGAAAAAAAATACAGTTTTAATTATTTTTAGTATTATATAGATACGAGTATATGATAAAAAGAAATTATTGATTTTTTTTTAGAATTGTAATTTAATAAAAATGTAATTAGATTCAAATATGAAGGTAAATAAATTTTGAATTTAATAAAAAAGAGTGATATATAAAATGCTTTCCTTATTTTTAAGAGATATAAGCCTACTTAAACAAGTGAAGATAATTACTGACAGAGTTAACTGTTTAAATACTCGACACATGATTGAATTTCAATATTTAAAAAAAAAAAATACTATAAATAACCAGTGATTACAGTTTTATATATGTATACTTGTATAATAATAATGTATATTGTTATTAGCTATAAGTGTTTATTAGATATATTTGAGATAAAATTGTGGAGAAGTCAAACAGTTAACGAAAAAATATTTGAAGCAAAAGATGTTTGTTTCAAAAAATTAATCTATCTTTTATAGTTTAAAAATTGAGTTGCGGATCCATTTAACCATTGACCGATTTTGCTCATTCAAGAAATTAAACTGACTATTTATGTTTAGAATACGTCGCCAAAATTTCAGCTCGCTATCGGTTTTTGTTTTGAGTTAACTTGATGACGGACGGATGGACAGTGGGAAATGTTTGTGCATTCAATATATCTTTTTTTACCGCTTAATTGCCTTTATAATTTAATTCCTACTTCGATAAAATTGTAACTGTAGTTATTATGTATATTCTAAAAATATCATCCATTTAATAATAGGATGCGTATAGTTTTAAAAATATCACCTAAAATCCAATCCAGAAGTCAATATTTTCTTAAACCATAATTTCTATAGAAAACTTAAAAATAGCATGAAATTTTTTTTTGATTTTTTGGTTCAAACTCCAAAATCCCACCAATTTTGATTTTTTTTTTGTTTGGAAATTATTAGCTTAGGGTAATTTATGTTATTATTTTGTGCGTGCTCCAAATTAAAAAATAGAAATTTAAAATAATTAAAAAAATTTTTCTTTACAGTGGATCCGTGGGCCCTTTTTAGGAATTATGAACTTGGTGAATTTACTGAAGGTGATTTACGGATTCCTGTAGAAGAAAGTAATAAACGAACATTTTTAAAGAAAGCAAAATTCTGGAAAGAAGGAATTGTACCATTTTTTGTTAACAATATAATTAGTAAGTATTTTTGAATTATTTTATATACTATTTTATTTTATAATTATTTTCTTATTTTTTCTTTTATAGAAAATGATAATCATGCATTAACAGTTCTACTAAACGCAATGCGAACTATTTCAATTGCAACCAATAATTGCATACAGTTTATTCCAATTGATGTGAATCAAATTAGTGCTTATCCCCAATTACCATTTCTGAATATAACTGGTGATGAACAAGGTATGTTGAAAATTTTTTAAACTATTTATTGCACTATATATTGTTTTCCAGAATAATTCATTTTTGAAACAATACTATATCCCCTTAACTATTGGTAGAGGAGCCTAAACGGGAATTTTTGAATTTAATCGATCGTATCGGTTTAAGATATGGGAGATCCCTTATCCCTTGTTAAGTACCTTCACCAAATCTTAGCTCTCTATATGATGCCTTGCGTATTACGTAAAAAAAATATTATGTGACGTTCTCTACCATTAGGATAACACAATATTAGGAGAACTATTAGGAGAACACAAAACGCAAAAATCGAGCATTGAATTTAATTGAGCGCGTAAGATTAAGATATGGTAGGTTTATTACGTGCTAATAATAGTACATTTTACTAATCTGATGAGTTGAGAATGACGCAACGGAGAGTCACAAACTTGCCAAAACACACACCACCTGCATCATACCCAAGATAAGTAAAATGTACACTTTTTAGCACGTGTCTCACTAAGTTTTAAGTTACGTAATTACGTATCCAATGAAAATGGTTCCACGTTGAAATCATTACTAAATCGTAGAAAAAATAGTATCATCGCGCATACGTACAAACACACACTGGTATATTTCTAAAATCGGGATTCACCTAACTAATCTCATTACAATAACTTTCCTACTGGGAATTTAAGGTAAGATTTCTAAATCACGATACAAAAATGTTCTTATTAACTGCCAATATGAAACTAATTGTATAAATTATTTCAATATCCTAAACTTGTGCCAACAGCTTATTTTCGAAAAACAGCTTATTTTTGACTTAACATTTCTTTGAAAAAATTTTCTTGATTCACCTTATTTTTCGAATTATTTTCAGATAGCAAGTTAATAAAATTACCCTGTCTTTATAATACTAAAATTAATTAAAGAATTGAAGTGAATTTGAAAATTTAATTTGAACAACAAGAATCTTTAGTGCTATTTTCTACAGGGTAAAAAATAATAATCTGCATTCATTTTTTTCTAGGATGCTTTGCTGACATTGGTCAATCAAATTACGAAAATATACAATTACAAATTAACTTAAATATAAACCAATGTTTTCTGTTACCAGGGAATAGTTTGCATGAGTTATTACACATTTTAGGACAAACACATGAACACATGAGTCCCGATCGTGATCAATATATACGAATTGTATGGGGTAATATTTCGCCAGGAGTCCAATCAAATTTCGAAATATTATATTTTTCTGACGTTGAAAATTTTAATTTGCCATATGATTATGAAAGTGTTACACATTATTCAAGAACAGCATTTACAGTCGATTCAACATTAGCTACGATTGTCCCATTGGTAATGTAATTTTTGTTTTATTTACTAATTTTCTCACAAACTAGAGTTGTATTATGTACTTTCACTGTATACTTGCAATTTTGTCTTTATTATACTCAACCTATATAATATATCAGAGTATATTAATTTTAGCCTAAAGTTTATAACGCTACATAATATTGACTGCACAAACAAAATTTTGGTTTAGGTGTTATTATAAACACCTAATTAGTCCATTTCCGTCCGCCATCACGATCACTCAAAAACAAAAAGAGATAGCGAGCTGAATTATAAAAATAAGTTTAGATGCGTTGCTGAGCAAAATCGGTCCATTGGGTCCATTAGATCCTTGACCCAACGTTTAAACTATTAAAGATAGAAGAAAGTTCAAACAACTGTATTGACTGGAAATTTATTGTATTTTATGAATGCTTCTTAAAAATAGTCCAAACAATGAAATTTAATCATATGCTGACTATCTAAACAATTAACTCTGTTAGTTGTTATCTTCGATTGTTAATTCACGAATTAAAAAGATCTATTAAAAGATAAAAAATAGATTAAAAACAAGGGGAAAATATTAATCAAGTTGATAATACCTTTATTTGTTTTATATTTTACAGAATAAGTCCACCACGATAGGACAACGTACGCATCTATCAGAAATCGATAAAAAGAAATTAAATCTTCAATATGCATGTCCTAAAAATAGAAAACGGTATAAATTCGTAGATATTCTTAATTTGTACAACATTAAAGTAAATAATAAAACAATAAATGATCATATACATGAAATAGAACTGGGGGATCATTTAACAGAGCAAAATACATCCAACACTCTTACTTCAGGGCAGTTACAATCTTCAAATATTCATTTAGAATCGTCTAACATTAACGTGCCATTTACTACAACATATTCTAGTACAATAAAATTTTCACCAACTCAAACAACGCAAGTATCATATACTACTACACCATCAAACTACGAAATTGGATTCCCTTTTTTTGCAAATGTACTTGAAACATTTCGTAAAAATCCATATGCTTCAATTTTCATAAATGGCATTCCGTATAATCAGAATCAATTACCACAACCAAGTCTTCCTAATTATAGTAAAAACATCTATTCATCATACCCCTCAATAAATAATAGTCCCTATGGACATGGATACGGCATGGGGTATAATTCTATGAATGATATAACGAAATTTTTTAATTCCATATTTTCTACCAAAAATTATCCATATAGTCAGGATCAAAACATTGCAATCAATAAAAACCAGGCACCACTTTTTGGATATGGATCAAACTTAAATAACATTCCATCTACATACGAAACATGGACAATTCCAAACGAACCTTTTTTATATAATTCACTGGCTTCTTCTAGATTAAATAAACCCACTTACTCTAAGACCTCTACGTTCCAGCACAATCACGATAAATCGAATTTTTATAAATCAGATAATGACAAAACATTAGAATCCGAAGATTTGATTTCAAAATTTACCACTTTAAAACATGTTTCTACTAAACCCGAGATTAATAAAACTAGAGACCAACCAAATTCTTTATGTAATATAACACCAAATTCAAGAGATGTCTTTCCAAATCCTTTTTCAGCCTTTTTTAGGTTTATTAATCCTATTCTTAATAATTTTAAAGATAATAATAAGGATTTCAAATTAAACCCATTGACTATGAATCGAGCTCGATTAAATCGAAAAGCTGAAAATGAATACATTCCATACGATATTGAAACGGATGCTAAAGATTCTTCCGCAATTCCTCCAAACGTATTTTTTTTATCCAAATGAACATTCTTTATCGTATAAAAATTCAGAGAACGGAATTGTAGTAGAACCTTCAGAATTCCAAGACTATAACTGGAATAGAATTCCAAATCAGCAAATTACATATCCTCATGTGAGTGGAATTACTTTCCCTACTAGGTTCACTAAAAACGAATATCATTTATTGAATGAAAATCCTGAAAATGACATTACCAAGGAACCGTTTGGACCTGCAGGATATAATTTGATTAGCTTTCCAAATCGTATGTTTAAATATCCATTTGTGAAAGAAAATATTTATCCTTATAGAATCATTAAAAACGAACATCCTTTATTAAATAAAAATCCTGATTTGAATAGTAATCCAAATTTTAGAAACAAATATACTCCAGAAAGTGATAATATTTATTCTACCCAATTAATCAAAAACCAGAATCCTTCATCGAATAAAAGTCCTGAAGATGACATTGTAATGAATTCTCCAAAAATAAAATTAATTAATCCTTTAATGAATCAGCATATAAACCCTATCAATTATATTAAAATTAAGGATAAATCAAATGAAAATCCAGAAGACGGTACATTTGAAAATTATTTTCTACCGAAAGAGAACAAACCTTATGGATCTGTTGAGGAAATGGAAGCTATCGAATCAAAACAACCTCATGTTTTCTTGAATTTAGAAGCACTCTTAAAATGTTTATATCCTGAAACAACAATCAATACTTATAAAAGGACATTTCCTAATGATTTGTTGGATTTGGAATCAGCTAATTTTAATAATGAAAATCCTTCATCAAGAGATGATATCGATAAAGATATTAATGAAATCATTAAAGTTATTAAAAATGGGTATCCTTCAATGGATTTGGATAAAAGTATTAATGATATTATAAAAATATACACAATTATTAAAAATGGCTATCCCTCAACGGATAAAGAAATTGGCGATATTATAAAAATGTATCAAGTTATTAAAACCGATTACCCATCCTCGAATAAAGACATGGATGACATTATCAAAATGTATCAAATAATTAAAAATGCCTATCCGTCACCAAATAAAGATATTGATGATATAACAAAAATATATAAAATTCTTCAAAGTGGCTTTTCAACACCGGATAGACATAATAATGGCAATGAAAAGATCTCTGGTCAACCTTTACAAAAGCCTAATTGCAATTTTATTCCATCAAATGTTCCTAAAACGCGTAGCAAAACAAGAAGTAGTCCGACTAATGAAATTAAACGAACTTTAACAGGTTCCCACGAAAATTCTGGAAGGGAACAAAATGAAAATTCTGCAAGGGAATATTTTATTAAAAACTTTAAATTGAACCCCCATGAATCCAAATCACCTGTATTAAAAATTACCACAACACATTATGATCCAAACACTGGAGATACGAGACTTTCAACCAATAACTTCAAAATGAATCCTTATAAATTCGATTCCTCCAATTTAACTCCAGAACAATACAACCAACTTATAAAAATTTTAGATGCTTCAATAAATAATAATGGCTTTCCAAAAAATATTCCAGTAGATACAAGCTACAAGCAACTTATTGAAAATTTAGACCCTTCAATATTTGATGATATTGCACCAAAACCAATAAGATCAGAAAGTACCTATACTCCAATAGATGTTGAATCAAATTCTTCACCTTCGCCTTCTACCAAGAAGAAGGATGACAGCGTTACTAAATCCTTTTCTGAATCAAAATCACCGGGATTATCATATAATATTATACCGCATTACGCGTCTCAGTCAAATAGTAATCCTGACTATTTTACAATCAATCCTCAGACACCTCAAACAATCATTCAAAAATTGGAGGATATTTTAATAACGAAAGATGATTCTATAGAAAAACCTTGTAAATCAAATAATCAAAATATCAAAACTTTAAGGCCTTTATCGGGTGATATTAATAAAAATAATCCAAAAACTTCTCCCCATTTTAGAATTAGAAATCCATCCAATCAAAGTTCAACTTCTCATAAAACACATAGTATTATAAAAACCGTATTCAATCGACGTAAGAACAATGATGCAACGCACTCGAACAATGATGGTATAAATCCAATTAAAGGAAAATTTGAACCTTCTCTACAACCTGACCTTAATTCTTACCGAACATACTTATTGAAAAATATTCAACATCCTTTACCTCGATCGAATTGGTTGGAATATTATATTGCATTGTGTAATGAAAACAAGAAAGATCAATTGAGTGATTTAGTTGGATCAAATTTATCTTATGGCTACGAATAAACTCAATTTTGCGTAACTTTCACACTTTAATTAATAGTGAGTGTATTTGTTTTCTTTGCGTTTTATACGTGTAAAATTAGGTATCGCAACTGAAACCAGACTGTATGGCCTAAAACGGGAGTAGTTATATTATGACTTATTTTTAACGGTTTACCAAGTTCGAAAATTTGAACCTTTGAATCTTTAATGGCTGTTTAAAATCATAAAATATACGATTTTAATGATGTGTTATGTTGTTTACTAATTTTATTTATTTAAATTACTAATTTTAAAGGTTGTCGGATTATTTTATTGGGTAGTGTATACTTGTGGAATCCAAAAATGCAACACCTTTACCTATTTTCATTTTTTACCTATTTAAAACATTATATACTCGGTTGTCATGATGTTTTGAATTGTTTATCAGAATTAATTTTATTTATCTAAAACATTCAATTTAAACTGAAAAAAAATAAATAAAATACTCCATAAAAATTGTGAATTTCATTATTTCTGGTCGTTGCAGTTTTTTATTCCACGAGTATAATTACAAATTTTTCATATTTCAACTTTTATATAAAGATCATGTATGTCAAACATTATTAACTACATTCGTATTTCTTAAGAAATTTATTTGTGAAAATTATTTTTCATCAAATTATCTCCTAATTTTAATATTTCAATATGTTTCTAAAATTATTAAAAACTGCACTTTTGTAATACCTATTATTAACTAACATGAAAGCTCATATGTAGTACCTAAGTGAATAAAATTTCAAGTTAGCGAAAACTAAAAATTAAAATAACGAGATAAATTCATTTTTTACTAATTTCCTAAAAAATAACTATCTATGTGTAAATAATGGTATTTGGCATGTACCTATTTTTTGAGTAATTTGTTCGCGAAAATAATAAATTTGCAAAAAAAAAGCTTACCATAAGTGTCGCATGATCCTCTTTTCAATGTTCTTCAGGCGGCAAAATTTAAACGGCCGAATTTTTACATTTTAATATGGATAATTATTTTTGACTAAATATAACTAGATTGATTTAATTTACGCAGTACTGAACTCTACAATTATCGTCGTTCGAGGCCTGCACACTTATTTTTATAAATTATATATTCGTCATACGAATTCGCCTGAAAAAAATTTAATTTATTAACATTTTTTATAATTTATTTATGAAAACATTTTTGAGCTATTTTGAAAAAAATTAATTCGTTAAAATAGTTAATTTAAATAAATGCTGAGAAGAACATTATAATAATACTTATTTAGAAATAGACTTTTGAAAATAGTTTTTCTTACATTGGCGAAAAATTCTACTTAAAAAGTTATTTAAAATATCATATTTTTATCTAAAAATCTAAATTGAAAAAGATTATTGATAACATCTTAAATAAAATTTTGATATTCCTGAGAACATTTTTAATAAATAAAATTTTATAATATAATTTTATTTCTATTTAAACATATAAATATATTTTTGTAATGTGAATAAAAAATTCAAATATTGTTTTACTTTTCTCTTTATAATATTTGTATGTAAGATATTTTTGTAGTATAAATAAAAATCGAAATATTTTCTTACTTGGAATATTTTTACTAAGAATACCATATTGATCAACACTCTTATATCTGCGCACAAATTACTCCAACAAAAATTATCCAAATGTTCTGAAAGTTGACATGTACAATCATGGCATGCAAATAAAGTGCTTTTCGAAGAGTTTTTCTCAAAGAAATTGTTCATAACATTCAGATAATTATTTTTTGAGTTATTTGTGCGCGACAATAACTTACCACATTAAAAAAAGTACTTCAAATTATTTATCTTTTAATAAAGTAACAAAAAATAAATATTTTTGCAAAATGCAAACGATTTCTTGGTTAATATTAACACTACTGATTAAATCGAAAGAGTTTTTCAATACGTTTTATATAAGAAAATAATTTGCTAATCGCTATCGTATGTATTGTATTCACGATAGTAATCAAAATGCTTTGCCAACAATGAATACAAAACTTCCTCGCAGTGTACGATTATGCTTATTTAGCACAGCTGTATGTTCAGAGGGCTTCAACGAATAATTGCAATTTTAATATGGGATGAAAGAATACATTTTCCATTGAGCAGAGGGAAATAAAATACAAGAAATATCTATATATCACAAAATAATTTTATAATGCAGAGAGATAAAATGTGGATTAGTCTATCTATCTCTCTCCTGACGTAATAAACATTCGCTAGAAAATGAAAAACGGCAAAAAATGTGTTATCGAAGATAGAAAGCAAAAACAATATTATTCATCAAAATACAGTAAGGTATTTTTCACAACAAAAGTTTTGAAAAATTTTAGGAATGAGAACACTTAACACCAATTTAACCAAATTCCACAAAATTTTAAACATAGTATCTATCTTATTATAAGTGTATATGAAAAATATTTAAATATTGTAATTTATTTTATGACAAAAAAAGATAATTTGATTGTTAACAAACGCCAATTAATTAATATAATTTTTTATTTCAAAGTAACTAAAAATGATTAGAAAAAAATTATTCAACTTTTATTGTATTTAATTTACTACTCCTTTAACCCCCACGTATCCCAATTACAATTTACCTTGCGTATGTATTATTATATAATAATAATTTTAAATTTAAGCGATAGACTTGTATACTATATGGTACACGCAAAAATTTACATTTAAATACTATAAAAAGTTTTTAAAAAATTATATAAATACTGCCCTGTAATCTGTACAAAATAGTAATCTACTTATAATCTAAAATTAAAACATGAAACGACATCTGCTAGAAAAATTTTAAACTAAACATATTTCAAAACATAAAATTATAACAGCTTTTCTGCGGACAAATGCCTCAAAAAATACTTATGCAAATGTTATGCAATTTTGAAATATATTATTTCTGTTAATAATTTAATAGTTGATACTCCTATGAGATTTATCATGTCCAATAGTCACTTTTGCAAAGTTCAAAGCTTAATTTTTATCTAGTGGGCGTGCAACGAAAATAAAATGGGTTGCGTACCATAATAAATGAAAAAAATGATATATGACATTTTTCAAACGTGGATTTAATATGAATTTAATTTTATCTTTTTGGTTACATAATATTCATCTAATGCATAATGTAAGTTTTGATTTCAGTTAAATTTAAGGGGGCTTATCAACAGCTGTTAGAAGCATACAATTTTTCTATAATGTTGCCCGTATGATTTTAAGAACGAAGGATTTTAACAACGATTTTTTTTATCACATGTATGATTTCAAATCACGAAAATCACGTCGTGTGCGACTATACATTGGTTTCCATAAGCAAATCATATGTATGATATCGCCGATTTCACGCAAATCGCGTCGTGTGCGATGTGCCTAAAATGCTGTGATATCGCTGATATCGGCGATATCGCCGATATCGGCGATTTCGCCGATTTCACCTAAATCACCTCATGTGCGATGTGCCTAGGCGCGTTTATAGTTTATTGCATTTATTGGCTAAAATAAAATGTATTCATTCTATAAAAACCTGAAAAATTTAAAGAAATTTTTAGATTTGCTAGCATAATTACGTATAAGAAAGCTAAAATTAATATTTTAATGACTAGTTGTTTGCGAGATATCGTCTGAAATTTGTTATTATGAAATTTTTAATGCTGATCAAACTACTCTATAACTTTAATAATTTTTAAAAAATATATAAGCTATTCGGAAATTAAAAGATCAGTTTGACCGGTAGATTTCAAAAATAACATCTGTGTCTTCAGAATCCGTAGTCTTTGAGATATCATCTGAAATCCAATCCGGAGTTCAATATTTCCAACAAATTCAAACGATATTTCAAAAGACATCCTTCCCATCATAAATAAGCGTTCATTTTTTGTTTTTAGAGCTTAAATATCTTAGAAAATCTAATATACACAATTAAATTATTTATTATTTTTCACAAAATCACAAAAACTACGTAATGAAGTATATATACATACATTTTCACTAACCTACCCCAAATAAACTGGATTTTATCACAATCTAGATATTTTATGCTTATTTTAACTCGTAATCAGCGACCATCAAAGACCCAGTTACGAATTTTTCAGCCTTTTTTTGATAGAATCGAAAATATGCATTATAAATTGTATTAAAGCGTACCCTAAATATATTTCCAAATAAAAGGTAAATAAAAAAATTTTCTTATGCTGTACTTAAAACCGTAAAGTTGTATCTACTTGAGTTTAGTTCACAGTTTGTTTTTAAGAAAATTAGCTTAAGAATGCTATAGAAATATCACAAGGAAATTCATCCATTATTAATAGTGTAATTTGTATGTTAGCGTTTAGAAAATCATACGAAAACGCATTAATACAATAAAAGATTAAACAAAGAAAAAGCCTCGTTCATTGAATTGAGCGTTAATTTGTGGAAAGTCATATAAATGAATAACGCGAAATATTTAGTTAATTTCCATTGTTTATTTACAAAAAATTATTGTAACAATATAGTTATAAAAATGCTTAAAGTAAACGATACATTATTTTTACAATAATTGATTGTAAATAAAAAATGGAAACTAGCAAAATATTTATTGTTATTATTTATTTAAAAAAAGGGCTGGTGCATAAACAGGTACAAATAAACATTTACATACAAAACGATTGTAAAGATAGCCAGTCTACATGTAACTACCTGTATTCATTTCTTTACCTGTGTTTCATCAACAAACACCTTTTATAATTAAAATAATAACTTATTAATATTACATAATCAGTTATTATTTACTTTAGACCATGGTAGATGCCTTTACAAATACTAAAAAGTGAAAGAAACTAAATTAGGATTAAACCCATTGGAAATGTAAATGCTTTTTGTAATTTTTTTTAAAATAAGGTGAAAAATTAAATATTTAAAATAAATAAATTACAGTGTATTTATAAAAAGGAAAGTTTTTACCTAAATTTTGAGATTATGTGAAAAAATGTAAATACAAAAGTTGTAGATCTTATTATCTACAACTTTGTCATTTAACTTTTTTCCATAGGACTTGTAGTTTTGTCGGAAATCGAGATAAACCGTATTTTACGCTTAAAAACTCTACTCGTTCCACTTCCCGACCTCAGATTGCCCGTAAATTATTTTTCCTTTCGTTTTTTTAAACTCTCTTCCGTTTCCAATGGGTTTCATAATACATTAATTTTTTGTTGTTTCAAAAATTATCGATCCTTGTCTAATTAGGTATCTAAGCGTAATAATTTACACTTTCTAATTTTCTATTCTTACTAAAATTTATAAAAGAAATATCAAAATTTGTATTGAAATGCTTTGATCTTAAAATTAAAATTTTAAATTATGTTTTGATATGATTAATGTTCAAATACTCAGAATTTCAATTTGTTCAACTTTTTGTAAAAAAAAGGCATGGAAATTTGTGTAAATCATCTTTAGCAATGCATGGCTACTTTTCAATCATCAGAGTTATGTAGTGACTACAGTGAATATATATTCAATCTATACAACAATAGTACACAGCAGTCCTAGATTTTCACCCGTGCATGATCTAACTGTGACTGTTGCTTAATTTTGGTGATCGATTGAGATCTGTAATTACGTTACGTCTATGGAGGATCATCGTATATATTTGGTTGGTTAATCTTTGGTCAGACAATTTCAAAGTACAATATTTTTATTTACGAAAAAAATAAATTTGTTGCAAGTTACGATTTCTATACAGAATAAAATTCATAAGTAAAAAAGCATATTCTTATGGAACCACGTCGTTTTAGTGAATTTATTTATACCTGTTGATTGCTCGCAAAAATTTTTACATGTGTGTCAGAGACTACTTCCATTACTTAAACAAAATTATCGATATTCTTAGACTATAACGAACCAAACTTTCTCAATAACAAGAACTTTTTTTTAAACTAATTCTTTTTATATGCAAATATTATTTATTCATTAGTTCAAATCTGCATTTTTATCATTTCACACGATACAAGGGGATCTCAGTTCTGTCCTATGTTAAGTTTCAATGAGCATTCGAGTATGTGTTTGATAATGAAAACAAGAGTATTTTTATTTATCTTCCGACATAGATAGAAGTTCCTTCTTTCGTTTAAAAGGTCACATCTAATAAAAAATATATAAATGGTTAAAATTAATTGAAAATAGATACGAAAACCGTTGATTACAAAAACTAAAATAAGCATTCTATTAAACTTTAAATATTTCAATTATTTTCTCTTGGTCCTACAAAACTAGCCATTGATTTAGAAATTAGTCCCCTTCAAAATTCCTACGATAAAGCAAAAACCAATTTAATTACATACAATATTTTATTTCCGCTACTACCTAACAAATTCAACGGTACTTTTTTCAAGTGAGATTATTTTCATAAATTTGGATGGGAATCTCAGAGGAAAAACCGCGTATTTTGGTGTTTTTAAAGATTTGAGCAAATTAAGCCAAGGGTAAGAATTTGTATGTAGATTGAGTTTTTGTCCAGGAGATTGAGAGTGTTAAATTCCAAATTCCCCCTTTCAAACATCTCCTAAACCTCAAATTTATAATTAAGTATACCAATCAACTTGTGTGTTTCAAGTCCTGAATGAAATCTACATCGGTTGTAAAAAAATTTGATCATTATTAAGTAGAAATTTCATGATAATAAACCATTTACTTCCATATTAAAATGTAGGTTATATTCCAATAATGTTGTACATATTTTTAAATTCTAAATGTTTTTTAAAAGTACATTTCTTCAAATTAATTTTTATAATTTTCATCTTAGTTTCCAATCTATAAGAAAAAAATTCATTAAAACAGGGCATCAAACACTTATAAAGGATGAATAACTGTACTGAACTACATGGTTAATTGTCAATAAACAAAAATGATTTAAAAAATAACTTAATTACATAATCGATTATTATAGAATACGATCTGAAAGTACTTGTGTATATAAAACCGCATTTTTAAAGAAATTATGTTAATAGTAGTTCAAGAACTAAGAATCCGGTTGCTACTAGACCAATCTCTTTTCACGCCCCCTCTTTTTCGATGGGTTGAACATCGAAAAACAGCCAAAACAAGTTATTTTAAAAATACTTTATGTGGCTTCTACTTTTATTAATTTTCTTTTTTTGAAAATAATCATAAAAAGTAAAATTTTTATTTTATACATTACTATTTTTTTTTTAGCACAATTCCATTGACTGAATACTCTGTATTTTTCTACTCGAATACATTCAGATCATACTCTATTTTGTAAATATGATCAGTAACTCATAAATTTGTAATAAAAATAAGACATTTGTTAAACAAATACCGATTTAATAAATTTTTATGTGATTGATTAAAATTACAACTTCTTTTTTCACTAGTTATCGCTTTTGGAAAGTATCTAACGTAAATGTAAGAGAAATTCATTTCAGAAAATAATTTTTACTGAATGGTTTTAATGCTAAAACTTTTAATGTACCTTTTTGGTGAACGAACTTGCTACAGAATTAATTTTTCCAATATTTTTCAATGAATATAACTGTAGCGGACTTATTGAAATATCTATACGAAAATTTTATCATTATGCCAGAAATTTTATGCATACCAGAGTTCTTCTAATCAGAAATGTATTTCAATCGCTCAAACTATAGAAGCTACTTGTTTAATGATCCATAAGAAAAAGTAAACAAGCTGTTGGCTACTGTTAAAAATCCTTACTTTTATTATACTTTAAAAATGAACAATTTAATATTTATTAACAAATAAATATATAACAGATTATATAAACAAGTTGTTACTTTAAGACAAATTTAACCTGTATTTATTAACTCACATTATAGGGGTGGGCTATATAAACAGGTAGCCAATCGTACTTATCTTTTATTATTACTACAGGGGTCTTATTTTATTTTTATAAATTTGTATATGTTTACAAAATGAATAAAAAGGGATGAAATTAAAAGAATAGAAAAGGTAACACCCCTTAAATTTAAATTTAACAAAACAAGGTGTAGAACCTGTATGACTTTGGAAACTTAATATTGTTTTAGAATACGCCTTTTCGAAGTAAAATGGTTTTAATATGTTTTATAACGTGATTTTGTAGTATTTCTTATCGTAAGAGAACGCATTTATATAATATGAAAATATGAACAATTTTTGTCTAGTGAAATCCTCAGATAATCCAAGAAACCTTCAGATAAACAAATTCGTTTCAAATAAGCTTTTGAATCTCCTTTCAAGAAGAGCGCATCGAATAATCAAATCTATATGCATTAATTATTAAAGATAACTCAAACCCAATGCTTCTATCATCTGATAGATTTTCTAGAAGTAATATTTGGTTATATAAGTTATATATCACGGCTTATATCATCTGATAGATTTTCTAGAAGTAATATTTGGTTATATGAATTGTTATTTCTATTTTAAAATACAGGATTTCAATTATACTATACAGGTGACACACTGTATAATTGATAGATATATACAAAATATATTGGAAAAAGGTTATTACCTCCTAGATGTTGTTAATTTATTCATTTTTCCCTTCGAATTTGTTAATGTGGGTAGAAATGAAAATCGCTTACCTAAAATTATTTAAGTAGGTGTTAATTAACATTAAAGTTTTGTGATGGAGATATTGTACCATAATTGTATCCATATCATATCAACAACAAGCACATATTTTAAGCCTTTAATTCTTAATGAAGTTTTATATTCTTAATTTTACTTTTTATTTGTAACGAATAATTAAATTTTGCCAATGATTTCCATTCTTCTAGATAATTTTACTCATTCAAACTTCTTTTTAGAACTAATACCTAAAGATTTGATAAAGCCATTATTTAAGAATTTACTGGTTTCAAATATTTACCTATAAATTTGATATCGAATTTATCATTGGATTGTATTACTTCAAAATTAAATTCGCCATTCGACGTATTACAAAATTCTTTAGAAATCGTTTCAAAATTTTTCAGATAATTTCCAGTAAAGTCCATTTAAATTTCGAAAAATCGTCATTTTTATTATTTTTTATATAACATTATTTTTCCCACAATTTTAAATTTGATCCAAGTGTGGTCTAATTCAATATCGATGTAATTCCCAATATTATTTCTTCTAATTGTCTAATTGTAAAAAAGCTAAATTCAGATTACTAAATTTTCAGATAACAGATCATGGACTCCATCTTCCATAGACTTATGCTAAAATTCTAATAGACACATTAATTAACGTTTAAACATGCGTATTATGATAATTTGCCATTATGACATTTTGTACATATTTTGTATGAGTCCATTATAATGAGTTTAAAAATTGTTTGTTTATTGTTATAATAAAAAGACGATTTAGTCTGATATTCTACGAAACAATATGTGTCATGTTCACCAGCGAAGGAGTAATAAATTTTTAATTTGTCGTGAAGTGAATACTTTGCTAATACTTTGCATACAATTGTTAACTTATGCAAGATGATGTGTAAGAAAATGCATCACTTTCGAGAATTTTGATCAAAACTTTTGATAATTTATTAAAACTGTTACAATTATAGTTAGTTATAATTTTCATTTTTTCACAAAAATAAAATTACATAAGCAAATTCCAAAACAAACTGAGGCGAATAAATAAACGATAACAAACGTCACAAGCAAACATCTTGACGAGAATCTTACTAATGGCAGAAAATTACTTGTTTACAAAGACAAATTTGATTAATTTTAAGTTCCCACGATAAAATTGTTTTTGTGTAGTGTTGTTATTCAAATAGAATTAAATTGGTTAGAACAGGCATAAACAATTTTTTTTGAAAAGACTGTTTAGTACCTATGTTAAAAATTTATGTATGCTGAAGGCAATGTAAAGTTTGAACGCTTAAAATTGATAGCAAAAACGCCTAATTAGTGTATTTAAGTCCAATTGTGATTTTTACTTCAGGTTTATTTATCTAAAATTTGATGCGTTCCACACCTAAACATTTATATCGAATTTTTAAACGATTAAAATCGGAGATAAGATTTCAAATTTTAGAATAATCTGAGTTATTTTTACCAGGGTATTGATTTTTACAATCAAAAATATTTCAATGCCATCTAAAAGTGATTATAATAAAGCAGAAAAATTAGGACACTTTAGATACTCGGTATATGGTTAAGTATTAATATTGGATTTTTTTTTAATCATTAGCATTCATAAAATACTATAAGTATCCAATCTATATCGTTATAAATAGATATGTAATAGTAACATTTATTGTAATTATATATGTTAACTAAATTTGAGCTAACATTTTAGCGAATCTAAACATTTATTGAAAAAATGTTTCAAACAAAAATGGTTTCTTTTTAAAAACCAAACATTTTTGTCTTCAAATTCTTCCTGTTTTGTTTTAAAAGTTGGGCCATGGATTCATTGGAGCCAATGGAACGATTTTGCTTATTAACGTACTGTTTTTTACATTTTATGTCTTGAATATGTCACCAAAATTTCAACTTGCTATTTCTTTTCGTTTTTGAGTTATCTTGGTGATAGACGGACGGGTGGACACGTAAGCCAAATTTGTCTGTGGCTTCAATATTTTCCAGCGTTATAAATTTAGAAAATTAATATACTCTGATATATAGTATTTGTCGAAGATTATTCTAAAATACTATGAGATAAGATTTGATATATTTTTTAGGAACTCATATGGAACTTTACTGAGAAATACTTAGTTTAAAAAGGTTAATTAATTTTAGGATAAGGGTACATTTAGAATAAGTATTTTACTCTCAATAGATAAACTTTCAAGAAAATACAATTATTTTAATGAATATCGTTTTTTTTTTAGAAGAAAACTAAATAAAAAATTTGAATATAATAAGTCTATTTTTTGATATATATATATATACCTATATTCAGGTCTATCGAAACTATTCTCTTTGGGTAATAGAACAGTTAGCGGTATAATTCAACGTTTCCGCTTTTTTTTAATCATTTGTCCCGAGTTGGTCAGAGTGTTAAGGTGTGCAAATTTGTGTGTTCGTAATACTAATTTATTTTTTATGGAAAAATTCACATTTCATCCAAATTTGGTTAGTAAATCATTTCTATTTATCATACAATATATATCACATATGTTTTTCTTGAAAATTTTTGTGAATTTCGCAAAAAATTAGATAGTTTTATCTTAATTTTTTTGGAGGGAAAATACTCGACAGTTAATTTTAGTCATTTCTCGAATAAAATATTAACTAATCAATAATGTATAGATTATTTAAAATGTTTTCACAGTTAATTTAATGCTTTGGGATTATTTTTTTGACAATTTTTATTTATTTTAATGATAATTGGTTTTACCGTGAATTTCATGAAACGGTCGTTTTGAGATTCAACTTATTGTTTATAACGATTATAGTATTCACAAATTAATTTTCTCGTACATTTGTATCATTTTTCAATTCGGGAATAATTTTTTTTATTTAGTTTTTCATAGTGTTTTATTTTTTGAGAAAAGTTTTTTTATTTGGCGGTAAAATTTTTTTTGTTATATCATCCAGGTACAAAATGGCTACCATGGTGCGCCATTGTAATTGAGATGATATATATATATGATATATATATATATATATATATATATATATTCTTTTTTTTTTGAATAATTTTTATTTATTTTATTTAATTGGTTTTACATTAGAATTTTTAAGTAAAGCTGTTTTTAAGCTTGAATCCGCCATGTATATACATACATGTAATTGCGCATGAATATTAATTTTTTTTTTTTTACGATTTATATATACCATTTTAAACTAGACTAAAAAAGATTTAATACGAGATATTCAGTCGGGCAAGACCAACCTGAATATAAAATTATAATTTTTTTTTACATATAAATAATATAAAAAATACAAATATAACAATGATTCTTTTTTTTATTTATTTGAAAGCTCATGCTTCCCATTTCAATCTGGTCCATATGTCATATCTCTAACGGGAGAGAAAGGGCAAAAACAATTTTCATGGTTGCATACAACACTCAAAAGTAAATTGCCCATCTTATACTTAGCTTAAAAATTGATTGGTTGGCGTCGACTAGGAAAGATATTTGGCCACAAGGAAATATTTAAAATTATATTTTACTTTTTAGTTAATTTTATTATGAGCATTATTTTTTTAAAATTTTATTGACCAATAGCGTTATGATAAAAACCAAACGTACTTAAATCTTTTTCAGGCTAGATTTAAAATGGTAACCATATTTTGGTAAACAAAAAACTTGATGACACAGGGCCCTGCAACTTCAAAATTTCAAATGGCACCCTATGTATGTATTATACCTATGATACGATACATCATTCTAAAGATTTATTTTCTAATTTTAAATTGGTTCAAAAATAACAACGTTATGGTACAAAGTTCAAAACAAAAATTATGTTTTAAGTTCTTATATTGATTCCAATAAATTATTTTATAATTTTATTGATAATGTTAAATTTCTGAAATTTTTTATGTTCACTGGCTTTGCTTAAAAAAATAAACCTATTAAAATTTTCTTATGATAGGGAATATAATTCTCGAAAATAAACAATTTTTAGACAAAACTTGCTTCTTTAAAATTAAAAGGTCTATTTGAACTGATTATTCAGATAATAATCAATTCAAGAAATTACATATTTTTCAAAACTTGTTTATTTTTGAGAATTAAATTCGCTATAATAAGTAAATTTGCATAAGCAATGTCAGTGAATGTAAACAATTACATAAATTTGACATTATCAATAACACAATGTAATAATTTATTGGAATTAATATATAAACTTAAAATATTGTTTTTAAACTTTCTACCCTAACGTGGTCCTTTTTGGACCTATTTCGAATTTGATGGTACCAATGATGATTTCAGTATTTGAAATGCCCGTGGGCCACCCTGTAAGTTTTTTTTTTTTTACAAAAATCGATTATCATTTTTTCAACTAGACTGAGAAATATTAATTTTTTCCTTTTGTTCATAACATTATCAGTTAAGCGCTCTACCACACTACTGATTATTTTACCAACGTCCGTTCTACCTTTCTATTGTGTTAAAAACAAGCAGCCACACTACAGTATGATATAGAACAGACGTTCTAGCTTTCTATTATGTTAAATTCGAGCTGGCACACTATAATTTATAACACGTTTGTTTATCTCAGCGGACGTCGAATGGACGTATGTTAGTTGGATATTGTTGTTTTGTTTATTATCTATTGTAACATGGTTCAAGACTTGCCTGATTTTTTTATTTTCAAAAAATACATGACTCATTTCCAAATAATATTTCTTGTATTATGCATCGTACAACATCATAGATGTTTATCAAGTTATTAACTAAAAAATAATTTATTCTAATAATGGAACCGGAAGATATATTAAAATTTTCTTATCTTGTACATTCACATTAAAAAAAAAAAAAAAAATTATTGCTGAATGAAATAACGAAAGTTGGTATTAGCCATAAATAAGGACGGTGTATATTAGCAAAAAGAAAGTCTTCCAATGTTCAAAAGTTTTTTGGGCGTCGATTTTGAAACACCGCATTATTCTAGCATAAAAAATATTATTTAGTATTTTAAGATATTAATTCCAAAAGGGAGGGATATAATTGTGTGGTTTTCTATTTATTGGAAAAATTAAGCAAAATTTTGACAAAAAAGTTGGTGATTTTCCCGAATGGAATGCAATAAAAACGAAAGTTTTCCAATTTTATTTCACATCGATTGCAAAAAACCGCATTTCTATAGTAATTATAGAAAAAATGTTAAGTTTATAAAATTACTTATTTTTAATGTATGGTGGCAAACTCTCTGTATATAAAATATTCCAAAAACGTATCATAAAAAGATCCCTGTGCTTACCTTCATACAACCAAACCAGGAATTACAATGTATTTACACAATACACAAATTTAACAAGATACACAAACTATACAATAATAATTATAAATAAATATAACAGTAAATAAATTAAAAATATCTAAGTCTGAAATACAATGAAATCCTAGTGTGTCAAGGTATATTTAATTTCATTGAAATCTGCAACGTCCGTTAGAGGAACGCTAAAACTGACGTCCGTTCGCTTCAACGCACGTTGAAAATTAACTGTAGTGTGGCATGCTCCATTTAACTAAATGGAAAGCTGAAATTTAATAAACTTAACTATAATTAATAAAGTTTTCATGGAAATAAATCGTAATATTATGAACACACAGTTTTTAGCATTGCTATATTATTAGTAAGTTTCTTCCAAATTTGACTAGAATAAATCTTTACACAATTCGGATTTTATTTCGAAAAATATTCGAAGTTTACAATGAAAGATCGATAATAACATAAATTTAAAGTTTTTGATATTAACACATTACTAAATTTATATGCCGAATTAAATTTATCCTAGGTCTTGTATTTGCGTTGATAGGTTGTTGGTGTGTTAAATTTTGTGTGATTCAATCGTAGTACATTACTTTTATTTGTCTTTGCCCGGGAATTCATAGATTTAAGTTTTTCCTTACCATTTTTTTAATGAAATTGGTTTATTGTTGAGTTGAGTGTCGGGTTGAATTTATGGACCGCAGGTAGTGATGTCAACAGTAGTATGTATAACTAGACGATTTGTGTTTAGTTTTCTGTATCTATGTTTGTTCCGTTGTAACTTTCGAATGCATTAACCGATTTTGATCAAATTTAGTAGACTTATTTGTCAAATTCAGAAAATTTACTGTATAATTTATACTTTGGAAAAATGCATTCTCTAACTTGGCGACAATCTCCAAAAAATTACCAAATTTATATTTTTATAAATACAAGAAACATACAGTTTTATTCGATTTTGATGAAATTTTGTAGATAAATTTATCACATTTAGAAAATTTACTGTATGGTTTTTGGAAAATTTCATAACGCCTTTTGGGAAACATTTTTGAAACTAACAGCCTTTTTTTTATAAACAGACTAGAAACATGTGGGATTTGAAATGAAATAAGAAAGAAAACTATGCAAGTGTATGGTAGGAAGATGTGTCTTTTTGCATCCAATAATCAAGAAAATAGGATAATTTTATTTCCACTCTAAAAAAATTTGAAAAATTTCTAAAGATATTAATTGTTTTTCAATGCAAGCTAAGAAGGTACGCTTTTTCGCAATCGATGTGAAATGATGACGGAACATTGAAAAATAGTAACTTTTTTGAATACGCATCCTATTTGGGAATATCTTTAATAATAATAATATTTTTCTTTAAATCGGGGATTTTTTTTTATCAATGTGAAATAGTACAAATTTATATATTAATGTCTTTTGATCCCACCCCGTCTTATTGCAAAATCAAGGCGAGCCAGTGTTTCGTTTATTTTCGAGTGAGGTCTATAGCTGATCGAGCTATTAGTAGCATTTTGAGCAATACTTTGATAAAGCTTTGGCGTTTTTATCCGTTTATTCTAGACTATCATAATGCTAAGTATTGAAATTTTATTTAAAACAATATTTATTATAATCCATGGTATTTTAACACCAATCCGATTAAAACGTGTCCAAAATATCTATTTGT